>JALDNG010000025.1:512500-680000 GCA_024349245.1 Neodontobutis hainanensis
CACCAAGGTAAGAGGAAGGAAGGAGAGGACACAAGTGCATGTGTCACTCTGAACGGCTGCAGTGGATGTGATCTTAGCTTGTAGATTATACTCGTGTTGACTCAGAAACACAATAAAGCAACACTTATTGTCTTACCCAGTCTTTTTAGCTTCAAAATATATCTATTAGGGCTCAAGTCAAGTTAAAGTTTATTCCTATAACACGTTTAAGCAACTTTAGTTGACAGTTTGATTATTTAAGGATCCCCATTATTACATTATTTTTCCTGGGGTCCAAAGTTCGACTGATCTCGGAAGTCAACCAAAGTGCTGTACAAGTGGCGTAAATGAGACGCTCGGTCTTTCTGAAATGCCCTTTTTATACCCCGTCATGTTACGGACCTGTGGACAATTTACCAAAGGTAGTGCCAAAATGCCCCGTAATTTATTTATTTATTTTTATTAAACTTTTCCAACCCTTTGTTGCCCCCTGTCCCTTTTTTTTTTTTTTTGGATGTGTTACCATTAACTTAGCCAAAAAGAGCCATTGTATTTCATAAAATGTTTCATCACCCTATATGATGTTTGTGTTCTATGTGAATAAAATGTGCTTCAGAGAGCGTAACTTTTGTTGATTTACTGGCAAGTGAGTAAACATGGGTATTTCTCATGTTCCATCAGAAGTGCTTCTGGACCCGTGTCGGACATGGTGCCCGTCCTCCACCTGCCAGGCCGTGTGCCAACTAAAAGAGGTGGATCCCCCGGCGCTGCCCCAGCTGGTCCAGTGCGCCGTCTGCGCCCTGGAGTTCTGCTCGGGGTGTAAGGCCAACTGGCACCCCGGGCAGGCCTGTCAGGAGAGCAGCCTGCCCATCACCTCCTTTCTCCCTGGAGAGAACAGGTACGGACTGTCAAAGTAATTTACACAGTCACACATCATTACAATCTTATCTTAACCCTAAAGCATGGAGAGTAGAGAGGTCAAGCCTATGTAATTCTTTGCAGGAAAAAAAACAAAAAAAAACGGCATGTTTCATTGACACAATTCCATTTGCCCCTTTGTGCAGGAACACTGTACTTGGGTCATTCTACCTTTGCCTTGTTACACTTAGCTGAGAAGAGTTATTGCTTTGTCAAGATATTAAAGGCTGGTGTTTTTTCCCATAGATTTGTTTTTTTGAGTGGTTGCTGACACATTTGTTGACTGTTGCTTTAATTTACTGGATTTCCATTGGTGGGATTTGAACCAATGTCTCCCAGACACTATCGAAGACACAGCAGAAACATGGTGTAATATTATACATACATTATAGTCATATCATACAGACTAACCTTCCTTGCCCTGGTGGGGTACCACATGGGTCTATCTTGGGACCCCTATTATTTAATCTTTACAGACTTTCTTTAGGCCAGTTAATACACAGCTGTGATGTATCCTACCATAATTATGCAGATGACACTCACTTATTTACGTTTGTCTCATAGCAGGTGAAAATGCACCAATCAATTCACCGTGTAATTGCATCAAACAGATTAATGTGTGGCCATAATAATAAAAAATAAAGTTTAAATATATAGTGGCTTATGGGACTTGAACCCAGAGTTCTCAGTCTAACATGTTCCTTTGCCCTGCTCTGTAATCACATTACAAATATGGGGTTCATGGCAGTTTCCCCTAACCTCTGCAATAATGTGTACAAAAGCATTGATAAATCACAAAACGGATGACTGATGATATCAATGTTATTGGTAGCGTAAACATATTTTAATCAAACATTTGTTGGAGATTATACCTGTTTGAAATAGGTTAATGTTTTAAAGAAGAGTATGAAGTATGTGCTTCATTAGAAATTAATGGTTCAAAGGCTGAATAAAAAAAACGAATAATAATTTGTCTTACCTTAAGCCTTACTTCCCCCCCCCCCTTTTTTTTTTTTGTCTTAAATATTGTATGTCGCTTTCCTACAATGCATTTTAAAAAGTAGTTCACAACAATTAATTGACACAAACAATCATATTTTTGTTCAGGTTATTGGAATTGACTCTGCACTCTCATAGATGCTGGCATGTTTGGCCTGCATACATCATCTATAAAAATGGGGTAGTTTTTCTCAACATGGTATAGGGGATGATAACTGCTTTCCTGCAGTTTTAAAATGCCACTATAATTAGGATATTAAGACCTCTAATACTGTGACACTATTCTTATGAGTAATATGAGCTAATACAAGACCAGAAAATAGTAAATTACATAAATCATTAATTATATTAAAACATCAGATGTTCTGAGTTTGAAATAGGGCTAGTAACTATGGGAGTAACAATATGCTGCTAAAGGTCTAGCAGAACAGAGTTATATGTATATTCAAAAACAAAGGCGGTGAGTGCTGATGCTGTTCTGTGGTCTTTTGCTGAAAGTCTTTTCTCTCAAATCCCGGGTTGTTGTCTGCAAATTAATCGACTAGTAATAAAAAAAAAAAAAAGATTCCAGTGGAATCCGTGGAAAAGTCTTGAAGGCCTAAAGACTTATGTATGTATGTAGTTTAATTTTTTTCAGTTGATGTCAATGTTAGCTGTTGAAACCCACGTTGGTTGTGCAGTTCCTGGTAATGCTCATCATTTTCTGAGAATGACTTGACTTTTTGTCAATATACAGCAGGACAGACTCCGTGGAGCTTTAAATAAAGACTGACAGCCGGTTGAGCTGCTTTACACTCAAACCTCTGGCACAAATAAATAGACCTATAACAATCTGCTGCAACTAAATACTTTAGAGCAGGCGGTTATTTATTCCAGGAGCCGTCTAGTCTCAAAGAGGCAGGCAAGCAGATACGTATCTGAGGCTATCCCGGTTCTTTATGATGTCCTCTTACGCTGGAAACCTCCATAAGCTCTGCTCCTCTTCCATCTTCACGGGTTCAGCACCGAGCTCAGAGGTCACTGTGGAGGAAGAGGGGATTAACAAGGATCTCTTTAGTTGTAAAGAGCAGTGGTGTTTGAAATGCACAAGCAGGCAAACTTTCCAATTCATCTTAGAAAGCCTGTTTCGATAGTCATGCTCTGAGGAGGAGTTAAAGATCAGTCTGCATGTGTTAAAATGTGGGTGAAGATGGCTTTCCCATTCTGTTAATTAATTTTCATATGATTGACAGAGGAAGGCACATTTACACTTTTGTTCTTTTCTCACAACATAACATGACCACAGTAATCCACACATTATTCTTGTTGATGTGAAATATAGATGAAAACTGATTGTCCGATGGTCCATTATTTCTCCTGTTCCAAAAGGAGCTGATGAAATTGTAAGAGATGGCTGGTGCTGCATTTAAAAAAATAAAAAAATAATATCCAATAGTGAATGTTCTGGAGGTCTGTCTGTAGAATAGTGCTCTTTTCCACAAGATAAAGTAAAAGAATTACTGTTATAAGAATTTCCGTTCAGATTAATAAGACGATGGAGACCGCTTGCAATTTAAAAATGAATGGTTGGGTATAATTCTTGCAAGAATGAAGCAAAGCACAAACATGTAACAATGATACAGGATGGTGTTTGCTTGCAAAAGTAAACAATACATGAGATTTTATATCCAGCAGAGGCGAATGTTTACGCCTTTTGTGTGACAGGTTCCCAGGTCCAGAATGTAGGTGTCTATGTCCATGTTTGGATTAGCATGAAGGACATGACATGAACAGAACCAAGAGCAACCAGTACTTGATAACAATAACAAATGTTTAAAATGTCTGTTCTTCTTCAAAAAGGACTGTGTTGGCTACAAACTTGACAAGTGAATGCACTGTAAAGAACACTAATCAATTTATAGTAAAGTTATCTGAAAATAAACGAGCCTGGTTTGAATGACAGGTACCTGTTTTCTGAAACGGAAGACTGTGACAGCAGTGTGGGAGCAGGTTCAGTGTGTATTTAACAAAATGTGCAGTCTCTGATGTAAAAACTGTTAACACTCCTGGCACACAACACACTTTCACACAGCGCGCCCGGCCAAATGTTGTAAATATTCATTACTGCTCTAAAGCACATTTACGGCTAGCCCTTTTTACTAAAGTGGATGTGTAGTGATTTTCTATTAAAATAGTCAAGACTTTTGTTTCTTCTCTTTCCAGCTCTTTCTACAAGAATGAGGAGGATGATGCACCCATCAAACGTTGTCCCAAATGCAAAGTGTACATCGAGCGCGACGAAGGCTGTGCACAGATGATGTGTAAGAACTGCAAACATGCTTTCTGCTGGTACTGCCTGGAATCCCTCGATGTGAGTGCTCCATTCTGTCATAGTTTACAAACCACACATCGGACACAAACCAGTGCTATAGATCATTGTGGGCCACATTTGGAAACGTAAGAGGCTGTGCAACTCACTAGAGTATGTCCGCTTACCTGCAGATGGTCAAGAACACTATAACATTCAACAAGTGTTTGCAAATGTCAAGTCTTTTATTTAATAGATAATGTTGGCCTTAGCCTTGTTGATAATCTAAAGAAGGCTAATCAGCCATGTGCTTTTTGCATCTTTTCACACAACTTAAACTAAAAGGCATCACATTTTTGTTTTTGTTTTGATATGCACTAAAAAAACAAAGTAATTAAAAAAAAAACAAGTAATTAAATTGAATTAAAGATTACTTATATACAAGTATAAACAAGTGTTTACCACAAGGCTGTGTTCTGAGAAAAAAATCAACTAATGACATATTTTGTTGTTTCTACTGGTAAGATGTTTCCGGGTCATTAGACTTGCATTGAAATAACAAGTCCAGAGGGGCATCTGGCCTCCATTTCCAAAAATTGTATTAGTTAGGATGTGTCTATGGAGGTTCTCAGTCACACAGGACATATTCAATAAAAGGTTTCAATGAAGGCATCTGGACTTAGGTTTGAAGGTGAAGATGTTTTGTTCGTCATCAAAGGGACTTTGTCAATTTTAAGTTCGCCTGATAAGAGCCAAGTTTTATAGCCCTCAGAGGGAGGTTTAACCTAAACTGTGACAGCTAGATCCTGGGTTTAATGTGGTTGAGTGGGCAGTGCGAGTGCTGGTGCGGATGTTGTTATGCTTATGTGAACCATTACATTTTGTCATTTAGCAGAACTTCTCTCTTTAGGTGTTAATACCCTTTTAGACTAACTGTTTTGGCTTTGGTTTCAATACACTGTTGTCGAGGGAGGAAAGGTTTTTTTCCTCCTAGCTAGTTTATAGTTGTCTGATGTGGGACTGACCTCAAAAGTAGTGGACTTGAAGGTAAAGGAATGCGTTATTGTGGATATTTTTGTTGTTAAACAAACAGTCCCTAATAGAGCTATTCCACCTGATGCTAATGTTAGGAAGCACCTTATCCAGATAGATGGTTTTATGGATATACTTTTAGAATTTGCTGTGGGGCCAATTAAAACTTTACCATGGACATTAGAATAACCATGTTGACTTGAATCATTTATTCTTGTACTCTGTTCAAACCTGGCACAAACAAGTTGTCAGATCTCAAGTGGCCAGTCTTATTGCAAGGTGTGTATTAGCGGAATGCATCAAGAGAGGACCGCATTGAGGGTTAATTTGAAAGATTAGAACATTTCTGTGTGCAGTACAGAAATATCAAATACAGAACACTTTTGGTGTCACAGCTTTGTGGATCCAGCAGCAGGGTCATTTACATTATTTGTGCATTTATCACATCTGATACAGAAACAGTGTGAATCAAAATCAAATTTCTGTTCACATTTATTTGCCAAACTTTTTTTGCCACTAACTAGTTTGAAGCAGCAGATGAAATTTGAAGCTCTAGTCAGACTTGTGTTGTGAAATACTGCAACAAATCCTTTTCACTCTTGCCCACGGTTCAGAGGGAACACCCTTTTCTTTTTGAATCCACTGAAGCAGTTTAGTGAGAGAGTAAGAAATGCATCCTCTGTCCTAAGTTGTTAATATTTAATATATTTTTTACCAGAAAAATACTGGTAATGGCGTGTAACCAAATGTTCTGTTTTTCCATTCACAGTCCGGGTGTGTTCCGTGACTAGAAAGGCAGTTACTTTTTGGATCTGATCACCATGCCAGCCACCAAATAATCATCCATCTATTTATAATTGTACTGTCAGAGGACTGACTGAAGCAAACGGCTCATCATTCGTAACGAGTTAATTTGAGACTACTACAGTGTGACCATGGTGACGGAACTAAAAAAGACTGAATCCTCCTTTTTCTTTCTCTATGCAGTAACACTGATGATGTACACAGCATTAGTCTTCCTCTTACAGCAGGCTGTAGCTTAACCTTGTACTTGATATGGACCATACATACATCATGTAGTGTATGTTTTAAAGATGATTAAAAAAAATAAAGATACTTCTTGTGATTTGTTTGGATTGGGCTGGCCTTGTGTAATCCTAATTATGTGAGAGCAGACGAGCAGACAGGTTATTACAGACGCAATTTTCTCTGAGCAACTGCCCTTGTCTTTTAGAGTGCTAATGGTTAGTCTTTATCTCCTCTGTGTGTGTGTTTGACAGGACGACTTTCTCCTGATCCATTACGACAAAGGCCCCTGTCGAAACAAACTGGGCCACTCCAGGGCGTCTGTTATCTGGCACAGAACACAGGTGAGAATCCGTCTGGGTGACACTCTCAGAGCCCCTCCTCGGCAGCATGTGGACGTCCACGTGCGTGGCCTCTCTCCTCTCCGCCTGTCTCGAAGTGCGCTCGCTGATGGCCCGCTATCATGTCGACAGCACAATAGGAGGACAGCTTGTGCACAAACGGTGACAAGTGGCTGGTGGTCTGCGTCGTGGTGTTTCCACCTAAATCTATTATGTAGAAGCAGGTTTACATAATCCTGTCTACACCTAAGCAAAACCAAATGAAACTGGATTACACAGACTGATTATAGTTTTACAGAGAATGAAAGGTTACAAATGCAGATGTAGTTTTATTTTTAGCATTTGGTAAATATGACTTGATTGACAGAAATATGACAGATTTAACATCTTTAAAACAGGGAGAGGGAATAAATATAATAAATAAATATTCAGTGTTCACCTATAAACTAGCATTAAAAACATTACTAGCAATGTGGTATTTCTTGTATTAATACAATATTACCAGTCAATCCTATAGGTCTCAATAATGGCTGGAAAACCTTCTAGTTCTATTTACCTCATGGAATAGAAATGCTGATTAGGTATGCATTGAATCAAACTCTGAATTGATTTGAAAAAAAAATACAATTATAAATGAGAGTTTTTCTCAGTGGCTTTGGCTTTTGTATTTTTTTTTACATTTCTCAAAAATATGTCAACAATTAAGTGGTTTCTGAAAACTTTTATCATTTTTGCAACAGTTACTCACCAAAACATTTAGTTTGTTTCAAAATATAGTTTTTGTGTCATTACCTTATCAGTTGTCGGAGCCAACAAATTCTAAAGTTCACTTTGTGATCACTGACAAGTGTATTTCTTCAAAGGCATCTGATCTCATGGCTGATGGTTCTAAGCTTCCACCTCCAGGAGGTGTAAACATAAACAAATATGTATTTATTTGATATTCAAGGGAAGCCTATACGTCTGGTAAGGCTCAAACAATAATAGGTTGTAATAACTTTAATAACACTAAAAAACAAATAATCTGTTTTGTTCACCTGCTTTCCCTTTTAATGCACATATCACAGAACAATGCCATTTAACAAAAAATATTGGTGCCAACTGTTATTGGTTACTGTTATAACAGATATTGGGTCTAAATGTTTAAAAAATGAATTGAGGCAAAGCAAATGAAGAAAATGTAATAAATGTGAGGAGTTAAGCATGTTTACAAAAGAAATCTAGTGAACTGTGAGGGCATAAAACAAAATATCCTTAAAGATTCATTGCTGTGATAGATATCTAAGTTCATATCACTCAGCCTTGCCCCACTTATCTTTATTGTCTCTTGCCATTTGTCCAGTATACTGGTGTTTAGTCAGCGTTGGCGTTATGGGCATGTGCTGCTCAGTGGAGCAGACTGAGTCATCCGAGTTCAGCAGCTACAGCTTCACTGCTCTTTGTCTGGCTCTCTTCATTTCACCCACACCCTCCTTCACGTTTACAAAGCTGCCCCAGACTCAGCATTAATATATAACCAATCAGGTTATAAACCCATCCCACCAGAGGGAATTGCTTCTCTGCCTGTCAGTATATGATTATTGGCATATTTCCACTAATTTATTTTTTCATTGTCTCCCGCTTGGACCCGTTAGGGGTCGCGGGTGACCGGAGCCTATAACAGCAGCTTTGGCCCTTACACAATGGACAGTCAATCGCAGGGCGTTTTGAATATTAATTGAAGTGTAATAAGGAAGGTCATGTCCTGAATGTGCAGAGCTTACATTCACAGAAAAAACTGTGAGGTGCACATTTCATTGTGTTAAGTCTTGGCTCAAATGGACCGACATGAATGTCCTCACAAATCCTCAATGTACATGCATCCTGCTGCAGGCAATCTTCAGAAATCTGTTCTCTTCTCTCAAAATGGAAGGGAAACATGGTTCTATTTTCAGTCATATTGCATGTGACTGAATCTTGGAAGAGTTTTTTTTGCGCCTGAGCATTAGCTGGTGTCTGGCTCCCTCATGTGGTCAATAACTCACACTTCATCTTCTACACACGTTCCCATTCATTTTAAACTGAGGATTCCATGTCAGATTCACCCTTTTGACATTAAACAACTTTGAAAATGTTTGTGATTGTATTTAGGAGTTACTAAAAGAAGTTTTAGAAAACTTTCCATCTAATAACCATATACATCATCATGTTTGACTTTTTTTCCATTGCATGGACAGTACAAAATAAAACCTAATACAAAATAAAGAAGTATGCATTTGATCAAGTTTTAGCCAGGTTTGTCACAGGTTTGAGTCACATAAAACTGATTTATTTTGATATATTTTACTACATAATACTCATGTATACATGTCAAACTAAAGTGTAGCTCTTTGACATTTTATTTTTTTTTATTTCCCATATTATACATTTTGGTTGCTACTATGTGAACTTTGAAATAAAAAAAACACAAAACAATGCTTCAAAAGAAAAATGGGGTAATGTTTTTGAGAGTAAAAAAAGGTTGAAGTAAAAGCATCAGGACTCAGTTTTCAAGGTGAAGACGTTTTATCTCTAATTCCAAGAGACTTGAGAATTGATAAAGTCTGCATTGTGGCCCAGTGGTTAGCATGCTCGCCTCTCAGCAAGAAGGTCCAGGGTTTGACTTTCTAGGTGGAGTTTGCAAGTTTCATCCGGGTACTGTGGTTTCCCCCACCAACATCACAACATACTAGGCGCCCCTTGGTGGTGGTTGCCGACTAAGTTACCCGTGACCCCTAACAGGACCAAGTGGAAGAAAATGAATGATATCGTTGCAAGTGTTTTCATAGGCATTAAATTACTACACTATACTTTTCTACAACCACTCATATCTTCTAGAATTTACTACTGTAATAGCCTCATCTTCGGACCCCTCTCCACCGATCTACAAAATCTCCAGTATGTTCAAAAGTCTGCTGCCCGCCTCCTCACCCACCCCCGCTCTCGTGACCACATCACTCTACGTCTTCCAACAGCGCCACATTCAGCAGTGCATTCATTTTAAGATCTTCCTCATCACCTACAAAGCCAGGCCCCTCCCTTCCTCACCAACCTCCTCCTGCCGACTCCGCTCAGCCGACTCCGACCTCCTCACTCCCACTGTCAAATCCATGTACCAGACTCTGGGGGACATTGCTTTTGCCATCGCTGCTCCCACCCTCTGAAACACTCTCCGCCCTCCATATCAGGAACTCGGACTCACTTTAAACTTTCAAAGATTTACAAAAAAAATTCACCTTTTCCGCTGTGCATACCACCACCATTGTGGTCTTGAGTTGTCCTGTGTCTGTGTCTATGTACTGTCTTTGTTATGTAATTGTAAAGTGTCTGAGTTTTTTTGAAAAGCGCTATATAAAACGTAATCATTATTTATTAAATGTCTAGTAAAGGCTTATTCACATGTCATTAATTATTTAACAGTTAACTAACAGGACATTGTCTAATTATTTGTGGCTTTTTACTCATATGCTGGCCACAGTCGGTCACCGCTTTAGACTAAGCCATGTGCTGTTGCTCTGTGCAGGTGGTGGGAATCTTCGCTGGCTTCGGCCTGCTTCTCCTGGTTGCCTCCCCGTTTCTCCTCCTCGCCACGCCCATCGTCCTCTGCTGCAAGTGCAAGTGCAGCAAAGGAGACGACGATCCTCTGCCGACCTAAGCCCGCCGACGGAGCTCAGGCGTGGAGTCAATGCCCATAAAGAGGAGCCTCATTCTTTTTCTTTGCTTTCCTCTCCTTCATTTTCCTCCCACCAGCTTCGAGCGTTAATTTTTTGGGCCGTTGCTATGCATGAGAGAGGCATGGGAGATACCTAGACTTCTCTGGCCCTGCAAGTTGAGGCTTGGAGGCTTGTTTAGGACCACAGTGTCCGTTTATGTGGTGGCTTTGGGAACTAGAGCAAAACTGGGCCATTTCTAGGGGCCCATACTTGTGGCGGTGTGGTGTTTGGGGGGGCTTACTGAAATACAATAACAAGCGTTTCTCTTGTATGGACCACGTCAAACAAGACTTAAAGACTTACTTTGTGGCTCTGTTTTGTCAATATGTCGTATGCAACAAAAGCTTTTTAACCTCCCCCACCGCCACTCTTTGATGTAGCTCTGCAGATAGAGTTCGTAGCATTAGAGTTGGAGCCCCACGCGTTCGGTGCCCACTCCTTTTGCACACAGAACATGATCCCGGTCACAACAGAAGTCCAGGTGGAGCCCGCTCTCACCGATGTACAGCACGTCCCCTCGATGATGTCAGTGTTTTAGAACTGTCGCTTTTAATAGAACTGCGCTGAGAGTTACGTCCGTCTCGTACGTTTAAGCGTTTCTTTGGAACAGGTTTGAAGGAGACTGCCAGTCAAAGAAACACCTTTTCAAATTGTAACAAATTGACAATATCTCTGACTATATTTGTGGTCTGGAGTCACCTTAATCGTGCTCTCTTTAAATGTTGCAGTGGTCCATCACAAGACCTGGTATCCACGAGTTGTGGGGCACATTAAACGATTCAATTTAGCTGCGTCTAGACTTATTAACTTTTATTTTAAACAACATTGCAAAACAAAACAGTGAAACTATCTTCCCATACTTACATGTAGAATAGGATATTGGAATAAGGCTGAAGTTGTTATTTTTTTATATTGTGTAACCTTTTAGTGCCCTTTTGATTATATTTTGCACACTTTAAATTATCTTCTAAATTTTTAGCATGATACTTTTTTACTGTTTTTGCTTTCTCCTGATTGTTGCCCTTTTCCAAGAGCAGCCTTTTTTTCCATTAAATGCCATTGGATAAAAAAAAAATCTGGACTATAAACTTTGGCTTTTGAATTTAATTTGGGCCTTAACCAAAAGAATTATCGAGCCAGTCACTTCTTCTGAGACACAGACATTAAAAACACAAAGTCAGTCAGTGGTCATTTGCCAAAATAGTCATGTTTATGTACAATTTGCATTTAAAGGCTCAACAAAGAGATATTTAGAATATGTGTAGCTCTTTGTAGAGCCTTTAAATGCAAATTGTACATAAACATGTACAATTTGCATTTAGAATATGTGTAGCTCTTTGTAGAGCCTTTAAATGCAAATTCTACATGTTTATGTACAATTTGCATTTAAAGGCTCTACAAAGAGCTACACATATTCTAAAAATCTGTTTAAGTCTTACTCACAATATGGCAGATACACACTCATAGCAACCAGAAAAAAAAAGGACACCCAAGGCATCTTCTACATGCCTATGGTTTGCCTAACGTTGATCGTCAAGAATACCAGATTGTTTTACTCCAACAACCCATTAGAGAAAACTTAAAAGCATTGAACACCAGTATCTATGCCATTGGGTTTCATGAGTATGTGTCAAAAGTTTCAAATAAAATGCAATAGTCTGGACGCAGCCTCAAAGAGATGTCAATCATTCTGATGGTTTAGCCAAATATGAAAAGAGTAGCCTTAAATTGAGATGAGACAAAATCAGGAAGTTCCCCTGTGCATTAAAACGTAAATAGACCAAGATCCAAATGATCCCAGGTGTAATGCATGTGCAGTCCTTTTTAAAGACATACGCCCTTTATATTCCTAAGATTGAATGATGTCCTCCATATTCCACACTGTTAATAGCCATACAGTAAAACTCCTGTAATCTGATGTTTTTATTAGGGCTTGAGTTTGGCAGTGTCACCGAGCAGGGGAACTGGGGTAAACTACTAAACAAGATTTTCTTGTGCTAGACCTTTCTAACATGGCGGCAGTGGCTCAGTGGTAGAGCGGCCGTCCTTCAACCAGAAGGTAGTGGGTTCGATTCCCGCTCTCCCCACAGTTCATACTGTTGTTGTGTCTCCAGTGTCTGTAGCACTGGTGTATGAATGTGTGTGACTGTGGAGGTGTGTTTGGTGGTGGTAGGAGAAGGTTGAGCTCCGTTTGTGTGGCAGCCCCCCTCTCTGTCTGCCCCTGGAGTGGATGTTTGTGAATGGGGTGAGTGGAAGCACGATGTAAAGCACTTTGGGTGCCCGAGAAGGGTGCAGGAAAGCGCTATATAAATGCATGCCATTTACCATTACCATCATCATGGGCCTGTTATGCTCCAGAGTTTTGGGTTTTTGCCCTAGTCCTCATCAACCAGTACTTTCTGAGACTCTTCGAATAGTTTGAAACTGTTTTACTATCTTTCTTACAACAGTTTTTAAATATTACTGATCATTATTGTCCCCCATAAATGGCAGTAACTAATAATCCAGTTCTGACATTGGATCACAAAACTTGGTGTGTTCATACTTTGTAGTCCACTTGATTTAGTTTGTGCCAAAACAGAAAACGATTCATTTAGCTCATTCCGCTCCAAACAAAATAAAGCACGACATTTGCCAAGAAACACTCTTAACAAGACTTTTTGTTGATGCAACAATATTGTTTTGTTTTTTTTGTCTTCTATTGAAAAAGCTAAAAGCAACATGACATTTTCCATCTTCCTGTATGGGCTCATTTGTCGACGTCTGCAGTCCACTCGGGGTTTACATTTTATTCAACCAGAGTTCAGTAGGAAATGAACCGAGGCCCATGTTTTGAAGGGGTTTGGTGACTGTAACTGTTATTGTACCAAACACGGCATGTGTGAGCACACTGTTAACCAAACAAAGCAGACGATACAAACCTGTTTTCAGTCTTAACTCTGACAAACTCTGACATTGACAAAAAAGGCAGATACTTGCTTTTGTGCGGCAGTGTGCAAGGGATGGTCTTCAAAAGTAGATATAGTCTAGTATTGCTGTTACCATTTCTGTGTCAAGCTGCCGGGTTCAGTAATCCAAAAAAATGACGTGCCCTACATGCACATGGGGTATCCAATGCCTCTTTAATCTTAAAAAGCATTCATTGGGATTTATTGAAATGTAGAGTTCAAAGGATTTTAAAGTTCTGACTAGAAGGTGGATGTGTTATTATCTAGGTTTTATGAAGCTAACCCAAAGAAAGTCTGACTAATCTAAATTCGAGAGTAGCTTGCACCCAGTTCTCCATTAATCGTCTCAGCGGGGGTCGCATCGAAGGCTCTGACACTTGACAAATGTACAGCCCCCAGCTGCAAACTTGCATATGTTAGTCGTCCCAGTATCAGCTTTTGGTTTTGTTAGTATTAAAGCTAGAAAATCAAGCAGCTCCTCCTTAGTAAAAAAATAAATGTCTGTGGGCACATTTTTGTGCTATATCACTTCTATCTATGCAAGTTTGTACATGAAGTCTCTGGAGTGATCAGTCATTCACTTGTGTGTGTTTATAGAAAGGCTGAAGAATGTTACACATTTGCATATCACATCTTTTTTTTATTTTGGGTTCAGGTAATTGTTTAAAAATGTTTATATATTTATGTTCCCAGGTTTGATCGATTCCTATTTTTACTGTTGGTTTTATTGGTAAACAGACAACATCATATTAGATCAATTATACATCTGTGTTCACACCACAATTGGAAAAAAAAATGTTGATTGGAGATTTTTGAAGTGGCTGTGTGGTAGTTGAAAATCAGGAGTGTAATGTCTATAGATGAGTGCTGTATTGAGCCTTAGCATCAGCTGAGAGACAGAACTGGAGAATTTAATTTCAAGGAAAAAACAACTTTTAAACTGCTCCAAGCAAAGTATTCACCGTCTGAACCCAACCCTTGTGAGTTTTAGGTTTGAAGATGTAGTGACCGTTTTACATTTACCAACATAAAGAACATGGCCCTGCTCTGATTGGATAAAACTGGTTGCTAAATCCATCACCGACCAAATATTAATTTAAAGTACCTGCCAGAGTCAGGATAGGGAACTATAACGCCAAACTAATATCAGCGTGTATCTGTCAGGCAGCAGGGGAAGGATATAGTACTCTTTAGTCATAGAGCCAGTTCACCCTATGAGCTTCAGCAGTTATCAGTGTTTTTATTTAATACCACTTGTGCCATTAAGAATTTAACCAGCTGGGTATGTGATATAAAGAACTAATAAAATGAATGTAAAAATGTTTTTTAACCCAATGGTAGCTTTGCTGCTTTGTTTTTCAGCAGAGGTTGTAAGCTAATAGTTTGTGAGTACCTCTCACTCAAACCATCAATTGTGCATGTATGTGAGTAAAACTGAAACCAGACCACAGAAATATACACTGACAGACAACTATTCAGTCTCTCATTCATTCAGTCTGGGCAATTTAGATTCACCTGTAGATGGATGTTTTTGAACAGTGGGAGACATGTAGCCATTGTTTTTTTTTAATGTGCATTTTCTTAAGCTAGTGCCTTCCAAGACTGGACAAAGATACTCCTAAAAACAGAAAATGACTACTTTGTGACTTGGAAAATTACATGGAAAACTGTTCAAGGTAAGGTCAGCATTAGTCGGCTAGTTAAAGAATATCCTTTAAGGTGTCCTTTATTTAAATTTCTTTGAATTATTAAATTGACAATTGGCATTGTCTTTCAGCTGTTGCCAGTGCTCTTTACAGAGAGATGTCTTTTAGAGGCAAAACCGTCACTTTTAAACCACTACAATTTAGAGCCATACTTCAGAAAACTTCAATCTTTACTAGAATATTGTTTTTCAGTTATACATGTGTCATGAGTCTGCCTTTTCCCCCTTTTGTGTTCACACAGCTTCAACCGTAGCTCCTCTTCTCAATCTTGTCTGATCGTTCTCGACAGCCTTACATTTGTACTTGTAGTTACTTTCACCTCGGAGCATGATCATTTCAAATACACTTTTGTTGTTTTGACAATCGTGCCAAGCAGATTTCTCAAAGGGAAATAAATTTGTCTTGTTTGTGCAATGGTTCTTGGAACGGGGTGGAATGCTTTTTACCGCTTCTTTGACCGCACTGTACATGGGTTTCTGGTTATTTCGTATTTCGATGTAACGTGTGTGGTATGGTGCCTGCTGTGTTTAACAGACAAGTTTTATTAGAGAGATTCAAAACAGACTTGTTAGTTTTTGTTTCATGAGACAAAAAAAAAAAAATGAAGTGGCCAAAAGGCCAGGTTATTTTTTTGTTTTTGCTCGAGCTGCCACTAAACATGCCAATCCTCAAATATGCAACTGACAAGAAAGGGCCATCTTCTTTTCTACAACGGGGCCAAAAGAAGCACTTACACATGAGCACACAGCAGGGATAGTCACACTAAGGGCTGGCCTCTCACCGAACGTCCCATTTCTTTCTTCAGCTATCCAAGGCCAAGTTTAAATACAGTTTTATAACCTGTCCAGAGATAAAGCTGCATGATTTATCTCTAATACGTGTTACATATAAAGCCTCTTTAAATCCAGGGGACAGTAGCGACTTTACCCGGATATCACGTTTAATGTAATTTTTTATTATTTTTTTTTTGTTCCACATTCTGTACAATGTTGTAAGCCTTTTTCTGTTCACACAAACTGTCAGTATCAGAATATTTACTGTGTTTTTTAGATTTTGTTTAAAGAAGAATTTGAAAGTTAAGTTGATTCCACTGGCCCTTTTTTCTTCTGACTGGTTTATAGTGTTGCATTCATGTGGTCCTCTGCTGGTTCTCATTTCAGAGATTGGAAATTTGACTTTCAGTTCATGTTCATCTTGTAAAGTTGGATATTAACGTTACTATTAACAGTCTTGGTTTGTAATATTATTCAAGTCAAAAAGTTAAGCAACCCGTTTTAACCTGACTTTTTAACTAACCCGACATGGGCAGATTTTTGTGTGGGGAAAAAAAATTATATTTCCAATGACCACATGAATGCATTACTGACCAGAGAGCTCGATGCCTCACATGATCGGGGCCCCTTCAGAGAAGACCCCCATGGGTCCCCCCAAAAAATAAGTAAAAAATTAAATTCATTGGAGATAAACTTTATTTTTTTTTCTTTCTCTGTGCAGTGCTGTCTCTTTCTTTCTTTGCTGACTTGAAAGATGGCCTAGTAAGGCTTTAGAGTAAGAGTATATAAATTCATACATGGCATCTTTTGTCTGTGAATATCTCAGGAGTTGGGGACATGTGGAGGTCTTCCAAAAGAGTGGCCTCTCTAGAGTGACCCCTGAACCATGTGACCAGCCCTCAGTTTGACTAACATTGCCCTGGACACCCTTAAATTACACTGAAGTTACTTCAGCAGCCGGTGAAGTCTTAATAAACCTAAAACTCATATTTACACAAATCTCAAATATGGTTATTTTAAACAGCATTTTTTACAAACAACTAATGAGGGCAAAAGTAAAAAGATAAAATTTTTCGTTTTTGAGGAAGTCAGCTTTAATTAAAACTTTATTATTTTTAAAGAAAAGGGGTCTGTTGAATGGTTTTCTGTGGGAACCAGAGTGGAGTTTGTCTAACTTTAGCAGAAGTAATCAAGGATGTGGAGCTTAAACAAGGGTCCTGTCTAAACAATGTGGTGTGTACTCGGAGCTGGTAAGCGTTGCTTTAAGTGAAAACAACTGGCCCTGGCAGACGACAGATCTCGTAGAGTTGGCGTCGGAATAGATCTGCAGTTCACTAACACTGTGACACCAAGAATTAAAGCTTGTTTTTTGTGAATTTTCTCTGAAGTCTTCATTATTCATATCTCTAGAAATATACCTATTCTGGATTTATTTCAATGTCCCAAATGACTGGAAGGTTATTAACTGAGTTAAGGCCTAAAATGAGATATTAGAAAGTTATAAGTAAGCACTGAAGCAGTAATTTCAAATAAAGTGTAAATGCTTAGTAAAAGTCAAAGACCACATTTATTTAATCCAACAAGTCCAGACCTCAAACAAAAAACATTAACTGGAAAGGACACATTGGTGCTTTGTCCAAACTGATGAATGCTTGCGGTAATAAGTTCAACTATTCAAATATAATAGTTCAAATATTATAAAAACACCCAAATAAAAATAATGCTGCAGCACAAACCTAAAACTGTGGGCTGTTGGCTCCCTCTGGTGGTTAGAGTCCATCTTTGAGTGTGTCACAAAAAGACTAATGCGTTCAGCTGGAAGTTAAGACATGCCAAATCAAAAAAGGCAAATGTACGAAAATGCCATGTGGTAAGGGTTAACATCTCGTACAATTTTATAAGTAATTTAGACTAATTTAATTGTACCTTTTCTTAATTGTTCATAAAAATTAATAGTTTATTTCGTTTGTAAATATATACTACATTTCTACAATTGTACAAATACAAATATGTAACCAAAAAAGAAATAGGCTGAAGCATAAGCTTGGCTTATCCTATTTAATCTTTGAAATAAACATATTTCTTAAGAAAAATATACATTGTTTTACCTAACCTAAGCATAATCATTAATCATTTTATGTCTAAGAATTTTTTTGGAACTTTCCTAAAGAAATAGTGTTTAAATTTGTAAGTTAAGGCATTCTATATTTTTACACCCAGAACGGAACACATCTAGATGTATGTTTGTTCTAGCTTTGACACATTCAAAAATATAAAAAAACTCTTACATTAAACTCTTAATCTAAAGAACTCTTGTCTACTTTCATTTTTCATTCTACAGAGAATAATATTTAAATTTGAATGCTTTACATTGTTTAAACAGATTATTCGTTCGTTCAAAATAACCCGCTTTATGGATTATTTGAATTATTCTTTTTTGTAACGTAAATACACTCACCTAAAGGATTATTAGAAACACCTGTTCAATTTCTCATTAATGCAAGAATCTAATCAACCAATCACATGGCAGTTGCTTCAGTGCATTTAGGGGTGTGATCCTGGTCAAGACAATCTCCTGACCTCCAAACAGAATGTCAGAACGGGAAAGAAATGTGATTCAAGCAATTTTGAGCGTGGCATGGTTGTTGGCCAGACATGTCGGTCTGAGTATTTCACAATCTGCTCAGTTACTGGAATTTTTATGCACCACTATTTCTAGAGTTTACAAAGAATGATGTGACAGTCCTGTGGGCGAAAATGCCTTATTGATGCTAGAGGTCAGAGTAGAATGGGCCGACTAATTCAAGCCGATAGAACATTTACATTTAGTCATTTAGCAGACGCTTTTATCCAAAGCGACTTACAAGTGAGGAAAACAATTGAAGCAATTTCAACAACACAAGGTAACAAAAAGCATAAGTGCACAAAAAACTAGTCAGGTAAAACCTAGCACAGCATACAAAGCTAAGGATAGGAAAGATTTTTTTTTTTTTTTTTTAAGAAGGAATTGATAGAAGGAAGTTAAGAATTTAGTGTTTGTCAGTCAGGTGTTGACAAAAGAGATATGTTTTCAAGCGTTTTTTAAAGATGTCTACAGAATCTGCTGATCTTGTAGCAGCAGGTAGATCATTCCTCCAATGTGGAACACATCCAGAGAAAGTACGTGAGAGGGATTTTTTTCCTTTTTGGGATGGTGCAACCAGACGTTGTTCATTAGCAGATCGCAGGGATCTGGTAGGAACGTAGGTCCTACCAGAAGAGCAACTTTGACTGAAATAACCGCTCGTCACAACCGAGGTATGCAGCAAAGCATTTGTGAAGCCACAAGACGCACAACCTTGAGGCGGATGGGCTACAACAGCAGAAGACCCCACTGGGTACCACTCATCTCCACTACAAATAGGAAAAAGAGGCTACAATTTGCACGAGCTCACCAAAATTGGACAGAAGACTGGAAAAATCTTGCCTGGTCTGATGAGTCTCGATTTCTGTTGAGACATTCAGATGGTAGAGTCAGAATTTGGCGTAAACAGAATGAGAACATGGATCCATCATGCCTCGTTACCACTGTGCAGGCTGGTGGTGGTGGTGTAATGGTGTGGGGGATGTTTTCTTGGCACACTTTAGGCCCCTATGTGTCCTATCAATATGGGCCAACATTTGTAAAGAATGCTTTCAGCACCTTGTTGAATCAATGCCACGTAGAATTTAAAGCTAAGCTCTTGGCCTACAAGACCACCACTGGCTCCGCCCCCTCATGTCTTCACCTATGTTCCTACCAGATCCCTGCACTCTGCAAATGAACAACGTCTGGTGGTACCATCCCAAAAAGGAAAAAAAATCACTCTCACGTACTTTCTCTGGAGCTGTTCCACATTGGTGGAATGATCTACTGCTGCTACAAGATCAGCAGATTCTGTAGCCATCTTTAAAAAACGCCTGAAAACAGATCTCTTCCATCAACACCTAAATTCAAACATTTTTCTTAAAAAAAAAAAAAATAAATAAAATTCTTTGTTATCCTTAGCTTTGTACTGTGCTGGGTTTTAACTGACTAGTTTTTGGTGCACTTATGCTTTTTGTTACCTTGTTACCTTACGTGTTGTTAAAATTGTTTCCATTGTTTTCCTAACGTATAAGTCGCTTTGGATAAAAGCGTCTGCTAAATGACTAAATGACTAAATGACTAAATGTAAATGTAAGGCAGTTCTGAAGGCAAAAGGGGGTTAGACACAGTATTGGTATGGTGTTCCTAATAATCCTTTAGGTGAGTGTAGGTAAATGGTTCAGTGATACAATGAATGATCTTCTTGATGAGAGACATATTGATACCAATGCAATCAATGGATGTTTTATTTCTAAATGACTTTCTAACACATCACTTTGGCATACTCCACTTAGAAACATAGTATTTCTATTATTGAAATGATCAAACTTTATCCATGGTTTTAACCTTTTTCTCCTTGGCTTGCATTGTTTAAATGGACATTGATTGCCATATAGTTTCAGGAATATTTAAAAAGATTATTTATAAGAAACATTAATGTCTTCAACGTAACATTCTTACTAGTCATCGTTCAAGAGATCACATTTCAGAGCCTCTAAAGCAGCTGGTGATTGTTTTCTGATAAAATTGTAATTTGTGTTGACCTCTTTTTTAAATGATTCATTTTTAATTTGTCATTTCCATCGTTACAAAAACGGTAAATGTTCTGAAATGTCAGTTACCAATAGTCCGCTTTTTGTCTTTATTCCAATTTGGTTTACAAAGTTATTCTAAATCAGTTTAGCACTATCTGTAGTTATTCTGCTTGGTCTTAAAATGATTCAAACTAAACATTAAACTAAATTAAGATTTGATGTATTTATTACATTAAAACAAACTAATGTTAAAGTCACCACGAACAAAAGTCTACTTGTTACTTTGACGGTCAAACTAATCAGAATGTCTGTAAATTAAGAGTTTGAGGAGTTTTTATCAAAACTCCACACTACGTCAACAAACTCCAGTCTGACAAACTTTTAATGGCGTTCCCTTCCACTTGACAGATATCCCTCATTCGTTTGTACCTTTTGTACCAAATGTTCACATCTTTTATCTTTGTTTTTTTCCCCACGCGTCACTGTCTCTCCCTCGTTCACCTGTCTCTGTTCATCAGACATGTGTCAGCCTTTTGTTAATGTCTGCCAGAGAACAGGTTGTTCTGAGCCTCTCTTTGCCGCTGCCTTTGTGTGGATTTCCTGCCAGATGCTGGATCGGGAGCATTAACAAGACAACCCTGAAAATGAAAGTGCAAATGCTGGCGATACATCATCCCGGCACCAGCTGTTCTCTGTTTGGAAGTCTCTCCACCAATCACGGCGCCGGGACCACAGGAAGTTGCCATCTGTGGGCGCCATGGCGACAGGGTTTGTGGATGGGTGTTGAGGCTGATGTGTGATCTGGAGCGAATGAGCTATGATTCCGGGGAAAAGGTGCAGGAAATGGGAAGACAAAGACTTGAGAGAGCAGAGCCTGTGCAGCTGCTCGGCCTGCTCTGCTCTGCTCTGCTCTGCTCCGGCTCCGGCTCCGGCTCCGGCTCCTCACCTCCACAGTCACTGCCAACAAACAGGTTGTGCAGCTCTCTGCTCTCATTCTCACTGACTACACTACACCTGTTTACTTTTACAGTGGTCTGGTTTGTTAAAACCTAGGTTTGTGGCTGTGTGCCTCATCACAGAAACACATGGACCAAACAATTTGATTAACAATATAACAGATACTATATAAAAAGATATATTGAAAACTGTTTAATCACCATCATCAGTATATTGTAATAGAACCAAGACCTTAGTTTTCACGGAGTTTAATAGATGGGAATGTTCAGCACTGGCTCGCATTCAAATAAGGCACACTCCAAACAAGAAGTCACTTCCTAGAAAAAAAGGCTAAAGTGTCTGTTCCAGCTCTGACTATGCATGGTTACTCAGAAACAGCACCAAAAAGAACAGAGATACAGAAAAGAGCAGTTTGAAGTTATGACTGAGGGGCTGTTTACGGGAGAACATTGGTCATGTGCCTGATTGACGTTTATGCAATGTTACAACAAGATCCACCTAAAACATTCAAAACGGTGTAGTACATATGCCAGACCAGTAGGAGTAGGTTTTCTTTTTGCTGCCTCCTCGTCTGTAGAGGTGTTGGTTGCAGTTGTTTCCAGCTTCAGGTTTTTACACGAGAGCAGAGCAGCAGCCACACAAAAAACACAAAACTAAAACACCGCCAGATTCAAAAGTTTGAATTTTGCGGAGAGAGAACGGCGGCCTTGTTTAAACGAGAGGCCGATCTGCAACAGGTTTTGCCAAATGCGGTTTTGACAAAAACACAAGTCAAGTAACATTCAGTCCTTGTGAGGTGTAGCCCAGGACTCAAATACACAAGCACAGAAAGGGTTCAAAACAAACTTTATTAAACACAGGACAGTGTTTACTCAAGACAGGTTAGACTAAAAACCAGGCGACGGGGACACCACAGGTACGGTCCGGAACCCACAGATGAATTTAGGACGGGAAAACAGACTGGGCTGTGCCTGAAGGAGCAGGAACCAAGGTGACTACTCACCGAATGAGATCCGAGACCAAAGCCAGTGCAGGTAAAAGCACTTGGGAGTAGCAGGTCAAGAAATGCTGGACGTTCTCTCGATCAGTCAGTTGTGGCAGTGAAGAGTTGTGAGTGGCATGATTGTGAGGGGCTGCAGGTGTGGAGACATGAGGGACTATGCCAATCATAACAGTCCCACTATAAACTTCTCAGTCATCCAGGTCATCTTTAAGAAAAAGTTAAAGAAAAGGCATCTGGACTCAGTTTAAGGTGAAGGCATTTTGTTTCTTGTCCAAGAGACTTTATCAATTCTGAGATCAACCGGTTAGAGAGCTGAGCTTTATCTCTAGAGAGAGGTTGAATGAATCTCAAAAAGCACTTGTTTAAAAACTAAAACCTTCTTCAGAGTCAGTTTAAAGTTAAACCTTAATCACAAATTAAAATGTGGTTTAGAATTTTGATTAAACAGGATTCAAATTTTGAGTTTCACTGGTTTTTAATCACTTCATAGCGTGAAACTTTAAGAGTTTTTAATGATCTATGTTTAACTGATGACTCCGGTTCTTCTGGTCTTTAAGTGCTTTTAAATTTAGCTGAGGCATTCAATCGTGTGGACCACCAAATACTGCTAGCCCACCTCAAACATTTTACAAGCATTAAAGTCACAGCCTTAAATTGGTTTAGGTCGTACCTTACAGGTCTTTTTCTGTTAATCACACCTCAGGCTCAGCTCCACTTAGCTGTGGTGTTCCCCAAGGGTCAGCTTTAGGCCCTGTTCTCTTCATATGCTGCCTCTCGGGTCTATTTTTAACAAGCATTTCTTTTCATTGCTTCACAGAAGACCTGCAAGTCTATCTGTCTTTAAAACCAAAATCAAATTCTACCCAAGCCTTGCTGAACTGCCTGCAAGATATCAAAGACTGGTTGGCATTCAATTTTTTTTAAACTTAAACAAATAAAAAAAAGTTGTTTTTGGAAATTCCAATGAAATAAATGATGCTCTTGGCCCTCTAGCCCCTTACGGTCACACTTCTGTCAGAAATCTTGGCGTGATCTTGGATGGTGCCTTTAAACTAGACCGACAGATCAGCTCTTTTGTCAAAGCTGGCTTTTTTCAGGTGTGCCTGTTGAGCAAAGTAAAGGCTTACCTGCCACCAAACGACTTTGAGCGTGTAATCCATGCATTTAGAACCTCTGGCTTGGATTACTGTAACTTATTATGGATTGGAACAGTCTTCTATACATTGTCTGAAGTTAATCCAAAACGCAGCTGCTCGTTTTCTTACTGGTACAAGGCGTTTTAACCCATTTAACTCCTGTGCTGGCCTCTCTGCACCGGCAGATACAGGATTTATTTTAAGATTTTATTGATTGTTTGATTTGTTGGATTTGTTTTTTACTGCCTTTACATGAGCCTGTAAAGCACTTAGGGCAGAGATGATTGTTTGAAATGTGCTATATAAGTACAATTGACATTAACATAAAAATAAAAACTAAACTAAATCTTAGAGCAGTGTAAACCTTAATTTAAACTTGCTTGAAATTGAAACTTTGTTGGTACAACAGTTCTGAGTCTATCATTGATGTCGTTGGCCAGAAGAGGGAACTAGAGTGCTTTAAAACAGAGTAATCTTAAACAGACATATTTTAGCTAAAAAAGCTGCTTCTGATTGATTGATCTCTGTATTTAAAACCAATACAATGACAGTGGGATGCTGTTTGTCCTGATGAAGACTCATGATATGATTGTCCTCTGCGGCGCACTGGGCTGGCATTAGGGCCAGAGCACTCCCTGTCGACTCCTGTCAGGATACACCCTTCCCAGCACACTCCTACCTCACATAATTAATTTAATTAGGAGCTCTGACCTTTGTCCCTGAGCCTTGAGTGACACGAGGTGACAGTGCTGAGTGCACACTGTGGGCTCTTTTGTGTGTGAAGACTGCTGTTAGCTCATCGTTGAAGGAAACGGTGGACAGTTTGTGGCTGTAACAGAGACCCACAGATGGAACACCACTGGGGGCAAGGATGGTTAAGTGTCTTGCCCAAGGACACAACAGCAGTATAAACTGGAAGGTTGGTGGTTCAACATGAGTAGAGCATCTCTGCTTTGATTTGATGTACATTGTACACTGTCCCAAAAAAAAAAAAACTCAATGCGCTCACATTATTCATTCACTCCACAGTCACACACTGGTGGTAGTAAGCTACCTCTGTAGACACAGCTGCCCTGGGGCACACTAACAGAGATGTGGCAGCCATATCGCGCCTGCAGCCTCTCCAACCACCACCAAATAACTCACACATTTATTCACCAGTTCCAAAGACACTGGAGGCAAGGAGGGTGGTGTCTTGCCCAAGGACACAACGACAGTATCAACCATTAACTTTTTGGTTCTAGAACAACCACAATACCATCTGAGCCTACTCTCTCCCAGCCTAATCATTTTATCAGTGTATGGCTGAGATCTTGAACTAAATCAGCCTAGTGCTTAAACATTGTTGTTATCTGCCTCCACTGACAACAATATAAATATAAGCTAATGTTGCAATGTTCAAGTCCAAGAAAAGAAGAATTACATTTGATCTGAGCCTTTTGATTTCTGATAGATTCTGATCTCTTTTGTATGTGCTGATTAGTGCGACTGGAAGCCTCAGAGTTGACGTTCTGTGCTGAGCCCCCACTGCTTGTACCAGCAGCTCCACAGCTCCCAGCCATGCACCTGTTCCTCAGTCTGCTGCAGCACACACTCAAGAACACTCACTCTGTGGTTCAACTTTCTCATTAAAACTCACTGTGACTGGCCCGGTTCTGACGGTTTGGGTTTGTGTACAGACGTCCCATCACTGTGACAGATATGTGACAGCTTGATGAAAACTGCTGTTCTTTTGCAAAAACACAGGTGTCTGGGACTGTAGGATGTTTGGAGTGACTGACAGGTTTGAGAGAAATCTGGGAAAAGTAGTTTGTAGTAGATGTGCTACATGCGTTTCTTGTCTGTCATGTGATTTTGACTTTAAATACTTTATCAAGTCCACAATTATTTCTATAATCAGTTAATCTGACAATTATCTTTTTGATTAATAATCAGATAGTAAAGCTTGAGGACCTGGTGGACTAACAAAGACGAGTGGTAAAAAAAATAGGAGATGTTTACAGATGCCACGGGACTTGTGGTTAGAGTATATACAAATAAAGATGTATTTTAATCATAAACACAAAATGTTTTAATGTTTCTGTGGATTTACTGCTATGTAAAACCTCTTTTCTCAGCACATGGCATGTTTCAGGGTCTGTGAATACCCTAGAGATTGATTAATCGATTATTAAATTAGTTCACAATTATTTTAATAATTAATTATAATTGATTATTCCAATTGGTTGTTGCAGCCATAGATTTTTTTAGCTGCAATATCTTGAATGACTAATGCTGGACTTAACATCCATGGTAACGACTCCCACCAGCTCCATTAGAGGCCACACTGCCAATGAGTCTAAGTCAAACCAGATCGAAGGCAGAATTGATAAAGTCTCTTATTACTTTAACAATACTTATACTTATAATAGCTTTTTGTTTTACTCACATTTAAGAAATTAAGCTACAAGATGAGCATAGAAGACAAATTATTTGTTTTATTTATAAACCCGATTCTCCAAAAGTTGGGACAATGTATAAATTGTGAATAAAAACAGAATGCAATGATGTGGAAGTTTCAAAATTCAATATTTTATTAAGAATACAACAAATATGACATATTACATGTTGGAAGTGAGACATTTTGATATGTAATGCCAAATATTGTCTCATTTTGGATTTTATGAGAGCTACACATTCCTAGTAAGTTGGGACAGGCAGCAATAAGAGGCCGGAAAAGTTAAATGTACATATAAGGAAAAGCTGACCAACTTATAAGGTCAATTGGCAACATGCTTAGGGAAAAAAGAGCCTCTCAGAGTGACAGTGTCTCTCAGAAGTCAAGATGGGCATTCCCCCAATGCTGCTGCAAAAAATAGTGGAGCAATATCAGAAAAGGAGTTTCTCAGAGAAAAATTGCAAAGAGTTTGAGGTTATCATCATCTACAGTGCATCATATCATCCAAAGATTCAGAGAATCTGGAACAAGCTCTGTGCGTAAGGGTCAAGACTGGAAAACCAGACTGGATGCCCGTGATCTTTGGACCCTTAGACGACACTGCATCACAAACAGGAATGCTACTGTTATGGAAATCACAACATGGGCTCAGGAATACCTCCAGAAAACATTGTTGGTGAACACAATCCAGCGTGCCATTCAAGGACAAGGACAACCCAAGTTGTTCTGAGCGCTCAGTTCAGAAGCCTGCATCTCTGATGGGATGGGGGTCGCATGAGTGCGAGTGGCATGGGCAGCTTACACATCTGGAAAGACACCATCAAAGCAGAAAGGTATATCCAAGTTCTTGAACAACAAATATCCCATCCAGACATCGTCTCTTTCAGGGAAGACCTTGGCATTTTCCAACGTGACAATGCCAGACCACATACTACACCAGTTACAACATCAGGGCTGCGAAGAAGAAGGATCCGGTTCTGAAATGGCCTGATCTTTCACCCATACAAAACATTTGGAGCATCATAAAGAGGAAGATGTGAAAAAGAAGACCTAAGTCAGTTGAGCAACTAGAAGCCTGTATTAGACAAGAATGGGACAACATTCCTAAACTTGAGTAACTTGTCTCCTCAGTCCCAGACGTTTGCAAACTGTTATAAAAAGAAGAGGGGATGCCACACAGTAGTAAACATGGCCTTGTCCCAACTTTTTTGAAATGTGTTGATGCCATGAAATTTTAAAGTCAACTTATTTTTCCCTTAAAATAATACATTTTCTCAATTTACACGTTTGATATGTCTATGTTGTATTCTGAATAAAATATTGAAATTTAAAACTTCCACATCATTGCATTCTGTTTTAATTCACAGTTTGTAAAGTGTCCCAAGTTTTTTGGAATCGGGTTTGTATGAACAACAGATGAACCGACCACAGAATGATATTTTCTGCTTGAACAGGCAGGAACGCAACATATTACAAAATATAGTTCAATGACTGTTCTTTAGTTCTGTCAGTCTGCCCTTTTCAGTGTTGTCTGTTTGTCCTTCATCCTCCACTGCACCATGTCCTCTTTATCACCTTTATTACCAATAAACAGTGAGTTTCAGACCCTTGCATCTCACATCTAGTGCCTCACTGACGTTTCTGTATTTTGAGTCATGGGAAAAGCAAGGAATTGAGAATTTTAATCGAAAGTGTTCAAACTCTAATTAAGAAAAAATGAGGGATTCTGTTGAAACCAAACCAAGGTCAGGTAGACCAACACAAATTTTAGCCACAACTGCCAGGAAAATTGTTCAGGAAGTAAGCTCTCCCCCCAGTTCATACTGTTGTTGTGTCCTTGGGCAAGATACTTAACCCACCTTGCCTCCAGTGGTGAATGGAACCTTAATATAAGTCACTTTAAATGAAAGCGTCAACCGTAAATGTTACACTGGTAAATGTAAGTTGCTTTGGATAAAAGAGTTTGCTAAATGACTAAATGTAAATGTAAAAAAAAAAAACACAAATTACTTCAGCTGAAATACGCGACTCTCTGAAAAAAAGTGTTGAGACTGTTTCAAGATGCACAATAAGGATGCACTAGAAGCTAAGCTAAAATGAGCTTTATGGTCGAGTCACAGAATGAAAATCATTACTACGCAAATGCCACAAAGCATCCCACATACAATACACCAAACAGCACAGAGAGAAGCCTCAAAACTTCTGGAACAAAGGCATTTGGAGTGATGAGACCAAAATTTTACTTTTTAGCCACATCCATAAAAATTACATTTGGAGTCAACAAGGCCTGTGATGAAAGGTACACCAGTCCTGCTGTGAAACATGGAGGTGAATCTCTGAAGTTTTGGTGATGTTTGAGCTACAAAGGCACAGGAAAAGGTGAATGCAGCATGTTATCAGAAAATACTGGAGAAAAATGTTTACTTATCTTGTACACAACAACGATCCAAACCACAATCCAAGTCAACCTGTCATCGGTTGCAGCAAGATATTGTAAACTTTTGTCATTATGATTTAAAAAAATAAACACAATTGTTTGACAATAACTTGCATGACCCAACCACTAACTATGAGTGAGAAAAAAAAAATTGTGTTATCATCTATATTCTCTGAAAAATGGCCCAAGTGGGCTGCTTTAATCGGTGTGTTGTGGCAGTTCTTTAATTTGTCTCATGTCTGAATCAGTCTTCTGTAATCTTTCCCTGAAACCTGAGCCATTGACACTTGAGAACTACATACATGATAATGTTTATTAATCAAAATTCAGAATTACTTAAAGCTCCACTACACATTTTTATATTTGATCATGGTCTTGCCACAACAACAGCCTAGGAACCTTTGCTTCTTTTATTTTTTATTAAAACAAAACAAAATACTAACACGTTCCATTAAACCAAAGTCAAGAGCTTACTTTAACCCTTACTGTAATTATCTCTGTTTTGTTAAATACAGTGTGAATGAATAAACAATATTTATCCACATTCATTTTTTTTCTCTTCTCTCTATTTTTGATTTTATTTTGGGCTGTGTTTCTAGTAAAAACATCAGGTAATCCTTGTTAAACGTCTCGGATCATGTTATCCGAACTATACAGTTCATTCTGATTTTGCATAACTTACAGTAGACGGTCAATAAAAGACAATTAGTGCTGAAGTGGTGGCAGTCAGAGCTAGCTGATGGTAATGACCACATTTCACAAGCAGAAGCTTGTTTCAGCAGCTTAAGCATTTATATGGCTATAGATCTATTAAAATTGAAGGTGACAGTTAATGTGAATCCTCTTTAATTTGGGGGAATTGAATACACTAGAAGGTGATATGCCCCCCAGTACATGCAAAAATATGGAGATGCGGCTGGTATTCGAATCTTTGTCTGCTTGTCATTCTCACATGGGGCACATCAAAGCCAGATGACCTGATTTTGCACCTGCTGTTTAATTAAATTTACAAGACAGACACAGTCTCCACTCCCGGTGATATACAAATCTGGCTTTATTACCCCGGCACTGTAATTTACAAGGCAATTTACTGCTGGGCGGGAATGGAGCCTGCCAAAGTGCTCCCTCTGAAAAGATCCACAAACACGAACAACAAGTTAGCCCATTTCCCTTTCCTCAAGATGGAACCAAGAATGCCAAGACCATCAGAGAAAATGGAGCCACAGGATTAACTGTTAGTGTCGAGGCCAAGTTGAGTTAGAGGACATTGAAAAATACTGTCCCCATCAAAACAGGGGCATCTTTGGTCACTCAGTTTAAAATCCACAGAGTACTGAAATTCGTCTGTAAACCTTTCAGCAGCAGTCCCTGTGTTGCAACAAGGACTCTGGTTTGGACCGTGAAGGATGATCAAAAGGGGTATGAAGCATCCCATCAGAGTGGTCCACTTTTGAAAAGATGGATCTAAACATACTGTCTTTTCATTGGACATATTTCAAGAAAAAAATTGCAAATGGTTGTACTTTTATTTTCTTATTTTTTCAGTAATGTTTACTGCAACTGTAAAGAATTGTACCTCCAGCCTCACATTACTACACATCGCTTCTGTAGATTCATTATTGGAAACACATCCAAGTCTGCTTCTTATATGGTTTATCTTTCACTGCACTCGTGGTGACATCTCTGTTTCTGCAGCAGACATCTCTCTCATTGGAAACACAAGCGTCTTCAGGGAAAACAGAAACAAACTGTGATACTAACCCAACTCGTATAGTACAACTCAGTGGAAACAAGGTCTTTCATTTACTGTAAAATTACTCTCTCAGACTCACTAAAACTTTACCGTAAAAGTTGTGAGTTCAGTCCTGGCTTCTTGCTCTCAGCAGATGGGATAGGTTTTAGGCTCCATCACCTCAAAGAAACAGAAAATGAATGCATCATTTTAGCTGGTGAACTGCAAGTCATTGGAACAACCCAGTTTGTATATGGTAAAAATAAAATGGCATATGCCTTACTGCAAGGGTTACCAACAGCCGGACTCCGGTACGTATCCAGACCTCAAGAGGCTTTGTTCTGGACCAGAAGACATTTTCCATTATTACAAAAACATGCACCAAGAACAGGCAGGAAATATGAATCTGTTTTGTTTGCACAGGCCCCGGACAACTCTGTAAACCTTAGTCCCAGAGCCCCCACCCCACCCCACCCCCACAATCACGACAAGAAACACATTGTTCGCCCAAAATCTGAGGTTCGACTAACGGCCTAATTCCCCTCTCCAGTGCCCCGACATGGACTTTCTCGGGAGACGTGACCAGGAGTGCGATTTCACTTTATTGAAAAACACCCACCCGCTTCTCAAAAAGAGGGACCAACCAAGACAGCCTCAAAACATTCACAGACTTGAGGTGCTCAAGGGTGGATCTCACCCACTCCTGGTGCTTTTCCAATGAGAAGCTTTTTTACCACCTTTGTGATATTGGCTAGTCCACTTTACCCTTAGAAACTGCTTCCTCAACAGAGATCATCAAAGTATTTCTTCCATCATCCAGCGATGTCCCCAGTGGAGGTTGGGAGCTCTTCCTATCACAAATGTACACAGTGTTAATGGAGCACTGCTCCCCCAACACTGTACACAGTGTTAATGGAGCACTGCTCCCCCCTCCTGGCCTCAACAAACTCCAGGTTTTTGTCTGAACAACGACCCGCGCCACAGTTTGTTTGGCCTGTTGGTGTTCGTTAGCTACTTCAGCAGTCCCACAAGCTCACCAAGCGTGACAAGGCTCCTTCTTGAGCTGAATGGAGTCAACACTAGGTTTGGCAATTTTGAGACCTTTATTGCCCCAGTTCAGAGTGTATCAAGGTTCACTAAATGTAAGGATCATTTTGTACATAAATGATCCTTACATTTATGTACTAATCTGTTTTCTCCTTGGAAAATTGCTTTGTCACAGTCTCATATTTGCAGAACTTTTTATTGGCTAATGCATAAAAGTGTTATATAAAAAGGAAATCTAGGGCGGCAGGGGGGGCCACCCTGGCTGCTGAAATATGTCACTACCTCGACTGATAAAATAGGTTAAAAAAAATCCAGTAATACAAGTAATACAATAAAATAAAAACAATTGCAAGAAATGTATCTGAATTATTATATCCCTCATATACACATTTTTTGTTTTCATTTCATTTCTGTAATTCTATTTAGCCTACCCAAATTGAAACATTACCCTACTGTTCTGTTGTGTAAGGCCCAAGTGTGTGGGTGATATCTGATTATATTAAGATAACACCTTCAGAGACCTTTTTGGATGAAGAAATAACAATAATCGATGATTGGATTTAAAATATGACTTCAGGACTACCTCAGGGTAAGGAGTCACCGTTGCTAAATGTGTTTATATGGTGCTTTCTGTCTGTAAAAGGAATCTAGTGACTGAATTGTTGTTAATCAAAGCTTTCAAATGAGGTACAGCAGGCATAGATATTACGGGGATCTAGGGGTCCGCCCCCAAAAAGTTTTTAACAGAATAAGTGTAATTTTCTGTATTCTGGTGTATTTTAACAGCTGTTATTATATTACTATAGAGCAAGAACAATTTTGGGAACTGTTGGTTTTTACAGATGTTAAAAGTGAGAATCTCCACAGACATTTTTGCCATTCTGAAAATTATTAAGGTTAAGAACTGACATTTGATGTCCTATAATAATATACAGTATGACTAAGAACTGGGAACTATTGGTGTGAGTGAGTTAAGCTGCTTTTAATAGACCCTACAATCAGGAATTGTTGACGTTGTATTTAATAGATGAATAAAATAATGTTTAAAAGGAGTTCGTGGTCTAATTTTTATTTCTACATTTTAGTCTGTGGACATCACCGCAGCTGTTCTTTATCCTGACCTGTGACCCCTGCCTTCTGCTTCTCTCTGCTCTAATCTGACAGGATTTATAACAGGATAATTATATTTCTGTGACTGGAGTGTTATTAGCCTTAATGATGGCCTTAGTAGACACTTACTGTCTGTGTTTTTGCTGTAAATGTCTCTGAATCCACTTCTGACCTGGTCTTATTGTACCTGAAGTCTGTCTCCAGCCTCATGTCGCTGAGCTCTGAGTCCCACAGCTGCATAAACTCTTTATTTATTCATTTTTTATTCAATTAATAAAGGTATTTTACGGCATGTAGTCAATCTGGCGCTGCTGCCTGTTTCCCATGTCACGCTAAACAAAAAGCCAATCACATGCAAGCATTAACACAGATGTCCAATCAGTAAGAGAGGGAGGCGGGACTAGTGTAAACAGGTCTGAGATCAGTTTGACTGTCCACCGCGGGCTCACCGCTGTGAGAGGGGAACAAAGGAGAAGCTTTGGGAAAAATATTTACATTGTATACTGTATATATTTGAACTGTGCAGCTAAAGTTATGGCATCTGACTGGGACCTTTTAATTCTGAATGGTGTATGGTTTTAAAATGCAATGCGATCAAATATACCTGTGATCAAGTGTTTCTGTAGATGTGCGCTTGCATGTAAATGGACGCCATGCCCCTGGTTGCGGCAGAGAGGCGATCCATAATAGATGATGAAATTTGGCGAGCCATCCAGCCTTATGCTCTTCTCCTCCTGCAGCTGCTTGTTTTCCCAGAACTCATCTGCGCTGCTGACCAAGAGTTGTGTGCTTGTGAGTGCGAGCGCAAGAGTGTCCGTATGTCACCGTCTCTGCCCACGAGCACTCCACGAGCATCTTTCCATCCCTCAAATATGTCAGACTTGAATGTAAAAACAGGCAACTTCTTGATAATGACTCAGCAACCACCATGTGCTCACGTGTCCACGCAGAGTCGAGCTCTGATGTTCCACTGCAGAACAAGCTCAGATCAAACCTGTAATGTCAACAGCTTGGTGATATGGACCAACATTTAATTTTTTTAATAATTCGCTTACATCCCGAAATGTATATCTATATATAACACATTTATTACACGTTTGGTAGAATGATGCCTATTTCCCTGACACAGTACCCTCAGCTGGACAGAAGACTCTGGTATAAATTATATATAGTGGCTAAACGTTACGCATTGATTGGAACTGTTCTCTCTCTCACCGCTGAATGAAGTATGAAGAATTTTAAATCAAATGCAGCTCAATTCCATCTTACCTTTTGTACATATATGCATACAATTATATTCCCTATCTAATATTTAAATCTTCATGTGGGCTTTGTTTAATTTGATCAGCTTTTGTTTGCAACTATATAAAATGTACAGGCAGCAGAGCATAGTCCAAAAATATATATTTATTTAAGTTTTGGTCTGAGTTTTGTCAGCTTGTGGCTTGTAACAAGTCTGCATTTTTTAAGTGAGTCACACCACATCATTTATTGGCTCGCTTACTGTGTTTTGAGACTGCTGTTATATAACTCAATTGATTTTAGAGTTTATTTCTCTTAGTTTGTTGGTCAAAGGAAGGTATTTACTTATTAATTAGTTAATAATAGCAAACACAAATGTAGAGTAGCTTGTCTAAGGAGGTATGTTAAAGCTTCTTCATTGTTAAAGAAGTAATAAATATAGTCAAGGCAACACAGCAGCAAGCGTTCACTTTTTGCACAGCTACAGATCATATTTTACATAAACACAGTATAAAACCTCCACTTGCAGTTCCTCCTTTTCCTCCCAGATCTGCCTCTGTGGCTCCATCTTATGTCCTCTGGAACTAGCCCAACAAAAAATTTGCAAAACATTTGCAACCAGTCCAACTGACTCTCCCTGGCATTTTGTTTACTATTGTCTTGTCTGGTTATACTTCCATTTTACAGTGGCCCTAATCGTCAGTTTAGCCATAGTTCTGGGCCTGTGGATGCATCAAAACTATTCCATACTATACTGCTTAGGAAATTAAGCTAGGCTCAGAATTCAACAGTATACTTTACAAATTGATGTTGGATTTGTGATCCAGAGTATGATTGATGATACTGTCACTCTGCGTCCACCGCTTCTCATCCTTTGAGTTTGAAGATGTTAGGTGATGTATAGTTGTAATTTATGGGCCATTATCACGTCTTTGGCCCGGGGTCTTTAGGATAAACTGTTTCAAAGTCACTGACCTACAAAGTTTCTTTCTTTCCAGCACACTTTCAGTGCTGCACTGTGATTGATGGGGCAGTGGGTGGGAGCGCAGAGTGTACAGCAGCTGTTTCCTCTGAACGGAACAGAGAGAGAGAAGGTCAAACTGAAAACACAGGGAGGGCATCGGGAAGGAGACCGGAGGAGGTGCTCGTCCTGCCCTTCAGGCAAACCAGGTGTCTGTAGCTCCACGCTGAGTCGAGGCGTCCAACCTGGCAACCAGCTCTCAAACAAGTCCTTCTCGTGGTTCCGCCGGTCCCTCAAGACTACCACAATTAACACACACCAACAAATCACGAGAGAAAAACGGCAAAAATGACAACGCCCTGAGCCACACAGAGAGTGGAGCGGCGGAGAGGCCCACTGGAGAGAAGGTTGGAAAGGTGCAGGTGCAGGTTTGAGCCGATGCCAGCCGGCACTCTCTCTGCTGCCTCCCGCTTCTGTGTTGTCAGCTTTTTAGCTCCTCACCTGCACCGCGATCTGCTGTTCACTCACTTCCAAGCGCCTCCACTGGCTGAACCTGAAAGAAACCGCAGCGGCAAGAGCCAAGTTTGGCACTGACTTTTAGCCCCGCAGCCATACATTCACAGTCTATTTTCAGTTGATGTGTTTTTACAAGAACAAGAAAAGTGTATTTATTTTCCACAGTGAACTAAAAAGAGAAATATTGAAGGGCTAGGATCCAACTGCATCATTAGTTGCCCAGCCCCTTAAATGAAGCCTATATGAGTTAATTCTAAACACATTAAACCTTAAGACACTGTTGAATGTCTTTTGCTCTCTCTTAGTGCGAGGGCATTTAGTACGGCCTCAGGTACATCTTTGCAAGGGCACATGAACAGTGTAGCACTTGAGTCCAGACTCCTGAAACAATTTTGATTGTACTTTTTTTTTACACTAGACTCTAATAAAAACTATAAACATTTATGATGAATGCAAAAAAAAAAAAAACACTGTTAATGCTAATAAGAACATATGCTTATGCTAAGACAAGACTTTATTAAATTCAAATGTGCTCCAGTTTATTTTCCTGTTTATTTCTAACCTGAATTTCTTATTCAATATTCAATTTCATGTCCATCAGGGGCCTTTGGACACATTCAATTAAAACTTAAACTTATTAGTACATTTATCTTTTCTGTTTAAGTTCCAGTATCGGTTTAAAATTGTTGAACCGTAAGGATTTGTATTGTTCTAGATCTTTTTTTCTTGTTAACATTTTTAAGAATGCATTAAGATCTACACTCTAAACTCATAATAAAGCTTACCCTATTTTATTTGATTATTGTGTAGTGCCTGATAGGTTTCCTTCCTTTAGTCTCGCCTCTCTATTCAAATTCTTCTTGAACAAAGAACAAAGTGTTGAAACCATGACTGACAGTCACAGAGACCTGATAGAACTGATATTATAATAATAATAATAATAATAATAATAATAATAATAATAATAATAATAATCGCATAACATTTAAACACAACACTCAGAAAATAAAATATCAGTCTAAAACAAAAGCATAAAATACAATTAATAATATGAAGAAGGTAAATCATTATTGTGATGGTTGTCATGAAGGCTATTATAAATTATTTTTAAATCAGTTTGGTAGCAGATGGAGAGCCTGTGGAAAACAGGGCTGATGTGTTTTGTGGATGGGGCTCTGGAGATGATGTGGGCGGCTGAGTTCTGAACCAGTTGGACGGTAAACCGCAAAGGAGTGAATTGCATTAATCTAATCAGGATGTGACAAGAGCATTAACCAGTATGGGAGTACTGTTTGAGGTGAGAGAAGACCGGAGGTTGATGTTGCAGAGATAGTGGGCGGCAGTGGCTCAGTGGTAGAGCGGTCGTCCTTCAACCGGAAGGTGGTGGGTTCGATTCCTGCTCTCCCCACAAAAAATACTGTCGTTGTGTCCTTGGGCAAGACACTTAACCCACCTTGCCTCGTATGAATGTGTAAGAATGTGCAGTGAATGTATGTGGTGTTGGTCGGAGAGGCCGTAGGCGCAGAATGGCTGCCACGTCTCTGTCAGTGTGCCCCAGGGCAGCTGTGGCTACAGTTGTAGCTTATCATCACCGGTGTGACTGTGTATGAATGAATAATGGACGACCTGTAAAGCACTTTGAGTCCCTGAGAAAGGCGCTATATAAATCCAACCCATTATTATTATTATTATTAGTAGTAGGCGGACCGGGTGATTGTTTATGTGAGATTTGAAGGAGCGCCGTCAAGGGGTGACACCCAGACTCTGAGGGGATGGTGGAGTTGTCGATTATTAAAGGGAAACTGTTGGTCTTGTACTTTATACGTCATTTTTACTTGAGACTCTGACGGAGTCTACTAGACTCTGATTCTACTAGATCTCTGAATAGAGAGACAATGCAATGGCATGTGGGAGTTTGACATATTATTATATTATTATTATATTACAGAGAAAAACCTATGAGCAAGTGTTGAAGGTAAACTTCTAGAGATCACTACTTAGCTACAGTATTAACAGCCAACAAAGTAATAGATTATACCTAAACTTTTCCATAATGGTTTACGCAATTACTAATATTTATATAGTACATGACCAATCATTTAGAGTTGTGTTCATAAGTTACCTTGGCAGAATTTGTTATTTTTTTGCCATTTTTCAGAGAATATAAATGATAACACACAAAATTTTTTTTTTCACTCATAGTTAGTGGTTGGGTGAAGCCATTTATTGTCAAACAACTGTGCTTATTCTTTTTAAATCATAATGACAACAGAAATTACTCAAATGACCCTGATAAAAGTTTACATACCCTGGTGATTTTGGTTCTGATAACATGCACAAGTAACACAAACAGGTTTGAATGGCCACTAAAGGTAACCATCCTCATCTGTGATATGTTTCCTTGTAATCAGTGTGTGTGTGTATAAAAGATCACTGAGTTTCTGGGCTCCTGACAGACCCTTGCATCTTTCCTACAGTGCTGCACTGACGTTTCAGTATTCTGAGTCATGGGGAAAAGCCAAAAAATTGTCAAAGGATCTGTGGGAAAAGGTAATTGGACTGTATAAAACAGGAAAGGGATATAAAAAGATATACAAGGAATTGAGAATGACAATCAGCAGTGTTCAAACTCTAATTAAGAAGTGGAAAATAAAAAGGTCAGGTAGACTAACAAACATTTCAGCTGCCTCTGCCAGAAAAATTGGTCGGGATGCACAGAAAAAACACATATAACTTCAGCTGAAATACAGGACTCTCTGAAAAAAGTGGTGTGGCTGTTTCAAGATGCACAATAAGGAGGCACTTGAAGAATGGGCTGCCTGGTCAAGCTTTCAGAAGAAAGCCATTACCCAAGCTGTGCATGAGACGTACTTGGACGTTCCAACATGACAACAATCCCAAGCACAAGGCAGAGTCGACCTGTCATTGGCTACAGCAGCATAAAGTGAAGGTTCTGGACTGGCCTCAGTCTCCTGACCTCAATATCACTGAGACACTCTGGGAAGTTCTCAAATGTGCAGTTCATGCAAGACAGCCCAAGAATTTACAGGAACTGGAAGCTTTTTGCCAAGAAGAATGGGCAGCTTTACCATCTGAGAAAATAAAGAGCCTCATCCACAACTACCACAAAAGACTTCAAGCTGTCATTAATGTTAAAAGTGGCAACACACATTATTAGTCTTAATAATGTGTGTTGCCACTTTTAACATTAATGAGGGGTATGTAATCAGGATCCTTTGGGTAGTTTCTGTTGTCATTATAATTTAAAACGAGTAAACACCATTTTTTGATAATAAATGTCTTCACCCAACCACTATGAAAAAGGTGTACCTAAAGTAAAAAAATGATTTATACCCTTTTTTGTTAACCCATTTACTGATGCCACTTTGTCAAACTGGATAAAAGACAGATATTTGGAGCAACAATTTCAGTAGTTACAAATAACACAGATTGACTGACAGCCGTTTTAACAGCCAAAGAAGCAGGCTACTCTCCGTTTACCTCACAAAGTTCATGACAATCCAGGCCTTCATCACCTACTGTTATTTCACTTATTTCTCAAGTCATCACTGTGCGTAACAAGAATGCAAGACAAAGTAAAAACAAGGCTGTTTATAGCAGAAGTGCACAGAGAGCATCTGTTTGCACTTCGAGTGTGGAACATCTGGCAGAACGACACCTCAGCACAGGCCACTCCGGCCAAAGCACACAAACAGACGCGCTGTGTCCGCACACTCCTATTAGATCCTCAATGCATCTCCAGTAATTAAGCTTTCATGTGACAATTTTATCACATCACTTATTTATTTTAGTTGCTGCAGATGTTTGCCTTCAGACTCCGAAGGTATTTTTAACTAGTGAGACAGATGCCTCTTGCAACAAAAGCCCTTTAAAGTGTTGAAAAACACCCACACACAGTTATTACAACTTTATAAAATACAATAAAAAGCTGCTTTGGTGTAACTTTGATGTAAAGTTGCATCTGAGATAGTGTGATAGATAGAAGTGGTGCATTTCTTTAAGGAGACTCTGTAGTTATTGTTAGACTGAAGATTTGAAAAGTTTCTATGACAGAACAACATGGCAGAAGACTTCAAGACCAAGTCAAGTCCCAGTGCAGACTTTAAGCCATTCCAAATTCCAAAGGGTCCTAAAAGTGTGGCACCACATTGATCTCTGGTTCACAGCTTGATACTGTTACTAGAAGGCTGAGGTAAAATGGCATCATTTTCTAAAACAAAAACTTGTCTTGTTCATGTGAACCTCCAGCTTCTGAAATCCAGTGGCAAACCTTCCAAATAATAAAAAAAAATACTTCCAAATGAAGAAAAGGGTTTGGGTCTAGACCTGCTGCAATAGTGTAGCCTGACAAGATAAGTGATTTATATTAATAAATTGAATTGGAAGCCAATCAGATTATATGTGGGTTGTTGCTGGGATGTTGTATCAGGGCAGGTAGCTGGAGACTGAATTTCAGGCTGTCAATAGACCATAGTGATGTGTACATCACCAAAGGGGTTTGGACTCCAGGCATTTTATTGGTTAATATGGCTAATAGTTAGAGACAGCTTCATACATGGTCCAAAACATAAAAAAAATTATAATACAATAAAAATAGCTCCATTCTCTGAAATAAAAATTCATAAAATAGCAGATAAAAAGGTGACAAGAGTTGGAGATTAATGTGAATTTTATAAGAAGGAGAACATTGTTGAAAGACTGCTAAACATGAATAGATCAGCAACGTGACTAATGCTTGATATGTGCAGATGGGGACTGAGGTGTTACTGAAGGCCCAGTTCTTACAGGTGTGGTTCCCCACTGTTTACATCACTATACCACTATCACTTTATGTTGGAAACCTGTTACTAACTGTACCAACCCAGAGACCCAGAACCAGTATAAATTATGCTGTGTCAAACTTGGGATGCTGTCCTAAAGAAGTGGTACAACAGGCAGCGTCATCGAACCGCTTCAGTTAAGACAACAAAACCTGAATAATCAGCTGACAAGACACGGCACAGTCACGTCACGTGACTCTTATGAGGAAGACTGCAGGAAGTTTAGTCTTCAAAACATGGCAAAGGAAAACACTCAAAATCAGGGGAAAAATGTGTCTAAAGCATCTAATGTTAGATAGTAAATAAAGTCAGTCACTGATTACTGTTAAGCACTAAGGCGTATAAGGATTTAAGTAACAAAACGGACGAGAAGGTTCAGTGAGCTGTCTTTTTTGTGTTCTAATCTTGCCCTCCTTTACCAGATAGAAGGCCGCGCCTGACAGACGCTGAGCTTGGAGAGAAAAAAAAGTTTCACAAATGGCCAAATGTCACTAATTACTTTGAACTGTGCATTTTTGATGAAGCCAGTTGGTGTGGAGGGGCGGCGGCGCTGGCAGGGGGCAGCGGGGAGACGGGGAATCGATGGGCTGTGCCTCCAAATGTAAATTAAACAAAAGGCGGGAGTTCACATGACAGCTTTGGAGGGGCAGGACTGCAGCCTTCTGATTCTTTTTTTTTTTCCGTGTGAGAAGCACAGTGCACCAAACATTGGCACATGGCGAACAGCTCGGAGGCAGCGGAAGCAAAATAACTTCTGTTCCAGGGAACAACAAAGCAGGAACAAACAGTGAGGCCCACAACTTTTTTCAGTCCTTATTATTCTGTGATTTCGTAATCAAGAGGATGGGATCTGATCTACAAACCATGGACAGCTGGTTCATTTCCACCGCCGGGCCTTGTGGGAGATGTAGTTTCTTCTCTCAACGACATATGCAAATCCCAACTGTCCCTCCCCTCTCGCTCCATAATTGCCGACTTTCCAGTAACAGAAGGAGGCCCATTTGTGTGTGAGCGTGTGTGCTCTCGTCAGGGTCCAGCCTTATTTCAAGGGATAAATAAAAGATGCAGAGTTCTTCTAAATGGAAGCCTGGCAGAAGGTAAGCGCAGACAGGCAGGATGTGGCGGCGAAGCTTCTGAGAATCTGGGCTGAGCTTTTCTCTTTCTCCGTTCGGCTTTCACGAAAGGGTTCAAACGCACTGCATTGTGGGCCGCAGATTGTGTTGCCTGGGTGTCCCTCAAGTGACATGTAAAAAGCCGGCCTCCCATCTGCCTGACAGATTTGAGCGCGCAGAACCCTGAAAGCCTTGGCAGACAGAGACAGGTGGGGACGGACAAACAGACAGACCGAGTGAAGGACGAGTGCCACTCAGCTCCTGTCAGCTGTCAAGCGCTCAACAAGAGGCGCGCTAACTTTACGCTAACAAGCTGTGGTGCACAAAGCAAACTCCAAACTAAGCAGCAAAGTGAGTGTGTAGTGTAGATGTTTGGGCAATATATCTTGTTGCATTTCCCTTTATTGAGAAATCGTTTTTGGCCGTGGAACTAGATTAGTGTCCCAGAGTTTCCATGCACTGTCTGCTACACTTTGCTTCTCATCTAATGCGGGTGTTGGTTCTGTGCAAAGTCAGCAAAACTTTACTATGTTTCCAACAGAATGTTATGAAGTCAGTACAGCGCAGTTTGGTTCAGGTAACCTTGATAAAAGCTTTTGTTTACACTGTGATGTCACACAAGAGAAAGTGTTTCTATATAAAATATCGTAAAGGACTTTCAAAGGCCAAAGGTTTTCCAAAATAGAATGGGACAATACAAATTTCACCAAAGCTAATCACTTAGTGGTTTGCACATTTAGTCTGCCATTGTTTTTTACACCTGATCCCCTTCATGATACAAATTTCTTCATTTATCTGTGATTGGGACTAGTACACTGGCTTGTGACTTCTTGTGGCTGGAATTTGGACTTCCCGTATCCCTGACTGTATCCTTTCAAAGTAATGATGCTATTAAACAACTTTACAAAATTGTATCTGTATATAATTAAAAGTCTGATCTTTCCAGAACATGGCAAAGATGGAATCAACCGCACCAAAACAAAATTTGACTATAGCAGCTTTGACTGTTTTGTCATGTTTGCGTTTTGTGTTCTAACAAGTTTGAAGCACAGAGGCTTAGTCCAGCCCTAGTCTCCCCAAGGCAGCTCAACTAAACGTGTGTGTATTACTGTCATTCTATTTAATAAAGTTTAAACAAAAATTCTACCAGGAAGACCTTCCCCTCATCTCTCTCGGTTCACCTGTTTGCGGCAACCAATTACAACTTCCCTCTTCACCTCTCAGCCAATCATTGCTCACCTGTTCATATTTAAGCATTTTCTCTCTCTCTCTCTCTCTCTCTCTCTCTCTCTCTCTGCCATTCAGCTGTTCCAGCTTCATGCCGCGACCCTCACCCCCCCCATTACCGCCTCAACAGCCGATCACCATTGCTCCAAACTCATCAGCATCAGCCCTCGCCCAAGTCTCCTTTTCCTCCACCACCACCAGTGTCTATGGCCGGGGGGAGATACTCCCTAATAAATCTACTTCATCCTCCTTCTTCATTACATCACACAACGGCTCTCCATGCCGGGGTTTAAGCACAAAATTTTTTCATTTTCAAGATGATGAAATGATGAAACATTTTCTGCATGATTTGTGTCCGTTTGCTTCTCTCCTGGTTGAATTAAACTTAGAACTGTTATTAGCACAATATTTCATGTATTTGTGACCTTTTATTACCAGCTACATCATACATACATACTGGGAGTGCTGGGCTACACTTGCCCATTGGACCCTGTTTGCCCCTGTTTGCTTGGTGGGACAGGAAGCAGGCTCAGTTCACTCTGACAGCCTGCATCAGACTAAATTATGGTAATGGAATGCAGTCATCTGTCTGGTGCCATTTGACTCGACAAAAACATTTAAACACTTCATCTATTTCTCTAAGTGGGAAGCGCAGAGGCCATCTTGGATGGGTGGGCCTGTGGGTTTTTTGACAGGAACAGAGCAGGAGAAACCTGGTGACGCGGCAGAGACATCAACCAGTCTGTTCATCACAGAGGCAGGCCACATTCCTCCTCAGAGCTGCCAGGACTGACGGCTCTGTACATATACACTCTGTCACATCAGAGCGTTTCCTGGGACGCAATGGGAGGAAGCTAACGTCAACACACAAATTTTCTTTATTTTTTTTTTGTCATGCTTTGTCTCATCTGATTGTTGGAGAGTGTGGGTAGTTTTTAAAACTAGTATGTGTACCTTCACAAAAGATGTGAAAAAATCTGGCACCTTCTCTTTCTCTTTAAAGGTCACAGAGAGTTCAAATGTCACTGATATGTTCAATGCCCATCAAATTTGGACACAGGAAATAAAATTGTATTTTAAAGTATTTAGGTATGCTTAGAGACATACTGTTACTTAAGCAAAATGCAGTAAACGTAATGTCACATCACAGTCAATTCAAATCTATTATGTGGGATTATTTAAATACTTTTCTACTAATACTATGTTTATCTTGTTTAACATGTTAACAGAGGTTACCAAGTATCATATTATCCTGTGGTCTATGCAGTGGTGGCTGGTCAATATGAGTAGCAGGGCGCCACCCCGTCGGGACTGAGGAATGCATGTTTTTGCCCCCATTTTTCATGAGCTGAACTCGAAGATCTAATAGTTTTTCTATGTCACAAAAGGCCGATTTCTCTCAAATATTGTTCACAATTCTGTCATAAAATCTGTTAGTGAGCACTTCTCCTTTGCCGAGATAGTCCATCCACCTCACAGGTGTGGTGTATTAAAATTACACTTTTGTCTCATTTGGTATCTTTGGCTACTTTTACAATAAACACTCGGGTCACAAAGGTATAATATATTTAAGTCTTCAGGTCCGGCATATATCTGCTGCAGTAATGGTAAGGTAAGCATGCTCTCAGACTTTGTGACTCAAGTTGTCGTCATCGGAGACACCACATACTCATCTAGGACTCATCTCGCTGCAACCTCTCACCTCAGCCGTTCATTTCCCAGAATGTCCTGTTATGCACATGCAGTAACATCCTTCTGAGCTGACGACATTAGACTTGCTTTTAGTTTGATCACATTAGTCATGTTAGGCCTGGGTGTAATGACTGTCCAATCACATTAATGCTGCCATTCAAACCTAGAATCAATACCAATATGTTGTTGCGATGAAATGGAACCTGGCTGCAGTGTGAGCAGCTGGAAGGTCGTCCATTGCCCTTGTTGCTGTCCTTCCATCTCTTTGTGCTGTAACTAGAGACAGCGCCCTGTGAATGTCAGACAGGATCAATACAAAACATGTCAGCGGAGGTCTGCTCTCAGACTCTGGAGAGGTGAGGGGACTGGTTGGATGAGTGCATTAGACTGCTATCTGCCGCATCAGGCTGCACAATTATTAGTTTTTTAATGAAATTCCATTACCCAACATGAGTGCCCCTATATCTTAAGGTCCTTTTTTTTCACACACAGATGATTCCTGATGCAGTGTGCTTTTGATGATTTGTTGAAGAAAATACAGCACACCCCACGTTTGAATATTATTTACTTTTAATATTTTTACTGTTAGACCTTATTAAGTATTCCACAGTTATTGAGCTATACATCACAAATCTTAAAAGAATCACTATCTTTTATCGTTATTATGCACTAGACAAAAGTTTAATAAAAGAGCAGGAGAACCTACAGCTCACAGACATTCATTTATATTAGCTCTGTCCAGCTCTTTACCTGTAGCTGCTACAATCCACATCACTCGGCTTTCTTTGGTTTGTCTCTGTTCAAGTAAAAAATAGTCTGTTTTTCACCTCTTTGCACTTGTTCTGGAGTACTGTACTGCACAAAAACATATCTATAGTGTCACAAAAGAGATGAACACAAAAGGCCTGTTAAGCACAATTAATGTGAAAAACTCTGTGATTGTTTTATGTAAATGAGCCATGTGCCTTTTGGTTTTGATTTCACCACTTTATAAAAACTTGTGTTGCATGTGTTTTATATTGACTGAAATTAATCACTGTCTATATAAGTATGTGTATAATACACCTCCCTGTCGCTAGATAAAAGCTAACATCGATCATCGTTTTGCTCCCTATTCCGTTTGGTCTCCTGAAAAAGGGGTAATAAAAAGGAAGGAACAGTTAACACAAAGCAGGGGACTATTAGTGCCTTTCTGTGATCCTCGGAAACTCGGAGTATCCAGGTTAGGAAGTTGTTCTTCCGACTTCGATGTGTAAACGTGTTTGAAACTCAGAAAAGTCATAACAAAAATGTGCTAGTGTTATTTTTAAATTAGTTAAAGAAAAAGCAGGCAATTAAAAACCTAAAATGTTAACGTTTGTATGTCAAAACCGCTAAATAACAGATGTAAATAAATAAATAAATATCTTTGCATATAGTCTAAATAAGAAAAAACGGATATACTATCATATTATCAATGTATTAATGTGCAAACCGGTTGCTATGAAATATTTGTAAATGACTGAATATCCAGCTAAGAAAGCTGCCCCCACAAGCCGGCCCCGGATAATCAGAAGTAAAGGGATGGATAATATCTTCAGTGTCTGCTTTCCTCTGCCATGTTGATGATGCAAATGACATCAACACAGAATGTCAGGCAACCCCAACTCACCCGAGTTTCCGAGTTGTTGTTTCCGACTTTAGGTGTTCATATACATTTTTCAATTTGGAAAAACACAAAATTTCCGAGAACGACATGAATCCACCTCAAAAGAATACATGCCAGGATCCGACTTTTGCATTGTATGACGTGTGTCCTGGAGTTCTATTACCAGGAAATGTTTATAAATGGGGTGCACGTGGCAGAGTGGTTAGCACTCCTGCCTTACAGCAAGAAGGTCGTGAGTTCAAAACCCGGCCGACCCAAACATTCTCGGCGGACTCCGGTCTTTCTGTGAGGAGTCTGTATGTCCTCCACGTGTTACTGTGGGTTCTCTCCAGGTACTCCGGCTTCCTCCCACCGTCCAAAGACATGCATGTGTAGGTTAATCGGCAACTCTAAAGTGTCCCTAGTGAGTGAATGTTTGTCTGTCTCTAAATGTCAGCCCTGCGACTAACTGGCCACTGTCCAGGGTGTACCCCGCCTCAGGCCCAAAGCTGCTGGGATAGGCTCCAGTCACCCGCGACCCCTAACGGGACAAAGCGGTGGAAAATGAATGAATGAATGTTTATAAATGAGTTTCTAACTTCTAAATTTCAATGTTTTCTATGTTTTAAATTTTTTTTTAAATGTGGCTGTTTTCACATGCACACATGCACACTGCAAAATCACGCTTTCCAATTTAAGCAGTAATTAATGTAAGCTGTGCCCTACATTTAATCTGTGCTGCAATGTTCTGTTTAGAAAAAAATGCAACGGCAGTATACCTTCAATTTAACGAATACAGATGGACAGGGCAGAACAGGCAGCACGACAGATCACAGTGCAGAGACACCACCTGTCTGAGATTTTCAGCTTCTATGCTGCAGTGATTCATAGTGAAAGGTGAACAGTGCTTTTACAAATCTGGAATGAAGCAAGTCTGAGTGAGGAATGGAAAGGGCTGGGTCTGGGGCTCAGTGTGCAGATAAATGTCAGAGGTAACCCACGGCTGGCCTACAGCGCTCACATCCAGCAGCCCCTCTTTCCTCTTATCTCTGGCCGCACACACCGCTCGAGAACAATTAGCTTTCTGCTAGCTCCGCGTCTGAAATGTCACTCTGCCAGGTAAAAAAAAGTGCCTATTATATCAAAAAGGCAGCAGCTAAGTCAATTAAACAGCTCCCAAAGAATGGGCTAAAGAGCAACAGATCCAAAGAAGGTCTACAAAATGCATGGGTTCATCAGAGCAGAGGTCAGAGAGGTCAGTGTGAGTGGTCTAAAGAAGAGACACTGGAATCCTTCATTGTTTTTTCTTGCAAACATTAGTTCTTTTTAGATCTGAAAAATGACTTACTATAGAGCAAGCGTCAGCTAAATGTAAAGTTATAACTGTAACTGAGCATCAGAGACATATAGACCACCACAAGTGCCAATGTTCCGACAGTAATTGTAAAATAAATCTGTTACTTTATTTTTGTATTAACCCATTGTCACTGCTTCTCCGGTGGGAACCCTGTGTGAGCAGCTGTCACAGAGAACTCTTTTGCCCTCCAGCTGGACGTAAAGCTGAAGAGCAACAAATTCAAACAAAAGTTTCTGAGCTTTTTTTTGGCTTGAGCAGGTTTCATGCACATCTTTTAACTGGGAACAGCGAGTGGCACATCATAAGCCACAGATACATCATCTTCACTTCAAATCCAAATGTTTGTCACACTGCTGTCAGTGTTTATTTCAGCTCTACAAAGAACTACACCTCTGCTGCAAGTCGATCCCAATCTGCCATCCTCTGGAACCACATAACCTGTCAAAGCATTGTGCTTTACACGGTTTTGTGTCGTGTTTTAACAATGATAAACAAAATGCACTTTTCTACAGATCCTTTGCCAATGGTAGTGTAAAAACCTCAAAATAAAATTCAGTCTAGTTAAAATTGTAAACTTAAAGATACACACCAAACATTCATGTCATTTTTCTCTCTCCTCAGTGTTTAAAGGCGTGACTAAAAATAACAAAAACAGCACAATATACTGTGCTGTAGTCTACTTAAAGATATAATATATCTGAATCTGTACAGACAATTCTGCCTGCCCCTTTGACATGACTAGATACCACCAGACGCTACAGGTGGCTTAGCATTAACCTGCTGTTGTCCAACATATGGATTATGGCCTATTGTAACCCTCACTCAGGAGGGAGTGGTAAAATGGGGTGTCCAAAGATTGTTTAATAATTGTACATATGTCTTTAAATTAATCTTTAAATGTGCAGAAGTGTCCAAACTGGAGGTAGATGCAGAGGTAGAGCTGTGTGCCACTGTTCTCTGCAGAGTGACCAGATGGAGCCTGATGCTCGGTGTCCTCCAGGGGCCTGTGCTACTCCCCCCCTCACACCCCTCACCTCTGAAGTGCCCCGTGGCCGGACCAGAGGGAGCCCTTCTCCTCCTCTGACCTGCTGTGGAGACTGGTGGCCCCCTGCAGACCTGCATCCCTCCTGCAGGGCACATGGCCCAAATGCCAGAGTGTCCCACCTGGGCCTAGTCAAGCCTGTCCTTCCCGTCAGGGGCCCGGTTGTGGAGAGCATTCACCCCTGACGAGAACACAATGGCCCAAGGACTGGAGCACAGAATTGTGAGGTTAGGTCGGGCTTTGAAGTGACCCCTATGGCTTCACAAGATGGGAAAGTTTTAAATTGGTTGTTTTTGGGAATATTCTGCAGTTTTCCATCTGTCCCTAGCCCAAGCAGCCCACTGAAGCACCTCACAAGGTAGTGTGAGGTGCTTCAGTGATCACTTTTGAGTGATCCATGTTCATCGACAGATAACACCTAGGACACACCTGTAAAGCAAGCAAAACTTGATTTTACTTCGCCAGTGCAAAAAGTATTTAATGATGAGCATAAAAAATTATTTTAGGCTACATAGCGGAAGAGATGCCACCGCTACGTACTGTAGCATCTCAGTCTTTTAGGCGCATTTTAAACTAAGTAGGCTACCTGCTGTCATTTGGATGAACCATAACAAAGTTTTTTTGGGAATGACATTGGATTGATCCTTCATCTTTTGTGTGTGAACATGCATCATTCGCTTGTAACGCCAATAAAATTTACAACTCCATTCTGCTTAAGGACTTGACTCTACAGTTTTAAATCTACAGTTTCCTGCGGTCTTTCCTGCAGCAGTATACAGCTGTACCTCCAGCCTCACACCACTAAACAAGTTTAGTGTGTGTAAAGTTTATTTTAAATACTATCTATATCTGATATAGTGTCTTGTGTTAGATCACTGTTTCTGTCTCTTTCTGGACACAACAGTGTAAACACAAGCCTCTTCAGAAGAAACTCAATCAAATCCTCTTTAAATTCTGACCCGACCTGAGAATGAACGCCTGTAGAACCCAGGTTTTCTGAGTCTCCCTGCAACAGGCTTCCAGAACAATAAGAAAGCACCAGAGGAATAATATCTCCGAGCGCAGCCCCACACAAGCACAGATCACTTGTAAAACCTCCATTAAATATGGAGCTACCTTTGAGCGCCTCACAGTCCAAGGTGTTATGTCCTGATAGAGGAGTGAGAAAGGAGATCCCTGGCTTTTCTACTGCGCAGCGTAAATCCCTCGGCCCAGCCCTCTCTGTAATCTAACTCCTGGAACAATGAACAGATGCCGCACCATAGTTCTCAATTGTCTGCCATCTCTTTTTTTGAACGCTGTCTGGCTTTTGAGAGATACTGTAATATACACAGTCGAAAAGCCATTATAGCACGCTTTTAGCTTAGTCATAAGATATCGTATGACTCTTGAAGCTATTTTAATAAATCTAGACTAATTTAGACTGTTGGATTTTACTGATAACTTCAAATAGACATAACATTTGTAGGTTTAAGTGATGGCTTTAAATGTCTGGTTAAAATAAAAATTACTTTTAAGGCAAATTTCATGGATTGTAACAATGTCATTAATTTACAATATCATATTAGGTTTTACTTTTGCATCAATTTTGGTACCAAGGTTAGAAGATGTCATGCTTTTTGTTGTTAGTATTTTAAAACCTTTTTTGAATCCATACACTGTTAATGCTGGCTTACTTTTGTGTGTGTCCCAGTTTATGCATTTTATCGTAATTGAGCAAATGCCTTCACAAAGCAGTGCAACAACCATTTAACAACCATCCTGACGAGTCTTGTGTTTCCACTGTGCTGTGTACAGAGAAAACGCTTTGCCATCTACCATCTTTCTTAACTTTAAATCCAGAAAGCAAGCTTAATTTTCTTTTGAAACTTAAAAAAAATGGACTTTGGACCACTTTTGGTAATGTAAACGTACTCATTAGGGAGTTTCTAAGGTGGGATTTTGTTCACACGTTCAGTCTAGAGTTCAGTGAATGTGTAGAAAAAAGCGTGTATGTAAGACAAAGGTATGTCTGAAATGTCATTGTTGTTTTTATTCTGTTATTTCCCAACACTTATGATTTTACTTTATGTCCTGCTATACTGAAAGCAACTTGCACTGACTTTGTTATGAGGCCATCAATAAATGATTCTGATGAATGACTGTAGAATGGAGAATGTTACTGAGCAGTTTGAAACGACACATTTGGATGTGGACACATTTCTAGCAATTTCTTGTTTGTGGTCCAATAATCCAAAACAAAGAGGTTAAGTTTAGTCTTGTATCTCAGCTAAGTATAGCCTGGCATAAAATACATCTGTTTTATACGAGATGTACAGTAATAGTTGAGTGTGCCACTTCTTGGTGGCTCAGTGGCGCTCTTTGTTGCAGTCGTAGTGTTGCCTGCTGCTCGCTGCTCAGATGTCGTCACACGGTGGCAGCCTCCCCAGCCCGTCTACATCTGGGGTGTGAGGGTAGTGTGGCACCACTCATGTCCCACAATTCTCACCTGCTGACATTCATATTCATGTCACTATGCCCGCTTGGACTGAGAGCGGACTGGGCGGCATGACTGACCAGGCAGACTCATTCTGACTGGAGAGGCGTGTTTTTATGTCCATTTTTTTTAAAATATAATTTAAGACCCCAGTTCCTTTCACTCAGATGGATGAACTGTGTCTGTGTTTATTATCATGGACAATTTTTATTCATTTGTACACATGATGGACTATTTGTCCTAAACAGTCTCAAACACCCAAAGTGTTATTACAATGCTTCTCTAAAAACTCAAAAAAGTGTAAAAAAAACTAAACAAAAAAAAACACTCATTTATGAGGCAGATAAAAAGCCTCCTGCTACAATGTCTCAAGGGTCAAAGTTTTTTTTCCCCTGCATTTGGTACTTGAGGGGTTTTGACACAGCAGCTCAGCATCTCAAATATTCTTGTTTATAAATCCATTTGCAGCACTGTTCTTTTTCTGTCCACAGAGGGATTGTTGCACATAGCAGGTTGAGTTTCAGGGTAAGTTGTGTAAATTGTTTTAACATCATCACATGAACAGGAAAAATACCCCTGATAATATGCACTGAACAAGAAACAATCCCTAAAATGAAATTTTACTTGGCTTTATTTTTGTTTGTTTTAAGGCTCAAGAATGGTGCTGCTGGAGAGTTTTTTTGGTTTTATTTCGTTCCGGAGAATGTGGCAAGTTGAAACAGAGGTTTTCTTCTTTTTTTAAGGGGTGTCTTGTTTCTAAAAAGAAATAGATAATACCTTTCAATCCTCCAGATGGACTCAAGATACCAAAACCTACGGCTACTAAATGCTTTTATGATGACGAGCCTAATATTTACCGGCAGGTCATGGTGAGAACTCATGGAGGATGAGGAGGTCTGAAGAAGGATGTTGTTTGGGCCTCGGAAAAAACGTGCGGCTGTAGGTGAAGCAAGACAAAAAACAATGAGTAAACTGTGACTTTATAGGCCAAAAATGTATAATCCAAATGCATCAAAACAATTGGCCTACTTTTTTTCTGGTCTCGTCCATCTTGAGGTCAGATGTTGAATTTTACAAATTTGACAAAAGGGGGTGTCTAGTGTCTTGCTGAAGGGCACTTCACTGTGTGCGGTAGAAAAATGAGGAAATGGTAGCTGCTAATATACATAAAAACGGGGACATCAGTTGATCAGTGAATAGTGACAGCATTCAGTAATTGTATTTTTAAAACAAATCTAGATATTTGTCTTAGAGGAAAGAATCAGAGCAGAGGCAGATTACTTTCTTTGAACTCCAGCTCTGGTCTCTTTGTGCTAAAGCTTGTTAGAAACAGTGTGTGTTTTCAGCTTAGACAGATATTGGTAAAAGAATATCAAAATTAAGCTGGTTTTGGAAGAGGAAAAACTCCCATGTAATAATCCAGTCACATACGGCTGGGCTGAGGTCAGCTGAAGCTGTTGACCTTCAGCCAAAAGGTTGACGCTAAAGGTGGGTCTAAACTGTGGCTGTCAGTGGAGACGGTGAAGTCAGTAAATTCAAAGATAATGAGGACATCAAACCACTAAATCCAACTGGAACTAAATGTATTACCCTTTTATGCGGACATTTATTTGATGGAGGTGGCTTGGTGTCAGAGGCTTATGTTTGTAGATGCATGATGAAAAATACTGTAGAGGAGGAATAAAAGCATTATTAACACAGGCACCTTTGCATTGTGCAGCATTGATTTCACACACTTGAGTGGGGTTTTTCGAGTTGATTTCAACTGTTGTATTTACACGTTTTGGAAATTGCCGATTATTTCTCTATGTGATGTTTTGTAGAAAGCTGTCAGAGGCAGAGGCTCTTTCACACCTGCACTGTTTGGACTGATATTTCGGACTTTCCCATTTGGAACGAACCAAATTCTCAGGTGTGATAGTACCGGCAAAAAGAGATGTTCTGGGTTTAGTTTGCCGGCCCGAAGAGCAGTTGTTTGAAAATTGAAGAACCCTGTTCTTTTAAATAGGAGAAAATTGAAGAAGCGTGAACAAAGGAAGAAAACCGGGACACTTAGAGTAACTATAGTGTGAAAGAAAAACTTACCAAACCAAATCAATACTGTGTTACTGTGCTGATGGAAGCCTTGGTTTGGAGCTGGTTTGTGACTAGTTTTAAGGCCGTTGGCAGATGTTGAAGTGACAGCTCAGCCCTGAAGATGTTGATGGTAGGCTGGGGCTGGAGCTGCATCATGTGAACAAAACAGTTGATGACATTGGTGTCTGAAGCAGGATGAAGTTGGAAGAGCTGCTGGCTGAGGCTGAGCTTAAGGCTGTGGAGTTAACATCTTTAAAGCCAAGCCGTTCATCTCCACCAAAGACAAAGATGTGAGTGAGAAGCATTTTTGCTGTTGTTAAAGCCATATTTGGTGTTAGTGTCTTTTGTGGAGGTGAAAGGCTCGCCCCTGAAGATGTTGATGGGGCTGGAGGTGGACGATGCAGGGCAGACACAGCAGATGTTATTTGTGTCTGTTTGTGGAGATGGACTGGTTTGGATGGAGGCTGATGGGGTACTGCTGGCTGATGTTAAAGCCATATATTTAGATGGAGACTCAACTCGACAGCACTGTCTGTGACACAGTGTTGTCTGGTCCAGAGTATTTGCCTGTAAAGATGTAAATATGTCATTATTAGGTTGGGGGTGTACAAAATATGTTTAGACACCTTATATTTTTGTTACATCTGCCACTCTAGTGCACAAAAAATGCTCCAATAAAGCTTGCCATAGGAATATTATCTAATGATGCAAATATTTATTGTTTCTCTAAAACGGTTATTGTGATTAAAACTACATTTCAAGTTAAGACAAAAAACAAAAAAACGCACAGCACGTTTCTAAGGCCAGATTGCGTGTGCAGCAGTATAAGCATAGATGACCAGCCTTCCCTCTCCCGAGACACCTCCCTCTCACTGGACACCTCCTCCAGCTCTTCTAGTAGAATACGAGGCGTTCCAAGGCCAGCCGAGAGACATAGTCCCTCCAGCATATCCCAGGTCTTCCCAGGGCCTCTCCCGGTGGGACAGATGCCCAAGCCACCTCAGCTCGTCCTGTGTGTTTCATCAGGCCAGGACTTTCAGTTGAACTGGGACGATTTGCAGCCGGGTATGAAGTGGCTGGGATGAGGATCAGCACCTCCAAGTCCGAGGCCATGGTCCTCATTCGGAAAAGGGTGGCCTGCCCCCTTCAGGTTGGTGGAGAGCTCCTGCCTCAAGTGGAGTTCAGTAATGCAGTTGATGTACCGGTCTGTGGTGGTGAAGAAGGAGCTGAGCTGCAAGAGCTCTCGATTTACCAGTCAATCTATAATTCTACTCTAGCCTATGGGAATTTTTTTATTTAATAAATGCAAATTAGATTTTTTTCTGGCATCAAGACTGATTTTCATACATTTTTATTGTAGTATAGTGTAGTGTTTCATCTTTGGAGATTGGTCTTGTGTCTTGCCCTGGGAATACACCTGTGTAAACAAAGCCATACTAGCAGGATTTAGTAAATCTGAGATGTTTTGTTGAAGTTTGATGAGTCTTTGATGGCTGCAGAAGGTTTGAACTTAGTGCACATTATTGATTAAACTTGTTGGGAACAGTAATACAGTATGAATGTCTAAATAAGGGCAGCATTTTGGATGTGCACCACACACATTTTAGTTCTTAATATTTGTCGAATCATATAGCCCTACAGGCATGATAATATATACACCTATCAATGGAGCCCTATTTTGAACTATATCTCTCATTTACGGAAAAATAAAATTCACAATGAAAAAATGTTTATGTTCGAGGAAAATTCTGTCTTGAGCCTAACTGAAGAGGTCTGTTAAATGTAGTGATCACAAGAAGTCTTTCCTGGACATGGAGACAAACTGCATATTTAAAAATCTGCACAGCATCCCTCATTTCCATATATCTCAGTCTCAGCGCGTGTTAACCTGGCTGATGGGACTTGGCCCACGCTCCTCAGAGTGTTTACTCGTGTGTCTTGTGTGAATCACAGGGGGCTCCTCTTCCCTGTTTGGCTCAGAATTTGGCAGCCGACCGAACTCTGCCATGCATATGGAAACATGCAGGAGTGGGCCTGGAATCAAGGTCAGGCCTGGAGAAGCTTGTAGTAACACTCCCCAGACCTGACTTTCTGCTGGGTTTGGCTTTGTGCTAGTGTCCCCCGAGGCCGCAGCCTCAAGTCACCATCACCCACCCATAATGAGCTGCTAGAAAAAAAACAAAAAACATTGCAATTTAGGGACAAGCTTTAGCCGATCTGGACGGGCTCGGTCTGTTGAAGAGAAGACATGGTCTTCTGGCACAGGCATACGGCCTACTTCAGCCTCCCATGGCTGGAACACTACTGAGCACAAGACTGCTTTCAGCCTGCAGGTACAAGAATGCAAGAAAAGAATTTACAGTATGGATAAAAGGCCATTTCATTCATTCTTTTCTCTGAGTTGCTTTCGTCTTCTTTTGGTTACAAAGGTTGAGCCACTGCAAATTATGTCTGCAATTTTCCGGTCAAAATTTACACAAATTCACACAGCAGCCCAGACAGTGGCTCTTTGGACAAAATGGCACAAGTTTATTTGCAAAATGCTCTGTCTTGAAGAAAAGAGTTTGCATAGTTATTATTATACCACTTTAAAAAAATAAAATAAGTACATAGCAGTGCTCTGCAACAAGAGACAAACAGTAGGCTGTCAATAGAACTGACATGGACACATGATTTAAACTTTGGTCACTGACTGTTTTGTTTGCAGTTTGCAATAAACTCTGTTCATTCATGTTACAGACACATTTAACCCAATCTTGTTATATCACATTAAAAGAATAAGTTCAGTAGCCTAAAATTGTATTTAAGTGAGAGTAGTGTTACTTTATAATAATTTAAAGAGAAAAGTATACGTCAAAAAAATGACTCGAGTAAGAGTAAAAAAGTATTTGGTTAAAAGACTCAGATACTGAGTAACTGTCTGATCATAATGTCTGATTTATTTATTTTTAGAAATTATTTAAATTTAAATCAGACAAAAAACTAAATAAGGTATAATAAATAACATGTTTACAAAAAAACAAATGAAGGCAGAAGAAACACAATCTCACTTTTTCACAAAATAAAGCGTTTAAAACCAATCCCTGCAGTAGGTCACAGGTGTTTGAACAGTACAGCTGTTCTTTTGCTCTGTGTGTGAGAGAGAAACATGCTTTGTATCTGAGGCCAGGGCTGTTCATCCTCTGTTTCAACACTTGAGACGGTGGCCTCTAACTCTTTTAAATGTCTTTTCATTCCCTGTCTTGCTACTTGTGAAGTGTTTGTGCCAATATGCCTCCACAGTTTGTGTTGGTCATGTGACTGCATGGCTAAGTCTGATTGGTCTGGTAGATCCACTGGCAGCATCTTCTTTGGCAAAAATAAAGCATAGAATGTATAGAATAAATAGTTTAAAAAAAAATGCTGCATAGTTTAAATTAAACCTTTTTGGTGGATAAAAGAGGCTTATGTGGTCTTCTGGCTCATGCATGAGGCCTACCATGGGAAGTAGTACATTTAGTACAAGTCCACTCAAACAAATTTGCAGACCCTTTTCTCTCATCCCGCCAGATGTGTGCCAGCATATTGGTCTGTGTCACCACTAGTAAGTGATGTTTAAAAAATCATGAGCGACCAGACAAGGATGAAAAAACACACAAAAAAGGAGGACACTAAAAATATTTTGTCCAGGTAAATTAAAGAATCTAAACAATAAAAAAAATGTATATTGTTGGCTTTTGTGGAATTGACAGGTTAAATCTGTATTAAATTTTACACTGAACCCTGAAAGATCCTGGATGTGGAAGGGGGGCACACTGAGCACAAAGAAAAGGCGCATGTGAGCGGCCCGCACCACTTTTGTGCTGACCTTAAAAGGAGTGGCGCGCTGTGCAAACATCTGCTCCATCAGCTGGATCCATGCATCAGCGGGCACAGGGACACACTGGGACAGGTTGGCGGCTGCCTTTGACAGCAACAGTTAATTTTCAACATAATCAATTTATGTGCAGCTCCATAATAACCATCTGTGTTGTGCACGAAGGAGGACACAGCTCTCCACCAGCCGCAGCAGGAGCTGAAGTGGAGGAGCTGGAAGTGGAGGAGGTGGGGACAAGACCAGGAGGACAGAACACATTATGAACAGTCAGAATTTAGTATAAAAGTATAAAAAATCATAGAGCAGCAAACTGTGTCTATGACAGATGAGTTATAGATGCTCTGTGACACTTAACTGCTACTATCACTGAGGAAACACCAAATCATTTAGCCTCAACCAGACTCCTGAAACCTTGTTCCCACTGAGTGGTACGGGCCTGGTCTGTAAAGCACAGTTTGGCTTTGGACTCATTTTAGTCAGAAGTCACTAAACCGCTAACGTGTTACGGAGTGGGTCATGTTTGAGACAGTCAGTACAATTAGAAATGATCCTGTGCAGAGCTTCCAGAGTGGAGTGTTAAGAGCACCGAACAACTACAAGCTAGCTGTTTAATGGTTTGTTGGTAATAGTCTGGTTCATAAAAAGCAGCAGGCTGTATCACATGACAGTAAGATCAATGCACTGGGACTGCCTGATTCTTTAAATTTTCCCTTTTTCCTCATTGTATTTTAAAATAAACTGTGACCCAAGGGGGTGCCCCGGTAACTCACTGGCAGAGTGCATACCAAATAAGCAGGGGAGACTCAACCCAGAGGTGATAGGGTCTTTGCTGTAGCTGCTCCTAGGGTATGGAATAGTTTACCTCTTAATATCAGAGCAGCCCTGCCTCAGTATTTTTTAATCCTCATTAAATACCCACTTGTTTGCACTGTCTTTTAACAGAAGTTTTTATCCATTTTGTTTATTTTATTATTTCAATCTCTTTCAATCATAATAGTTTTGATTTGTTTTTATCTTGATTGCTTTGTTTTTACTATCATCTTAAGTGCACTATACTGAGCCCATAAATCACTTTGGGCAGCAATGGTTGTTTTAAATGTGCTATATAGATTATATTGACATTGACATTTGCCCAATATCACTCCCCTCTCACTCACCCTGTTTCCTGTCAACTTGCATATAAAAGGAAAAAAACATGTGGTGTTTTTGGGTGGAGTTCACATGTTTCTAATTTTAATTCTATTTCAGACACTGAAATATGTCACAGCCAGCGACTTGTGAAAGTCACTATTTTGTTTTTGAGATGTGCCCAATGGGAGAAACCCAGGGAACCCATACTTTACCAAAGCAGGAGGAAACATGTCTGAAGTAGGTTTAACTGGTTTTGAGGGATAGGGCTCAAGATGGTACAGTAGGTTATGCTGTGTTGGACCAGGAGTCCTTTAAAAATCCTTCACACTACACACAGAAGTTAGAGCTATAATGGGATAAAAAGGGATGAGAGAAAAATCCTGGATTGGATAAATATGCAAATTCGTAGGTCACAAAGGTTGAATGGGTCATATGATGAAACCAGACAATCCCTCCAAACAAAGCAATATTATAATATTTTGTTGAAAGGGTCAAGGTCTCAAATGAAGAAAAAACCTTTATTACCCCATGCACACCCGCTGAAGACTCTCCTTCAGGTGCCCTGCTGGAAATTCAGTTTCTCTACAAGGTTAGCTCCGTTGGCACGTGAAGCTGCGCTGCACCCTCTTCCACCTCCACTGTCAACATTTGCCACAGAAGGTGTCACTCAGCCTCTTCCTGGATCACCTTAGCGAGCCAATTACAGCATGCGCCGTCAGGGCTGATTGCAAACGGCGCCTCACGTTGACACAGTAGCTCGGTGAGTGTGAAACAAAACATGAAAACCGAATTAAACGCCGCTGACCCTTCACCCTGCAACATGCAATTTTCATAAGAGTCATCAGCATAATGCACTCTCTCAGCCACACTTCCCACTTAGTTTGACCTTAAAATGATGCTTGTGTAAAAAGGGCATAGCTCATCTCATGTGTGAAAACAAGAAAATGCAACACAGTAACTGTATATTATTGTAAAATAAAAATAAAAATATTCTGTGAAATGGTCCCAACCAGAAAGCACACAGTTAATTAGCATAATACAGCAAATATAGCATGTCACGCACTATTTGTGCTAAACATGCCTAAGAGGCTAATACAGGCTAATGTTTGTTTTCTGATAGTTGTTGTGGAACTAATGCAGAGAACTAATGCAGAGAACTAATGCAGAGAAGTAATGCAGAGAAGTGAAATACAGAAAATGTATACTGTGTTGCTAAAAGCTTGGACAGAGACAAACCAAAGAAATTTGAGCAAATTCCACCAGTGACCATTTCAGACAAGGTAACGTCACAGAGTACAATCCATTCTGTTCATGTTTTATTTTCACATTTATAAACCTACAACGCTTAAAGACTTTACATCCCCTGCTGCTGTTTTAATGACTCTGGAGTGGAGCAGCTCCAAGTGCTTTAACTAAAAATCGCAGATCTTTTAATAAACATGTGTGGTGCATGGTAGGAGGCATATTTACTTGCAGAAGTTTTGTGACATATTGCACAATAATTGTGGAATTAAAGTGATTGATCAAGTCAGTCTGATATTTACACTGTTTATACTATATTTCACTTGCTTTTTCCTGCCAATACGGCCGACAGAATGCACGTGATGCCCTGAGATCTAATGACTGCATTTTTGTTTAAATATCCAGGGTGGTGGTAAAGTGTGGACATGTAATCTGTATTTGGAACTTATTTACTGTATATCTTTCATTTAATCACTCAATGATCAAACACACAACCTACTTGCTGTGAGGCAGGAGTGCTAACCACTCTGCCAACATCTTTAACTAAATCTTTGAGTGAAGAGTTTAAGATTTCATTGTAAATATACATTGAATTAAACAAATTTTGACACACCAACAATCGCATTATAGTGTTCTCCTCATGTTAACACCCTCTGATTGCAAATTTGGAACTTATTATTAGTGTAGTTTATTGGTATTTTGCTTAGATTAAACGTTTGTCATTGATCTTAAAGATGTAAAGGACACATCTTTCTTAACAACCTTAAGCGACTAAAGAGTAGTTTTATTTACACATCCATCCACATCAAAACTCATACCTGCACACATTTACTCACAAAGTACACAGAAATAGTGAGAGCAGCACTATCCACAATGAAGCGCAGGTGTGTGGTCCTGTCTGAAATAGACTTGCCTGATGCTCTGGTAGTGGATCTAATGTGTATGCATGTGTGTGTGTATCTGTATGTGTGTATGTAGGTGTGTGTATGTATGTGTGTGTGTGTATGTAGGTGTGTGTATGTGTGTGTGTGTATGTAGGTGTGTGTATGTATGTGTGTGTGTGTATGTAGGTGTGTGTGTGTATGTGTGTGTGTATCTGTATGTGTGTATGTAGGTGTGTGTGTGTATGTGTGAGTGTGTGTGTATGTGTATGTATGTGTGTGTGTATCTGTATGTGTGTATGTAGGTGTGTGTATGTATGTGTGTGTGTGTGTGTACATCCTCGAAGGCCACCTGGACATAATGGTCGGCAGTTGCCAGCATCAGCACCAAAACAAACCATCCACACACTGTCCAGATCAGCGGCGCAGTTATTTATGCTTTTGGCATTTTGCAAAAGTGAAAGACATGCTTACAAAGTTATTAGGTGCTGTATCTTTATACAGTGGCAAATGGCATCTTGTTAAAGCATACCTAAAAACATACTTAAAGGGTCCCCAAAAAGTGCCCCATACTACTTTGGGAACCCTTTGTTTTCAGCACAGTAATCCACTTTCCAAAAGGTGGAGCAAAACTCAGCTATTCCTGGAGAAGGTATGTATTGTATGACAGCAAAGCACATCAATTAATTTTATAATATAGTAAGTAATAGAAATAAGCCTAGAAATTTCCTTTATTTATTTATTTTGCTTTGAAATGCCATATTATTCAAAGGTGTTTTATCCTGTTCTTCCAGTGTTTCTTTACTGTGAGTCTGCAACTTACTACTTACTTACTAGAAGTAATGTCAGTGTACACATGAGACACTCAAACTTCAACAGATAGTATACAGTGAAATCTATATTTCAGGAAGATGAAATGACTCCACTAGAGTCTGTTATTAATGTAGATATAATTTAAATTTGCCACCAAAGTAGCCAACAAACAAATCCACAGAGATAATTTAGCCATTTACTTTGTAGTTCATTTGTCCATTATGTTTTAAATTTATAAGCAGAGTAGAAGATTTTACTTCCTTGTACAGTATGTGCCAATGCTTAGCTCTGCTTCCACTGTTCCACTGTGATAGTTCATTGTGGATTCCACCTGAGGGCCTCACGGTTGCACTTTCAGATCCTCTTTGTTTACCGCGTGTGGGCATGTTCCTCATCTCCGAGTCTCGATTCAATATTTTTTCATCCTTTTCCTATATTCCAAAGCCTTTGATTCTGTCCTGCTTCTCAATTCTTCATGGATCTCCAGCTTTTCAAAGACTTCTTCTCGCCCTCCCCTCCTCCTTCCCAGGCGGAGTGCTGGCCAAGTCTGGGAGAGGGACTGCCCATCAGAGGTTGGCTCTATCAGCAGGGGGCCGCATGTCTCCAATTCAGGTCAGCCTTGGCTACAGACGAGGACTTTAAAGCGAGCCACGACGTGTCCTGTGATCCCAGTAAGCACGCTTGTTAGTGGAATTGATAACGGAGCCGTACACCTGGGTCCTCTGAAGTTGGCATGGCATTTAAAAAAAGGGGAAGACGGCGAGCCAGGGCACCGAGTTAGTGCGCGTGAACGTGTCAAACCGAGGAAGGAAGGGAGGGATGGATGTGGGGGGAAAGGTCTTTTTGGCATATGACAAAACAGAATATGTTCGTGGGAGCGACCTAGAACATTGTGGAATTATGTACAAATACAGGGCATATGGCAATGAATCATACCAAGAATCCTAAATATCAGTTGGCTCTTTGACGCTACTTTATGCTCTTTTCTTGCAAAAGTTTGACAATTATAAAGAATTGCTCTACTGGCAGTGGCTTATGTTTTAATTAAAACTAAATCAAAAAAGGTCTTAGTGTGATGGAAGGACTGAATGAATAAAATATAATTATGTTCAAACTGGTATGAGTATGTTACAGTATCATAAACTCAACCATTTGAAATATAAAATACTTTCAGCTTTGCACCAATATCAATACTAATCAACAAAAATGGTCATGAGCTTTGGGTCATGATCCCGGATACAGGCGGCTGAAAAGTTTTCTTCAAAGGGTGGCTGGGCGCTCCCTTAGCGATAGGGTAAGGAGCTCAGTCACTCAGGAGAAGCTCAGAGTAGCACTGCTGCTCCTCAACACCGAGAGGAGTCAGCTGAGGTGGCTTGGGCATTTGTCCCACTGGGAGGAAGCCCCGGGGAAGTCCCAGGACATGCTGGTGGGACTATGTCTCTCGGCTGGTCTGGGAATGCCTCGGAAGAGCTGGAGGAAGTGTCTGGCTGTGCGTCTCTGCTGAGACTTCTGCCTCTGCAACCCGGACCCGGATAAGCGGAAAAAAATGAATGGATGGATCAACAACAAAATAAAAAAAAATTTAATCAGTGGAAGCTGGTTGAAATGTAACTTTATATTACACTACATATTTAATGTGATTACTGGCTAAATGATGCTTAGACTATAATTATTTGCCAACAATAAGGCCCAGTTCTACAGGGATAAAGGCATTGTTGCATTTTTATAAATTTCTGCACCCTGAACTGAATGAATGTAAAAACAATATTAATGGTTGTCCGTCCAAAAACCTATTCACAAAATGGATTCCTCCATTATTTGTTGAATTTTGAATGTGTAATGAGTACACTGAGGACTCACAGTAGTTAGTATATGCTGTGTGCACAATTATTAGGCAAGTTGTATTTTTGACAATTAATTTTGTTATTGTACAACTACAGTGCTCTTGGTCAATCCAAAATGTTAACAAACCCTCAAACCATAACATGTAAGAAGTTAAAGTGAAGTTTTGGCTTTCTTATGAGAATATCTACATGTACACAATTATTAGACAACTATTAGTGTGTAGAAAGTGTCTTTAAAAAATTGTCAGTAGGTCTGAGAGTTGATTTTGAGTCCATTTTTAACCTGAAAAAAACTAGCTCATCTTTAATAAAACCAGTACCCCACCTCCACCTTGCTGGAGTCTGTGTCAAAGTGGAGCTCTGTGTCTGTTACTGATCCAGCCACAGGCCCATCCATCTGGTCCGTCAAGAGTCACTCTCATCTCATCAGTCCACAAAATCTTTGAAAAATCTGTCTTCAGATAATAATAATAATGGATTGGTTTTATATAGCACTTTTCAAGGCTCTCAAAGCGCTTTACAGAGTTCATTACTCATTCACTCCACAGTCACACACTGGTGGTGGAGACGTGGCAGCCATTTTGCACCTACAGACTCCCCAACCTCCAAACATTCATACACATTCGTACACCAGAGCTGTGGCACTGGAGGCAAGGTTAAGTGTCTTGCCCAAGGACACAACAACAGTATGAACTGTGTCACCTTATGTGTCTTGTTCAGAGGTGGTCGGGTTTCAGCCTTTCTTACCTTGGCCATGTCTCTGAGAACTGAACACCTTGTACTTCTTGACATTTCAGGTGGGTTGCAGGTGTGGAATATGACAGAACTGGAGGAAAATGTGTTCCTGGTAGCTTCACGTTTGATTCTTTGCAAATCTTTGGCGGTTAATTTCAAATCATTTGATGGGTTTGTGATTACGCAAGAGTGCTGCATACCTGTGAAAAACCTTTTAACATTTTTGATTTTTCAGAGTCAGTTCAATCTCTTTTTTGGCCCTTTTTTCCTGAGGGGAAGAATCTGCCTAATAATTATGCACACCTTGATATAGGGTGTTGATCTCCTTAGGCCACACCCTCACTCATTAAATATATACACATCACCTGATATGCATTTATCCAATAAGGATTAAAGTTTATACAACTTGGAGTTGGAAATTATTGATAAAATGATAATATGGTCAAAATAATTACTAATCACAGTTGTTGGGTAGTTCACTATGAGTTTCAAAAGCTGTGATGTTTGTTTATTCTGGATTATTAATATGGACTGGTGCAGAATATCAAGTGGATGTATGTAGGCAAGACAAGGCAAGGCAATTTTATTTATGTAGCACAATTCATACAATGCTTTACATGAATAAAAGACAATTTACAAGATTTAGATTTAGAAACATAAGAAAAATTAAAAACATTATAAAAGAACATTATAAAAAGAAGAAAAAAAACACTTTAAAGAAGAAAAAAACATTGATCAGACAAACAAAACATTGATCAATCCAGTAAAACAAGGTTCCCACAAAATCCTGGCTATCTATTGGTAAATTGGGAAGATGATAAACATCACAATGAGGCCAAAATAACTCTTGTTCAATAAAGATACAAACCAAAAATTGGTGTAATAACATTTTCAGCTCTGTTTGAGACTTTGGGGGCAACCTAGATGGACATTATACATCGCCAATCAGTAATTTATTTTCATGATTATTGATTGGTTAATATGTTATGAAGCCCAGTCTGCTGTGGGCGATTATTCCATCGGCAAGAGCATTTTAGTTTTTTTCTTACACTATTGAAAACATTTTGTATTTAGTGTTGCAACGTTTTTCTCATTGCATTCTCCCACTTTTTCTTTTTTTGTCACCAGTGTTCCCGTTAAACCTTGAATGAGCTGTGTGCTGAAATGTTGCGCTTGTGCATCTGTACGTGCGCTATACTGATCCAGTCTCCCTTCTGAACAGTCGCACAGCACATGCTCTGATGCCACATTTATGATAATCACAGTATAATTCATTTATTGGGTCTACCTTTGCCATGTGTTGACCCCACGGCCATGTTGCCAGCTCACATCTGGCTGCGTGGTGCAGTGCTCAGTCCTAGATGGGATTTGCCCCTGGTGATGGGGCATCTGGGAGGCCAGATGAAACCGGGGCTTGATGAGTGCTTTGTCTATTATGGATATGGGGCTTTATGGAGACATTGACAGCTGCACATTGACAGTCTCCTGAGCAGTAAGCCTACTTCAGCAGAGCTCCTCTCTCTGTTGTCTCCAGCACAGAGAACACAGTCTAAATTCCAGCTCCAATCGCTGTTATTGCTGCAGTATGTCAAATCTTAAATCAACTCAGGTTAGTTGAGTAACTATATCTATCTTGAATAACATATCTGCAGATGTTTCTGATGAAGTTTCCTTTATTGTGACAGACATACACAATTGCTCCCTCTAGTGTGCAACACAACAAACAACAAACAACATAAATAACAATAGCATCAGTTTAACACTAAAACTCTCGCCAGCATTCAGGCTAATGGACAACAGAGGGCTAAAGTGATTACATTTGTAGTATCATTGTGTGAGATTATTTATGGCAGAGCATCAGAGGGAATATAGTGATTTTAAATAGAATTTGCTTGTTCCCTGTGCCACTAAGGGCTCCCAATGTCAGCATTGTTTTAACAATTCTCAATACAGCTCAGAATTTGGCAATACCTTGGCAGAATTTGTGATTTATTAGCCATTTTTTCAGAGAATATAAATGATAACAGAAAACTGGATGGTGGTTGGATGAAGCCATTTATTGTCAAAGAATTGTGTTTATTTTTATTAAATCAAGATGACAACAGAAACTACCCAAATGACCCTGATAAAAAGTTTACATACCCTGTTAATTTTGGCCTGATAACATGCAGAAGTTGACACAAACAGGTTTGAATGGCTACTGAAGGTAACCATCCTCACCTGTGATCTGTTTGCTTGTAATCAGTGTGTGTTTATAAAAGGTCAGTGAGTTTCTGGGCTCCTGACAGACCCTTGCATTTTTCATCCAGTGCTGCACAGACGGTGTTTGTATTCTCAATCATGAGGAAAGCAAAAGGATTGTCAAAGGATATGCGGGAAAAGGTAAATGAACTGTATAAAACAGGAAAGGGATATAAAAAATTATCCAAGGAATTGAGAATGCCAATCAGCAGTGTTCAAACTCTAATTAAGAAGTGGAAAATGAGAGATTTTGTTGAACCAAACCAAGGTCAGACCAAGAAAGATTTCAGCCACAACTGACAGTAAAATTGTTAAGAATGAAAAGAAAAAAACTAAAATAATTTTAGCTGAAATATAGAACACAACTTACATAAAATACGTGGTATATCTTTTTTAAGATGCACAATAAGGAGGAACTGGAAGAAGGATGGGCTGCATGGTTGAGAAAGCCATTACTCTGCAAATTTCCACAAAGCATTCTGCTTACAATACATCAAACAGCACAGAAACAAGCCTCAAAACTTCTGGAACAAAGTCATTTGGAGTGATGAGACCAAAATTTAACTTTTGGCCACAATCATAAACGTTACATTTGGAGAGGAGTCAACAAGGCGTATGATGAAAGGTACACCATTTCTACTGTGAAACATGGAGGTGTGTTTTGGGATGTGTGAGCTACAAAGGCACAGGAAAAGATTAATGCAGCATGTTATTAGAATATAGTGGCAGAAAAGTTGCACTCATCAGCCCGAAAACTGAGCATGATATGTACTTGGACGTTCCAACATGACAACGATCCAAAGCACAAGGCCAAGTTGACATGTCATTGGCTACAGCATCATAAAGTGAAGGTTCTGGACTGGCCTCAGTCTCCTGACCTCAATGTCATTGAGACACTCTGGGGAGATCTCAAACGTCCAGTTCATGCAAGACAGCCCAAGAATTTACAGGAACTGGAGGTTTCATGTCAAGACGAATGGGCAGCTTTACCATCAGAGAAAATAAAGAGCCTCATCCACAACGACAACAAAAGACTTGATTTTAAAAGAGTAAGCACAGTTGTTGGCTTCACCCAACCACTAACTATGAGTGAAAAAAAAGTTATTTGTGTTATCATTCATGTTCTCTAAAAAATGACAAATTCTCCCATTCTATGAGGACAACTGTATACTAACATAACAACAATATCCTATATTATACTAAAAAAAGTTTATTCAGTTAGCCGTCTACCAATGCAGAGCTTGTGTCTTCTGAATATCTCTTTTGTCAGAATCAGCTTTATCTAGGTTTTAAACACATAAAGATTTGTATATGTTTTTTTCTTTCTTTCTTTTTTTAGATCAGAGCTTATCCTAAGCAAGCAATTGTTAGAACTGTCAATTTGAGTGCTGGTGGAGTTAAAAATACTCCTGTTTGTCTGTTTGTGTTATAAAGATTCTTTGATCAGATTATCCAGAGAGACCACATACAATTTAAAATTAATGGTCAGGTTTAATTCTTGCAAGAATGACGCAAAGCAAAAACATGTAACAATAGTACAGAATAAAGTTTGCTTAAATAAGAAAACAACATGAGATTTTATGTCAAGCTGTAAAGCTTGAAGAAGGTGTTTCGTTCCCCCCATTTTAGTCCGTGGCATGTCTATGTTTGGATTAGCATGAAGGACATGACATGACCTGAAGAGCACTAGGAGCAACCAGTACTAATAACCATAGGAAAATTAAAAATCATTATTTCAATTAAATAACATAAGGATGAAAAACACATGATAATAAAAGTGTGCACTAATTTTATTTAACCAGGGTTATTACAATTACAATTTTAAAATACATTTTTATTCATCAGTTAATATCTATCCCTGTTGTGTGTGCACTGCAGTGCTTTCATTGAAAACTACATGTTACCATTTGCTACTTGGAAAACTAAATATTTGCTGGTGAATGAATCCCACAAGTTTAAGAACCAAGACACTTAGCAATGCTTCACTGCTAAACTGCAACCACCAATATCTAGTGTCTCTGAAATCTATCACAAGAGTCAAAGCAGTGGCGCTGAATGGACTGAAAGAAGAGTGGTATCACTCCTAAGTAAACGGCTCATTGTCTGAGCTGTGGATGGAGTGAGTTTTAAAGATGAGCCTAAATGAACAATCCCCCGGCGACGTGCATCTACAGACCAGGCTGCCGTTCTCCAACCTTCCCTCCTGCCCGCCATTTGTGCAGGATTTGGGGATTTCATAATTTCCTGTTCTTTCTGAACGGGGGGATGGCAGCACCTGGTCCACACAGCTGTACTTCATTTAGAGAGCAATTTGAAAAGAGCGAGGGGGAGCGGAGAGGAGCGGAGCAGCCTTGTCATTAAGGGCTCCAGAATGGCCTCCGTTTGTTAGACACATGGCACGGAGTTAATGCGGCTGAATGGGGAATAGGCGCTGTTGATGCTGTCACAAATTTCTCATAAGTGCTACGACATCTGAAAAAGCCACTCCAAGCGCAGGGAGGGGAAAATTCAAATTATCAAAGAGAGAGATTTTCGAGGTAATTGACAGCTGCGGCTAAGATGTAAGCGTGTATTTTATTTTTTTCTCCTTTTTTTTCCGAGATGATATTTGTGTAGCGTCTCATCTCGCGTACACCTTGAAGTTCTTCACAGGTGACGGGGTTGTTGAGTTTTTTATTTAGCGACTCAACAAAAGGGAGAAGAAAAGAGTTGTTGGTAAACTACGGTGATGCAAAGGTTTGTTGTGACAATTCGCAGCTGCGTGGCCTCCTCACAGTCGATGTAATTGATTTTGACGTGCACTTGTGCAGGGGAGAGAAAAAAAATAGTGAGGCGGGATCAAAGGCAAACACTTTATTGCCACATCACAGGCCCCTGCTGCATTTTGAATTCTACCAATCTGTCCAAACAGTCAGATAAAATCCTGCCATGAAGAGATGTGTTCCCCCACACCCAGCTCACGCAAATCCCCAGCAAGTGATGCAAGAGCAGATCGTGCTATGAAAACACAAAGGTAAGAACTACTTCCACAACAACTTGTCACAGATTTGACAGATGTAAAAAGAAGGGGAAAAAAAGAAGCTGAAAAAGGTAAAATGAAGTTTGTCAGTGATAGAAAGTGCCACATATAAACTCTACTTGGCAGGAAATGAGCCGCTCTCAGCTTCAAAGGCAGCAGCAGAGTTTGTAACTGATCTATCTACTCAAAGTAAGTGAAATGAAAAATATTGCCAAGTGTTGGCTCTGTAAGCTCATGTGCAGAGGACGATACAGAATATACAGTTGTGTTCATACGTTTACATTTTGTGAGTTCCAATCAGCAGTGTTCAAAATGAGGGATTCTGTTGAAACCAAACCAAGGTTAGGTAGATTAACAAAGATTTAAACCACAACTGCTTGGAAAATTGTTCGGGATGCAAAAACCCACAACTAGCTTCAGCTGAAATACAGGACTCACTTATATAAGGAGGCACTTGAAGAAAAATAGACTGCATGGTCGAGTTCCCAGAAGAAAGCCGTTACTACACAAATGCCACAAAGCATCCCGCTTCCAAGACACCAAACAGCACAGAGACAAGCCTCACAACTATAAACTATAAACGTACATTCGGAGAACAGTCAACAAGGCCTATGATGAAAGGGACACCATTCCTACTGTGAAACATGGAGGTGGATCTGATGTTTTGGAGATGTGTGAGCTACAAAGGCACAGGAAACTTGGTTAAAATGGATGGCAAGCTGAATACAGCATTTTATCAACAAATACAAGAGGAAAATTTCAAACATGACAACAATCCAAAGCACAAGGCCCAATCGACCTGTCATTGGCTACAGCAGCATAAAGTGAAGGTTCTGGCCATCTCAGTCTCCTGACCTCAGTATCATTGAGCCACTCTGGAGAGATCTCAATAGTGCAGTTCATGCAAGACAGCCCAAGAATTATTTTAGGAACTGGAGGGTTTTTGCCAAAAAGAATGGGCAGCTTTAACATCTCAGAAAATAAAAAGCCTCATCCACAACTACCACAAAAGACTTCAGGCTGTCTTTGATGTTAAAGGTGGCAATACACGGTACAAGAACTGGGGTTTGTAAACTTTTGGTCAGGGTCAATTGGGTTTTTTCTGTTGTCACTATGATTTAAACACAGCAAACACAACTGTTAAATGGCTTCACCCAACCACTATTTATGAGTGAAAAAAAGTTTTTGTGTTTTATTCATATTCTTTGAAAAATAGCCCCACCCAAAAAATCACAAATTCTGCCAAAACTTGTGAGCACAACTGTAATGTACTAAATGCTAAAAATGGCCATAGAGTTAAAATAAAGTTTTTATGGTATGTTGACGTGCCTTAAAGTAACTATATGGAACAAATTTTCTTGTATTTTAGTACAACTGTTAAATCAACTAAAAGAAAAGTGTAATAGGACTCTTTGATGTAAAAAATAAAATAAATAAAACAGACCTTAAGGCCCTGGCCACACCTACACTGGTATTTTCCACAAACGCATACATGGGTTTGTGCCTTTCACATGTAAATGTAGTTTTTAGCCCACAAAACAGATATTTTTTAAAACACATTTAAAAGTAAAGATTTTTAAAACTCTAGATGTATGTAGAAATGTGTGGACGGACAAAACCAAGCTTTTAATGTCTGCACTGACCCCTGTTGATGTGTGTATTAAGCATGTGTGCATTTATTGTAACGTCCACAACAACTTCGCTCTATTAAAACTACATATCACTGCAAAACACATTACAGGTGAACATAATTACATTACTTAGATAAATATACATTTATAAGAATATCCATATACTGTACGCATGGCCTAAGTCTAACCCCCAATTTACATTGCTCATGTTGCAGACCCTCTGCCACTATCAGAACTATCATTCTGTACCACTAGATGGAGTCATGCAATTTTTTAGTCCTTCTCAAATCACAAAAAAACATTTCTTTAAAGACTATTAGACAGTCTTGTCAGATATTCAGTATGAAACTACAGGTGGAACTCTTTTAATTCAGTTCTGAGGTGTGCTGGTTTTTTTAATCCTCATCAAATACGCCACTTTAGACTTGTTACTCCGAGAACCAGTTTCTGCCGGCTCTTTTGGTACGAGTGTTGGAACTAATATTTCTTCAATAAAACTAAAAAAACAATGTAAAGTTTGTCCATTTAATTCCACTCAGAAAAAGGTACAAGCCAGCGCTGGGTCACAACACGTAGTTAACAGGAGGTCAGCCCACGAGTTGTGCTGCTGGTCAACACAAGGTTTCTAACCTTTGGCCACACCTCTCACAGGAGAGGGCACTTCCTGCTTTGAATCAGTAGTTTTCCACTGTGTCCAGCCAGGGGTGACCAACTGGTTCTAACTGGTTTAAACAGATGAGGTATTTAGTGTACTAATCTAGGGTGCAGTGTAACATGCAGAGAGTGCAAATAACATACACAACAGTTATTAAAAGTGTTTCATATTATAAAATCCTAACAGGCTAATGGAATAATACATGCACAAAATCTTCCAAAACAAGCAGTTGTCTTGGATGAATAGTTTCTGCCATTAACTGTTCATTGTCCAGGGTGTATCCTGCCTCAAACACAAAGTTTCTATTTTCAAAACATTTGTAACACAATGAAAACATTTCTAGAAATAAGATAACTTATCAGAAGTGTAATTCATCTTATTGGCCCAGCCCTCCACTTCTTGCATCTGATCCAAGATGTCTACCCCTGGCAACAAAAGAGACATAATACATGATTGTATGATGCTAACATTGTTTTATTGGGCTGTGTGCAGAAAGTACACAGTGTTCCTCTATGGTCAGATTTGTGTTGAGCATGTATAACACGTACAATGACTATTGTGCTGTCTTCACACCTCACAAACACACAATAAAGCTCACAGCTGTCTGTAGTTAGCATCTTTAGCACTGCTTTGTGCTGTGCAGGGTCTGTGCTGAGCTCACTGCTAATGGCACTTCTGTGTGGGGAGTCTCTGCCTGTGGGCAGTGCGCAGTAACGCCACAGTTGGGCAAACTGCAAGTGTAAAAAGAGTCAGTGAGGAGATGACGTAAGTGAACGCACCCTTGACAAACCCCCACACACACACCTGGCAGGTGTACAAGGAGAGGTGTGAGACTTAAGACTTATCTAACCAGTGAGTCACAAACCTCATCTCTAGCACAAATGCATTCTGTGTAATAAATATGTTGAGTCCATCTCACCTCATAGGCCTGTTACAAATGTCACAATGACACAACATTGACTCTGCAAGAGAAATTGGAACTAAGAGACACCCCCCACAGCAAACACATGACTTGACGAGATCAGTGTGAAAGTCCTGAGTGGGCCGTGCTGTTGTGGAGTGTTCCTTTGGCAGGGCAGTGGTGCTGCTGATGGCGGCTGTGGGGGGGTCAGGGGGGCTGTTGGCTGCTTTCCCCCCTCCTGTCAGTCCCCTCTCTCGGCCAGGCGGCCAGGCTGTGTTGGGCGGCCCGGCTCCTCGGTAGCAGATGCGAGCCCTCATGTCAGAGGCAGGCAGTGGCCCGGCGGAGAGCGGCGCGTGCTCATACCTCATTGAGCCATCTCCCCTAGCAGATGGCGCGCTGCTGCGGGCGCTCCTCTCCCCGATAATTACCAGGCCTTGCCACAGATGGAAATGTCAGTCAGCCTCACAGGTCCTGGTTCCTGCCACTGCCTCCGTCCGCGGCCCCTCTACCTAAGCCGGCCGCTGCCAACACTCACCATGTGTTCCGTGACTGCTGACTAGGCAGGCAACAAAAGACAAATCCGCCCACATAAATATTCATGTGAGGATGTTAGGTGTAGCAGCAGACTAGACTGGGCACACAGCCGGCCAGGTGCAGGTTGTGACACTGCTTTTGCACTTCCTTCAGTCTTTAATACTGTGTCACTCTGCACATTTGATCAATCTTTGTGCGCCAAAGAAGGAAAGGTGAATAGATATAGCCACAGCTTTGTACAGTTGTGGAATGACATATTTAGGAGATTAGGATAACTGTGTTTGCAAAATGGATTAATTCTAGCAGATGCCAGGACTAACCCCCACTTATCTGTGATAAGGTGACCAGATGTCTCAGCTTGGCAAAGGCAACACTCTCTGAGTTTTATTACTCGGAGCCAAAGCATCCCCTGAGAAATTTGTCTGTGCATTCACAGATAATCTACCTTTGCAGAGAACAAGGCGACAGGGTTTTGCTTCTTTGTGTATTTGTCCATGTTAGATTCATGCGGACGTGTTGCTTGGTTGTAGAAAGCTCTGGAAGATTAAACTAAAGTAAATACCTTAGTGCCTAAGTGGCAGCACGGCAAAGAGAAAAGACAGACAAAGTAAGCAGTGGCTTATTGGAAATATCACTTCAGCCTACAAATCTTATAACAATGTTTCCCACTGGGGAAGGAAAACAAATCAGTTTTAGACATCTTAAATGAGCTTTAGCCGTTCAGCTCTCAGTATGAATCCTTTCATCTGTGTGTGTATGTGACTTTGTGTATACACTGTGTATGTACGGTATATGTGTGTGTCAGTCATTACCCCACATTAACAGCACATGAAGGCCACACCTGAACAACATTCACTTTAGGCTGATGGAATAATGTCTACATGCACACAATATTCTAAAACATTACATTAGACATTACTTTGTTTTTCTAGTTAATTATATTATTTTTGTTTGTTTTTTTGGAAGAAAATATTATAGTTTTTCTTTCCTTTGTTGATCAAATTAAACTAAACTAACTACTTCAAAACGTAAAGTGTTATTTTTCGAGTGACTTGTGTGTGTCGCTGTTTAGCTGCACTTGAACAAAGTGCAATGTTTGACAAAATGCACAAGCTGCAAAAGCCAACCTCAGTGACTGACAATCCAAGAAGAAGAGCTGAGTCATAGTGGGGTGCATTTGAATTGGAACAGTGGTGTCTGCTCTTTGCAGGGCATCACTGCAGCAGTTAGGAGCCCAGCCGCAGAGCACTGTGCACACTGAGCAGGTGCTGAGGAGACCACACTGCAGTCCAAGTGTAAAGCACAGATGTGTGAGCCTTGTCATTTCAGTCAGTTTCACTGTGCAGGGCTATTGTTAGTCAGAACACTTGTCAGAACAGCAGTACTCAAACATGTTCAACTCTACTGAGGTTTCTGTTGTTATAGCATTCAAACTAACCTAAACTGAGCAGCCGTTCATAAATATGTAATAGTCTTTAGATGTGTTGGAGCCATATAGACAGGTATATGTGTTCAGATGTCATATCCACGGTGAGAACAAGCAACACTTTGTTTGAGTTTGTGGACTGATAATGAGTTTTATCCTTTGCATCAGTTCTTTTTATACTTTACCACCGTACAGTATTCCACTGACATTCATCCTTCCCGTCAGAAGTCTTGAGGAGTCATCATGTGGTGTTGTGTGACATTTAGGTCTTTGTCCCACATATTGCAGAACTTAGGGTCTTGGCTACTGTTAATTCACCTGCTATAGAAATAACAGCTGGGGTCAAAGAGAGTGGGCACTATGTCAAATGACTGTTGGGCAAACAACAAATCAATTTCTTGCAAAAGCCACTTACTTTCTTTAAATAAGCAAAAAGTTCATAAATTGTAACTTTCTATGTGATTATCTTTGTTACAAATGTTACGCGAAGGAAAATGTGTCCCAATAATAAACTCCTCACTCTCTCTGAGGCACAGGCACATGTATGCGTCTACACTAGAATGAATGAATGAGAAGACAGTCTTGTGTTTAGGAAGAGGTTCCATCTTGAGGTTTAAATCCAGGCCAACTGTCATCTCTTCACTCACTCTTATCTCTTATGACAGACAGACAGACAGACAGACCTGAAAACATATGATGCAAAGTGTGAGTAATACAGTCACGTAAAAAAACCAAGTGCCCTTTAGATCAAAATCCCATCATTCAGTCTGAGTCAAAAAACTAAATCTTTAGAAAGAGAACACTTAGAATGTAACATATAAACAGCTAACCATACAGTTTGTCATTAGATTTTGTTTAATTATCAGCCATTTGGCAGTGCGTTATTAGGGCTTTGTGAGAGCGAGCGAGGCAGTGCTGGATATAACCTCTGATCGTAATTAAAAGTGCTCAAATGAGCCTCAAGATATCAGGCCTTTTGTTGTGCGCAGATGCACTACAGCACAACGGCATCAGTATGTTCTTTCTTCTTTTTGTCTTGGCCTGACAAAGCTGGCCCCTCATTTCCATTCTGCCCATTATGCAAATAAGCGTGGATCACATACTGGTTCAAATGAGTAAAGCAAGTGCAGAGGCCAGGTCTCCTTTAGGACCAAGTAGAAATTTGCACTTAAAAGCCATTTTGTGCGCTAAAACAATGGCCCAGGTGCTGTGCCCTTGACCAAGGGCTTTATCGTCTCCGGTGAGGCAGAAAGTTGGTGTCACACCTGTTTTCTGTCCTTTCTGTCAGCTCCTGGCCTGGCTCATTCAGGCAGCTCACAGCGACGTGCACATGATGCTGTCATGACCCATTGCTGCTAAAGCTTACACTCTGACTGATGGACAATTTGTTGCATGTAGTTTACCCTGTACATGGATTTAAAAATGACACTGAATAAAAATTACTATTACAAAACCCCATTAAGCTCCTTTCTGTCATATTTGTGGTAATGTGTGCCACTATTAAAGCAAGACTACGTACCCTTTTATCTAATACATAAGACTGGAGCTTAGTGAAGGTGCATGTACTTTCTGACTCCCTGCAGCAAACCAGGAAATAAATATCATTGTAGGACTTTGCCTAAAACAGCGAGCAAATGAGTGTGTTTCTACTTCTTGGGATTTGTTAATCTGCAACATTTCAAAAGAACTAACACTAAAAGAACTATGCGATGTTGTTCTCTACTTGTAGATGGCTAATTAACATAATCACACATTCTTTCTGTCTATGGCCCCTATGCACATAATATATCATAACCTTTCAATAGGGCAGTGTCTATTTATTTTTTTGACGCTTATCGTCGTGCCGTGTCTGAAGGTCAGTAAAGCCCATATGTTATTTCTTTGGTCAGGCACTGGCATTTAACACATGTAGTCTATCAGTTATCATTTGCCAAAACTATCAGAATTTCTGATGATAATTCAGCCATTGAAGTAAACTGCAGTTAGCTTAAGTTCCAGCACTGAGATCATGGAAATATAATAAAATCTGAATAAGGCACCGCCCCTTTCCTCTGCCGCCAATTTATCGAATTGCAGCGGAAAAAATCCTATGCGGCCCCAAAAATGATTTTCCCAATAATAATAATAATAATGATAATAATAATAATGATAATAATAATAATAATAATGGATTTTAATAAAATTGCGCTTTTCTCCCAAGTGACTCAAAGTGCTTACAGGCCATCCATTATTCATTCACTCCACGGTCACACATTGGTGGTGGTAAGCCTTTCTAGGAGAAGATTATTGTACTACATTAACTGAATGATGTTAAAGCAGAAGCACTAAATGAGCCAGCTTTTAGAATTTTAAATATGTAATAGTAACAATAAAGTGAGGTTTTCAGACGCTTGTGACAGACGCAACTTCAGACACAACTGCGGCGCATGACTCTGCCTCTGGCTCTTTAAAAAAAATCCCACCCAATGCTTTCTTTCAGGCCCAAGTCTTTAAACAGAACAGTGTCACTTTTGCAGTGATTTCATACATTGTACTTTGTAAAGCCCCCTTAGGGACTTGTTCATAATTATAATTTGTACAAGTTTGATCAGATAAGAGGGAACGGCTGTAGGAATGTTTTTTAAAAAGTGCCTCTCAAGTTGCCCGAGCCAATTATTTTTCCGAGGATGAAAGTGTCCCTTTATCTGCACGGATCAAACTGTGTAATTAACATTGGGCACAGATAAACAATTTGAATAGGAAAGCTCTTCTCTGATTCCATTGTACTCATATGACATTCAGCGCAGTCGTCACTTCTTTTATTTTCTTGTGTGTCCGCAATCGGGCCTGCTGCTGCTGCTTTCACAACTGTCCTGACGAGAGGCTGTTGCTAGAGGTGGGAGGGGGTTATGTTTGTGCGTGAGTGAAAAGTAAGAGTTGGGTGACCTTGTTACCAGTTGGTTTGAGTTGGACAGGCTGGTAGGAGGCTGCTGTCTGTGGGGAGGGACAGACAGCTGCTCGCTCTTCTCTCGGGGCAGAACATCTCGCCTGGTGCAGCAGCTCACAATCTGGCCTGGGCAGCTGTAACCCTAATCATCACTGGTGGTGCTGCACCTGACCGACCCAGCAGCCCCCCTCCCTTTAACTTCCCTCCCTCCCCCCCGCACGCTCCCTCTCCTCTTTGACCTCCAACGCCTCACAAACAAACTAGTTGTGCCCTCAAAAAAGGGGGTGTAAAGCAGACAGGATGAGATGTATTTGAGAAAAGTGAAAGCACTGTAACCCCACCTGGTTTATACTGAAGGTCAGAGAAATTGGAATTATTGCTTTGGTTTGATTATAACATGTTTTAAAATGCATGTGCATTGCAATGCAACCTCTTAGTTGAGTTGGGGGCAGTTCATATGAACCCACCTGGATAATTTACTTTCTTGAGGAGCTATTGCAGAATTCATAATGCTTACTCCAATCTTGTTCCCCTAAAAGCATATTCTAATAGAAATGACCAGTTCAAACAGTGCTCCAGATTTTTTTATTGTAGTCCTGGAACCAGGAAAACCAGTCTTAACTGTAACTAGAACCAGGGAGGTAAATGTCAACTGTCGCCATATATTCATTTAATAAACCGGCTAATGTATAACGTGTTTATTTATAAAAACATGTACAAGCCTGTCATTTGCATATTTGATGTTGTTTTTAATATAAAGACAAAGTACTTTGGTTATTAACAAAGTTTACCATAAAATCACCAGTAGATTTACATCTGGGGAATTATTTATGTTTAATAATTGATTCTTATTAATTAACTTTACTCAAGGCCTAAAACCACTTCAGAATAAACCCAATGATAAACTTATCACTCAGCAATGGTTCAGAATAAGTGCTGTGCTAACATAAATTAATGCTCTCTCTGTTCTCCACTGGTAACGAAACATTTATGGTTGCTTTTTGTCCGTTTTGGAGAGAGTAAAGCTCAGCCTCAGACACAGACTTCTTTTTGATGTGGTCCATGAGGTCCATGCAGAGCCAACTCTGTGTGAATGAGTACCTAAGCACTTTTTTAAAAAACTGGACTTTAATTACTTTTTACATTGAGCAAAGTTTTGTGCTGATATTGTGCACGTCCACCTCCGGGACTGACACAGTGACTGGAAGGGGAGATGTGTGTTTTGTCCCGAAGGAGTCCCGGGGAGTATTTTCTGTGCTATTTCTATGCTCCTGATTAGGCGACGCTCCCATGGGCCTACAAGGAACTCAATTGGGAATATTCTAACGCTAGATACAACTTTTTACCCCGCAGAACAGCACAAAAAAGAAACTCATATACATTACATTTATTCATTTAGCTGACACTTTTATCCAAAGCGACTAACATTGTTCTACAGTAATTATCAATGTTACAGCCACTGGAGGCAAGGTGGGTTAAGTGTCTTGCTCAAGGACACAAGGACAATAAGAACTGTGGGGAGAGTGAAAATCGAACCGCCTACCTTCAGGCTGAAGGACGACTGCCCTACCCACTGAGCTACTGCCGCCCTAAGAGAGAAAATGTATGCAAAGTGAAACGCAAAAAAAATATCAGCAATTTATTCCTGCAATGTTTAATGGTGCAAAGATAATTACTGGATTGTGATGGTCTGACACTGAACTTTGAACTAGAAGTTTAACATCAGCCCTAAGCTACAGTTTGATGTAAATGTATTTGTGGTGTCAGATTGATCTAACAATTTTAATCAAAGAAGATCACAAAATGAAACTGCTGTTGGAGTGAGGGGTTAATAAAAGTTGTGTAGTGGTGCTTTAAGATATAATGCTCTGAGCATGCTCCACAAACATGTGAGCTTATCTTTACTCTCTGAGTTAATGCTCCAAATCCCAGGGTTCAGCTCTCATATAGGTCTGGACACATCGTAAACTGCATACAGACCAATGGAGTATATAGGGACATGATAGGGTGCAGTGTAACATTGCTAAATAACGTTTTATTGCTGGAGGGTGGTACAGTGGCAGAGTGGTAAGCACTCCTGTTAGGAAGGTAAAACGACTGCATTTATACAGCTCTTTTCTACCTCCATGGCTCTTTACACTAAGCATTCACTGGTTTGCACAGCCACAAGCACGCACTCACACAGCCACACACTGTGACACTGGAGGCAAGGAACGGTTCAGTGTCTTCTCCAAGGACTCTTCAACAGTGTGAACAGGAATACAACCGTCAACCTTCTGATTGGCAGCTGAGATTGACTCTCAACCTCTAAAAGAGCTGGGATAGTCTCCAGCGCCCTGTGAGCCCTAACAGGAATAAGCTGTGGAAAATGAATGATTTCTATTCATACTCATTTTGGTATGTTATTTTGAGTTATTTAGTAGGTCTCTATTAATATAAAATTGCTGTGAATAAAAGAATGTACAAAATATTTATTTATGTTTGGAGACTGACATTTGTATTTCTTTATTTACTAAGTTGAAGTCGAATGTGAAAGAAATAAGTAGTTAGCAAGGTAAATAGTTTATATTCATTGACTGCATCCTCTTTGTTGACAATACTTCATTAAAGATTAATTGTATTTGCTCAACAATAGCTTTTGCTCAAATTAGGATTCTGCAAAATGTCATTATTGTTGAAAATGTTTCCAATTTTTAGGATTTGTCCAAACATGTTTTGTTCATTGTGTGAATTAGCGGATGTAAAACTCTTAATCCACATTAATCAAAGCTGAGCACTTGTTTTCTCACACGGCCACACAAAAGGTCAAGCACCTCCTGCAGTAAACAGTTTAATCCCAGTTCATTCAGCTCATCAGTGTTGTCCGTTCAGTCTGGTGATGCGTTCCTGTTGAGAACTGTGCACAGAGTTCTGTTTGGAGCTGATGGAGGAAGACTAATACAAGGCTGTATTTTATCCAAGCTCTTTCAAAAGGGGGTGCTAGTTAGCTTCATTTGGCTGCTCTCAGTGCACTCACAGTAAATGATACAATGAGCTACAGCAGAGATGCAAATGCCTTTCTTGCCTTCTTCTAGAGACCCCTGTGAGTCTACAAGTTGGAAACATGTTGAATGGAAGTCAGTGGAGAGTACTTTGTGCCATGCTGCCAGTTTTGCCACATTGTTTGAAATTTTTGATGACATTATGTTTCCCTTACACAGCTACAACTACAGCCAAAAGCAACTGATAAAGATGGACTACAGTAAAGTTTATGCACATTTCTTTAAAACTGTTCCTCAGATAGGACCAAGTTTTCAATTTCATTCATGTCTTATTCTTTTGTATCAGTAATGCCATATATATATGATCTTAGTGTTTGCAGTTTATGACAGACCTAATATGATTTATGTACTTTATAACACAAGAAAGATTTGTGCAACAAATTTATTATTTGACAAGAAAAATCCAAAGTGAGCTGTACTGTACCACTCAGTTAGGTTAAATGAAACTGTATTTTATTTAAAGCAAATACCTATCCTAATGCTTTGCTAAATAATGAACGAATGCTTGACCTCATATTCTCTAAACCAGTTTTTATTTTACCTCAGTGAACTGCCTGACCCTGGCTGCGTGTGTAAATCCATCATTTATATCTTCTATATTTATAAACCAAAGCCATGTGCAGCCGCCTTAAAAGGAAGCAGGACCTTTTTCCCCGAGCTGGAGTCTGGTGATGCTCAAAGGCCGGATCCCGCCTGGGTTTCCTCAGCAGCAGCAGGGGGCAGGATTTGGAGAGGAGTGCTGGTCAGGCGGACGCTCGGACCGATAAATGCACAAATTTTGTCTTGTGCAGGGCTGGCGGATGACAAGCGACTGATAAAGAAAACACAGCAGATAGTAGACGGGTCTGCTGTAGGAGGAAGTGAACTCTCTACATCCGGACTGACTCGTGTGGCCACAGTCAAGTTCATGTGAGCAGAAGAGAACAGTGTGAATTCCTGCAAAGCAGACTGGACATGCATCACACAAAAGTTTTAAATTGTAGTCTGGGACAAACCATACCTTTTGACTCGGCACAAAGCATTTTCATTTGGGAACGGTATCAATACACTGAACAAAAAAAAATTGAATCACTTAATAAAAGGCCACTCTAAATTGTGCAGTTTTATCGCACAGCACAATGCCACAGTTGTCAAAAGTTTTGAGGGAGCATGCAATCAACATTGTGACTGCAGGAATGTCCACCAGAGCTGTTGGCAGTGCATCCAATCGGCCTCACAACCACAACCCACATGTAACCACATCAGCCCAGGACCTCCACATCCAGGATCTTCACCTCCAAGATCCTCTGAGACCAGCCACTTGGACAGCTGCTGAAACAATTGGTTCGCATAACCAAGGAATTTCTGCACAAACTGTCAGAAACTATCTCAGAGAAGCTCATCTGCTAGTTGTCCTCATCGGGTCTCAATTTGATAGCAGTTTGTTGTAATCATTCGATGGTGTCAGGTACTTTGGAGAGGTGTTCTCTTCATGGATGAATCACAGTTTTTATTGTACAGGGTGTATAGTGTTAGGTGGGTGAGTGGTTTGCTGATGTCAAATATTGTACATAGAGTGGCCCATGGTGGTGGTGGGGTTATGGGCAGGCTCATGATATGGACAAACACAAACACAGGTGGATTTTATTGATGGCATTTTGAATGAGATAGTGAAGCGAGCCTGAGGCCTGAGCCTTGTTGTGCCATTCATCCACAACCATCACCTCATGTTGCAGCATGATAATGCATGGCCCTATGTTGCAAGGATCTGTAAACAGTTACTTGAAGTTTAAAAACATCCCAGTTCTTGCTTGGTCAGCATGCTCACCTGACATGTCACCCATTAAGAATGTTTGGGATGATCTCAATTGGCGTACACAACAGCATGTTCCAGTTTTTGACAATATCCAGCAACTTGGCACAGCCATTGAAGAGGAGTGGACCAACATTCTACAATAAACAACCTGATGGCAAATGGTGGTCACACCAGATACTTACTGGTACTTGTACCTCAAGTACAGACAAAGTATTACTGCATGTAATGGCGTTGTCAAACCGAAGCTGGATCAGGTCCTGTACCCATGCGCCAAAGCGCACCAACGAGCTGTACAATTTAAGAGTAGATGTAAAAAAAAAATGTTTATGGAAAAAATTAAATTATAAAGAGCCCATGAACCATGACTCCGTAAGAGGAGACGCTTCAGTGCATGTACTGAATATGTTCAGTTGGACTTTAGATCCAATTTTCATTTAAAGTTAGAAGATGCTTTGGTCAAAAAATTTCAATTCCCTCATATATTTATATAGGGATATACTGAAATGGAAACATACTGACAAATACTATATTCAATTTTTATATTTCACCCAGCCACTATCACATGCTGCAAACCTGGATTCTAACAGTCTGGAGACTCTGTGAAGGTGTCTTATGCAGCTGCGGTCCTATTACTGCTGCAGAAAGGTTTGTGAGGCCTTTTGGGGTCATGTGATCGTGACAGTCTGCTCTGCTCAGACTAACACAGAGGCAGGGGAGAGACAGTGATAGTGTTGTCTGCTGTGTGAGTATAGATTGTGTCCCGGAAGAGCAGCGGCAGTCCAGGACTGCTCAGAGGCTGCTGGGAAATGTCTGTGTCAACGGTGTCACCCAGACCGAGCAGATACAGAGCAGCAGGCTGGGACACATTTTTGGCCCAGCTCTAGCCCCCACTCATGGTTCTTAAACAGGGCTCACTCACAGATGCTTTGCGTCTGGCTCCGACGTGTATATCTCTCGTACTTTCTTTGTCATGAGCACTAAGTCTGTGTGTTTTATTTTTATATGTTTGTATCTACAGTATATTAACAGAGTCACACATAATGACTAAGCAGGTATGCATGAGAATTTGTGTACCGTTTTCTTCTCTCATCCTCCTTCTGGGGCAAATTCTGTCCAAGTGACTCACCAATCAAAGTTTGCAACTGGTCACGCTTTAAGTGCTGCTTCTTTTAGCACAATATCGTTTTCTGATTTGTTCTTTTGTAAGCACTAGTCAGTCAATTAATCAGACTTTATTTGTATAGCACTTTTCATACATTTGCAATATAGTACAAAGTACTGAACATAATCTTAGTCTTGAGTCGGACTTTTGGTACAGTTAAAAGCAAATCAGATAAATACATTTAAATACACTTCTTATAAAAGAATGGATTATTTTGCTGCACTGGCTTGAGAAACGGTCTCGCTCTGGTGATATTTTTAAAATGATAAAAGCATGTTTTGGTGATAGATCTAATATGTGATTCAAAGCTAAGCTCATTATCATATAGGACTCCGAGACGTTTGTCTTGCTCAGTTGGAGTTAGTGAAAATGTTTGGAGCTTAGCTTTGAGTTTCTCTCGCTGAGGCCAATACCTAACCCCAGTTTTGCCCAGGTTGAGCTGGAGGAGGTTGGCTACCATCCAGGATTGGCTGATGCTGTCGGCACAGCGTGACAGAAGAGCGGTCATTTCTGTGACTACAGTAACAGTACATTACAGGAATAAGTAATAGAACACTCAACAGCCCAAAACATTTCATTTTATTGTATTTATGTTACCTTTAGTCAGTCAATTGAGAAATCTAATTTGTAATGATGACATCGGCAAAAGGCACTCTAACAATACAAGATCTATACATATATAACAAGCAGCAACATTTTCACATCATTTTTCAAAACAAAATGTTTTACCAAATAAACAGAAACGTGTTAAAAAGGTAAGTTTGGTAAAAGCATCCATATCAGACAAGTTTGTAGATAATTTCTGGCCCTGGCTACACGTACATTTATACTACTTTTATAAACTGATATTTTTTCTATTTGTTTATGAAAATATCTCTGTCCAGAAAAGAGCAAAAACAGTTCTCTTCATTACAAGATGGTGGTAAACAAACCGCAGTGAAGCATTCAGAGCATGTGCAGTGAGTCTGTTTTGACGTAGAGTCCGGCGTAAAAAAGTGACTGATTTGTGTGGATAGACGGGAGGTGGAACTGTTAAAAAACATATGTATGTGTGCCTCTGTTGCAAATGATTCCAGTGTCTTAAAGCAACAAAATGGAATGAAAAGTGACTGAAGTGGGAACTGGGATTAGTAAATTGATGAAGTAATACTAGAACAAAAGCTATGGTAAATGTTATGGATGTTGAGTTGTGTCAAGCACAGCAAAAAACAGCAACAGAGCCATGTATTTAAGCAAGAATTCAAAGTGTTTTGGAGAGGTATACATTTACTGACCTTGTAACTTAAAGGAAGCTGCTCTCAGTTTCTGCCTGCACTGTGATCTCTCCTTTATAAAGCCAAGCAGAGGAAGATTAGAAATGGAACTTGAAAGGCATTAGTCCATGACTCACTCCTGTTCTGTGAGTCACGACTTAAGTTAAAGTCACAAAGTCTTAAAGTAGAAGATTAGCCGGTGGCATTCATCTTAATTCACTGAGTTTTTATAGTCCCGTGACCTTAGGAGCACTTGGGAACAGTTTGAATTTGTGAACGCTACTCATTTCTTAATTAGCAGCTCATAGTAGCTCGTCTGATAAAGTCTGTGCTGTCCATGTCTTTTATGTGGTACTCAGCTTAGGAAATGTCTCAACTGTAGTTCAAACAGAAAGACACAGCGCACTTCTGAACATATTCAAATGCATACGTACGCTCACAAGATGCTAGGGGCCCCCTCGGCGCTTGACGGTGGATGTCAGGGGGAACCGGAGCGACGCGGAGAGGTGCCAAAGACCACAGCACACTGTTGGTGCCAAACAGAACTGAGCGCCCGCTGCCATCCAAACATAAATAAAGTGCTTTTGGCTCCCTGCAGCCACCAGTGCGCACCGTGCGTCCGCCAAGCCTGTTTTTTCCAACAAAGTTAAAAACAGGACAAATTTGATGCAATCACTGGCTGGAAATAAATATGTGGCACGTCTTGGACAGATAGAGTGTGAATCAGATGGTCGGTCACTTATTAAGTTTGTGAACATAACTTGAGGATAGATTTGGTCTCAGACTTTAGAGCCAGTGGGAAGGAGGCTTAAATTGGGCACGCTGCATGGGTTTCTGATTTACTTCTGTGCAGCTCTCAAGTCTGCCAACAAGACTTTTTCAAGAAACATATGAGCAACTTACAAAGACACTTCATCAGGGGAAACGAAAGGTTTGCATGTAATAAGGGCTAAGATATGTCTCCCAAACCAAGCAAAGACAAAAGATTGGATGGTATAAAGGACATGGTGCCGTTAGGTTCATCTGACCATAACTGAACACTCGCTATTCATTTATGAGACTGTTGTGTTTAGAAAACACTGAACAAAAGTGTTTCAAATCACTTTACGTAACATATAGCATAAAAAAAAGAGGAAACAGAACATTGTTTCTAAAAGGCTGTTACAACTTAAAGCTCCAGGATGTTGAGAAGATGTGGCTAACAAATGTGATGATAATATGTCTTGCAATATTTCAATTAGAATTCAATTAAAATGGTGACTTCAACTGGTCATGTTAGTGCTATTAACTGAATATATGAAAATATGCACAATTATAAAGGCAGTTCCTTGCTTTACACATACAGTACATGTTATTAATACTTTGCAATATTTTAAATAGATATACCCCCACCAAATATTTTTTTATAAATAAATAAATATTCAGATAGAGAATAGAATTTTGTGTTAAAAGTAAATTGTGTGAAGGAATGTGAGTGAGTGGTTTTCTTTCACTGTCGGTATCTATGGATCTATTGGGACAAAGCAGAAATTGACTGAATGACTCAAACCTTCTCAGCTCATAGAACTTAAACATTGTGGGCCAAAATGATGTTGTACTTATATTTTGATTTGTAATTACAATGATATTTTTGCACATGTAACAGGAATTGTGTTTGTAGTATTCCATCTTATTCCATATTCCATGTAGTATTCCATCTGTGAATAAACTGTGTGTGTTTTTGAAGCCAATTACATTGTATTTTATTTGGCCTGGAAGTTACAACCACCCCAGTGGAAATCTGTGTATTTAACATGAACTCGCAAGATATGTGAACTTAAGTGTTAATTTAGTTTCTCAGAGGAAATTGTAACTGTCAAGTCAAGTTCTACATGCAGCTAAATCGCTCAGTTTCTCATCATGTGATATTGTTCCATTGTTTTACTGTTTACACCTAGTATCAGACAGTGGACGTGTTTGTCTGTGCAGTATGTTTGGCTTGTCATAGTGTACTGAACTGTGTTCTGCTGGTCGTCTTGTTCTAAAGGACTCCAGGCAGTGTACCCACTCTCTTGTGTATCACCCTGCTCTTAAACAAGGCTCACCCCACTGATACTGCCCTGGTGTGTGACTCTGGGCTGGGCCAAACGGCATATTGCATTAGAAACATGCCACATTCTCTGCCAATGAGTTGACCCGTCTGCTCACATGACCAGCCTGTTCAGTTTGAGTTTGGTCTCATTGTGTGTCTGCTCACCTCCATCACCAGCCTGTGTGTGCAGTCAGAGCTGAGCCTAAAGCGCTGTAAGCCCCTCACACTGCACCCCGTCAGAGTACGAGCCGCTCTAATACCTGGAGATCAAAGTGCAAATCCAGCAGATGAAAATGAGAGGCGTAGTAGCAACAGTCGCCACTGCTAACTCCCAGCACCGAGCGATATAGAGTAATACAACTGCAGCGTGGCAAATTTTGGCATTAGCATGGCTCTGAATTTTTCTAAGGATATAACTGGAACATTACAGAGATTTCTGGTATGCTTTAAACAGTTTGAAAATGCCAGGTTCAGATTACATATAGTTTTTTTTCACTTCTTTAAATCTCAAATTTAAGGGCTCTACTAATTTAATAAATAGTTCCTGTTAGTATTCTTTTGTTTGTGCCTGTCTTAAAATGACATAACCGTTTTATTAAAATGAAATCATAAATATTGCAATGCAAAGACAGAATAGGCATTTTAGATAAAAATATTTCTTTTTCTTTTTAAAACCAAATATCTTACTGAATTTGTAACATGTCCTACTTACATAAGCTGCTGATTGGACAAAAAGATGAAATAAAACGGGGCCTTTCTGGATAGGGTTTCATGTACCCCTTGTGCTCGGAGAAATTCCTAGTCTGCAGCCACACCAGGAGGCCCCAACATGTTTTTTTATGTTGGTGGGGTAAACCCACCCAAGGGGATAATAAAGGGATTATAAAAATAAATGAATAAATAAATAAGAAACATACAATATTTTTTTTACAAACAGCTTTTTCAGTTCTCTTTTTATACATTTAAACATGCATTGTCTACACTGCATTAAACACAAGCAAAACTTAACTATTTTATTTTATTTGACAACAATTTTATAGTGAGTCTCTAAAATGTAGTAAATTAAGTGCAGCTCTCTGAATTTAATGTTCTGAAAGCTGGTTATAAAGCAGAAACAGTCTAATGTCTGCAACAGCAGTATACCGCTGTACCTCCAGCCTCACATGACTACACACCAGGGTTTACGCTACTCTTTAGATTTATTATTGACTATGCAGCCACAATTCCAAAGGTCTGCTTCATTTATGATTTACAGTATATCTCATAAAGGAAAACAAAGTTTATTGCACTTCTGTAACTGTTTACACAGATAATCTTTTTGGACACAACTCAGCGGAAACAGAAGCCTCGTAGGGGTTACCTACTGAGCCGACCGATACCGTAACACTCAGAGGAAACAAGGCTATAGTTTTTGTCCATTGTGATAATAAACATTAGGCCTGTGCCATATCAAATTGCCCACAATGACGGTATCTGACAACAATACTGTTCGGTGTACAGGGGAACAGTAACATGTTACTTTTTTGCTGTCTCACTGTACTTCTGCGTCTGCTTCAGTGGATTCAAAAAGAAATGTGTGTTCCCTCTGAGCTGTAGTGTCTCAGAAACCGACTTAAACCAACTGTAAAGACTTTGTTTCCTCCAAATCTTCTGCAGTGGAGACAGAGGGTGTCAGCAGCAGGTTGTGTGTCAGCAGCAGATAAATGAAACACTGCTATCGTCCTGTGCATTTCTGTCTGAGTGAGGCTTTGTTATTTCACAACACAAGTCTGGATCTGGAAGCTGGCGCTAAAGAGGAAAATATATTTTTCTCATGTGTATTAAATGCACAAATAAAATGAGCAGCTGCTGGAGACAAAAGTTTTTTTATATTGTGATTTATATTGCTATTTTCTATATATATTATGAGATAATTTTAGGCTATATCACGCAGACTAATGTATGATTTTGTTCATGTCGTGAGTATTTTCAAGGCCTACTGTTCAGTCATTTGATGACGTCTGAAAAGAATAGAATCGTTCTTCTAAAGGTTGCTGTTGAGTAGGTGACTCTCAAATGTCACACAGTAAAGTATCTTAGTGCCCCATCTGTGAACATAAACTAGCTACCAGTCTACCAGTCATGTCTTCATCTAAGCATCTACAAGTCATTAAACATGATAAGTTGTATAACCACTACAAGATTTATTTCAGTGCTTAGCCTTGAGCATAAGCGAAAGTCTCTTTTCTAACCTACTACCCATCTACTAACCCTTGTGGCACACTTCTCATTCCCTAAATTCTAGTGCGGCCAATCACAGCATCCTTAACCAATGGGGTCACCTAAGACTAAAGCTAAATTTAAAATCTAAATATGGGCTAAACATTGGTGTGATATGTGTCATACAGTCACTAACTAACAAGCTCTAAAAACACCATGACTAGCAGATGTAAAATGATGTGGAAACTAATAACTGTATATAAATCCTCTCACAATGCCCACCCTGCGATACACAAGGCTGCAGGGAGCAGACTGTTCTGTTCTTGTCAGATAACATTCATTTAGACATTCAGAAGTCTCCCACAGCTCCTTTAAAATGTTTTCCACTGCCTATTTGCTTCTCTAATATTTATCAGCGAGTCAGATATGTGAAAAATTGAGCTCTGCTGTAAATGTGTGTGAAGACAGGACTTTGTGGCTACCCCCCACACCCCCGGAGCCTGGCTGTGGAGAAGGACACAGCCTTATTTGTGGCAGGTGGACTTCCTGTCTTTGTAATTAGCACCAAATTAGGTTAAACTGCAGTTGTTTGTGGGCGGCAGTCCACGGAGAGCGTGTGCCCTCACCTCCAGGCGAACAGCATTAGCCGGCCTCACAGTGGGAGCCTAATGGACACTGTGTTCTCCTCGGCTGCTGTGAGGAGCAGACTGCACCTGCACTGAGCTCCCATCATTAAAGCCTGAGTGTTTCCGCACAGGGCCACGTGCAGGTGGGGCCGCTGTGAATGAAGCTGCCGTCCTATTGGTTTGAGATGGACTCTTTATTTTGGGCGTGAGCACTGCTCTAATTGAAGACTGATGGATTTACATTAATTTCCTGCTCACACCTGCCTCCTTTATCTGCTCTCTGATAGCGCAGGAGCGATGGCTCTGCTGGCCAGCCCGCCAGCCTTTCTATTATGAATAATGGGCTGAGCCGACGTACACAAGCACACTGTTATTCAGAACGCTTGCTAGCACAGCCGCAAATGTACCTGAGAAAGTGTGAAATCCAGCATGTGCGAGCTGCCAATAAAACAGAACAAAACAGGCGAGAGGACAGGTGCACAGCCTCTCTGCTGCTGTGAGCTCCACACAAGTCCGACTGCTCCAGCAAACACACTACAACCATGGATAGGAGCATGGGCAGCTGGTTTAAATGAGCTGGCGGGCTATGGCCCTCATTCCATTTTATATAATACTGAAGCCTACTGTTTTAAATGATTTATATTTTACATTTTTAGGTTTATATAAACTGTATATACTATATTTAATCTTATGGAAGGTCTTAACACATAGTGTTGTTCAGAATTACAATGACACTTAAAATGGCCTTTAATTATTGTTTGGGACTATATTTTACTTGGACAGCATGAGGACTCACCAAAAAGGAATGGCTTGTATTGTCCTTCTGACGCTGTTCTGTCCCCTGCTGGCTCAATTTTAAGTGTGCCCCCTCCAGTACACAAGGGATTTCCTCCTGTTGTTGAGTAGTACTGAGGCTGGCTCCATCGAGCTGCATGCTGCTTTTCCCAATGAGATAATCCGACCACCAGCTAAACTGTCAGCGACCCAGAGATTAGCACCAAAGTTGGAGGCAAGGAAAAGGGGGAAACACAGTGGTGTATGGCAAAGGCTCAAGAGACGGGTGGTGCTGGAGGATGCCACTTCACTCTATAATATTGGCAAATGTCCAGTCACTTCAAAACAAAGTGGATGAACTCAAGGCAAATGTTACGTTTCTTGGGCAGTATCGAGATGCGTGTATTCTCACCTCCACAGAAACCTGACTCAAGGAAATTCACTTTCAGGACGAATTGGAAATCGACACTTTTGTCTGGAAACGGACCCCACAGTGACCGGTAAATCACTTGGTGGGGGTTTATGTATATACATTCACAAACGCTGGTGTAATACAGCAATCGTCAGCGAACGTTGACACCACCACACAAATAATGTCAAAATCAGTACAGCGGCTTAGTGGATAGCGCCAGATCCACCTATTCTTTTAATGGTATATTTAAACCATTGCAAGTACTTATTAATAAAAGGCATTATCAATATGTCACATGTCCGACTAAGAAGTGTCTTGATCTTTGCTCGGCAATATCAAAGGAGCTTATAAATCCCTGGCAAGAGCTTCTGTCGGTGCATTTGACCATTCTTTTGTTTACCTTGTTCCGACCTATAAAACTGTCAAGCCGGAAAAAAGATTAGTTCCGTCTAGTCGAGCAAAGCTACACTAAACTTTACAGGAATGTTTTGCCTGTACGAACTAGGATATGTTTGAAAATCTTGCATGGATAATAATGAATGATGCTGTTTAAAGTTCACATCATGGATGGAAGGTGTGAAAAATATGATGGGCATGCTAACAAAGAAAGGTGTAGTCTCATATAATTACTTAGACTTTTCCAATGACCTCAATCATTTTTATAACTGCTTTAATGTGCATGATTTTAGTGAGGAGGTGTTATAAGAATTTTTAGTTCTAATTAATGAGAGACACGATGGAGAAAGCGTACATTTTAAAATGAATGGCCAGGTTTAATTATTGCAAGAATGAAGCAAAGCACACACATGTATCACATGTTCACCCCTCCCCATGACAAGTTCACAGGTGCAGGATTTAGTCTGTGACAAGTTATGTTTATGTCTATGTTTGGATTTGGATTTGCATAAAGGACATGACATGCTCAGGACTGACGTGACCTGAATAGGACTGGGAGCAAACCGTAACTATAGGAAAGTATAAATGATCTTAACAGGAGTCTATCTTTAAAAATGTTTCTGACATTCCAAGTTTATCTTTTGATAAGTGTGCTTATATTAAACTTTTTTGTTCTCTTAAAGAAGGTAAACGTCCTGGGCCTGATGGCATCGGCATTCTCAAAAAGTGAGTGTTTCAGGTGGCAGACATCTTTACGTACATTTTTTGTCATTGTCAGCTGCATCAAGTTCCTCATTTTTGGAAGGATTCCGAAAAAACAAATACCCAAAAAAGACTGACCTCACTGGTGAAGGTTTTAAATTGGTAAAGGCTGCCCTGATGGAATCTGTACAGGACAAGCTGGACCCTCTTCATAGATCAGGCAGCTGTGTGGATGATGCCACACAGACACTCTGTGTGTTTAAGCATTTGGAGGTGACCAAAAGCCTGGTTCAATTCTTTTTTTTAACTTTTCTTCAGCATTCAACTGCATCCAGCCTCATGTCTTAGCTGACAAACTTAAAAAGAGTTTTAAGATTCAGGGTTGATCAACTGGTTGTTGGTCTTCTTAACATTGACATCCCAGCGAGTCAGAGAAAATGTTTTTATCTGATGTCCATTTGTCCTCAACTGGATCCCTCCAGGCTTGTGTCCTCTCCCCACTGTTATTTGTCTTGTACACAAATGACTGTCAGAGTAATTATGCAGGTCGTTACATTGTCAAATTTGCAAATGACTCTATTATTGTGTCTCTCCTGAGTACTGAGGGTCGTGTGTAAGGCACTTTTACTTCAATTGTAAATTACAAAATTTTAATGTGGATGCTGCTTTCATGAAATATTTTTATTCTTGTTTCATCAAATCTGTTCTTACTTTTTCTTTTATATGCTTGGATGGGTCACTTTAAATTAAAAACAGGAATCATCTTATTGACATTGTAAAAGTGTGCAGTAAAATTGCAGTAAAACACCTTAATTCAGTGTACAGGGTAAGATGTGTTTGAAAGGCTAAAGATATTCTGACTGACCCCTCCCACCCCCTATGGAATGATCTTTCATTGCTTCAACCTAGCATGCCAAGGAGCAGGTTTAAAAAGTCCCTTAGTCCAAATTCAATTCTATTTTTTAATTCCTTCTTCTTAAAAAAAAACTTAAATGGCATATGCACTTGCCACTTAATTAGGTACACCTTTTTAATTGCTTGGTTACACAAATTGCAAATCAGCCCATCACAGTCAGCAACACGATGCATTTAGCCATTTAGAGGTTAGTGAAGTAGACTTGTTGAAGTTCAAGCAAGCATCAGAGAGGAAGAAAGGGAATATAAGTGACTTTGAACGTGGAATAAATGTTGGTGCCAGACGGGCTGGTCTAAGTATTTTAAAAACCTCTGATCTACTGGGATTTTCACACACAACCGTCTCTAGGATTTACAGAGAAGGGTCCGAAAAAGAAAAAATTACCAGTGAGCGGCAGATGTGTGGACGAAAATGCCTTGTTGATGTCAGAGGTCAGAGTAGAATGGGCTGACTGGGTAGAGATGATAGAAAGGCAAGAGTAACTCAAATAACTACTCGTTACAACCAAGGTCTGCAGAATACATCTCTAAACGCACAACACATGGAACCCTGAAGCAGATGGGCTTCAGCAGCATAAGACCACACCAGGTGCTGCTCCTGTCAGCTAAGAACAGGAAAAGGAGGCTACAGTTCGCACAGGCTCACCAAAATTGGACAATAGAAGATTGGAAAAACTTTGCCTGGTCTGATGAGTCTTGATTTCTGCTGCAAAATCATATGGTAGAGTCAGAATATGGTCTAAAGAACATGAATGCATGGATCCATCCTGCCTTGTCTGGTGGTTCAGGCTGGAGTTGGGGTGTAATGGTGAGGGGGATTTTTTCTTGGCACATTTTGGGCCCTCAGTACAAATTGAGCATCGTTTGAATACAACAGCCAACCTGAGTATTGTTGCTGACCATGTCCATCCCTTTACAGTGTAACCATCTTCTGATGGCTACTTCCAGCAGAAAAATTGTCACAAAGCTCAAATCATCTCAGACTGGTTTCTTGAACATGACAATGAGTTCACTTTACTCAAATGGCCTCTACAGTCACCAGATCTCAATCCAATAGAGCACTTTGGGAAGTGCTTGAGCGGGAGAGTTGCATCATGGAAGAATCTGCAGCAACTGTGTGATGCTATTATGTCAATATGGACCAAAATATCTGAAGAATGTTTCCAACATCTTGTTGAATCTATGCCATGAAGAGTTAGGGCAGTTCTGAAGGCAAAAGGGGGTCCAACCTGGTACTAGCAAGGTCTTCCTAAAAAGAGGCCAGTGAGTGCATACATCCAGCTCAAATGACTTTTTTCCTGACTGTCAATATAATATTTTTCCACGTGAAGGACATTACAGCCATCCCTCATATTTCTGCTTCATGTTGTGGCTGTGTAACCTGACACCAGGCTGACAACTTTGAGGCGAGGGGGTAACGATGACAAGCCCGGAGCTGTCAGACAAGACTGACAGAGCAGACCACTCCACAGAGATGACGCCAACACCAAACACAAACCAGCAGTCTGTATAAAAAGTGGAGGGGAAGGGGTGGTGGGATAATGGGGAAAGAGAAGTGAAATGTCTCCTCGGATGGTTCGGGGCCAACCTCAGCAGCTGGAAAATAATCGCTGAGTCGGTGGAGGCTGAGTAGAACAGGCTCACATGATTGACTTGTCATTGATCATAATCTTAATTGCATACATCCAAATCCCGTGGGTGTGATTTGTCCACTCGACACGTGCTGTGAGTGGAAAGGGGTGAATATGTGCATTTGAAGAGAAAGGAACTGACAAAATAAAGAGAACACTGCATAATTAGAATTTAAAAGGCTAATGGATTCTGTGCTGCAAAAAAAAGATTTATGGAAGTGAATATGAGAGTTATTACATGCATATATGAAGTGACAATAACAGTTTAATAACACAAGCCCCAGATGGGAATAAATTTATGACAAGTTACTCGAGGCATAAGTGTGGGTTGTGAAATTTGATGCAAAATGAGACGAGACACATTTTCCATTTCCAAACCTGAGGTTTAAATACATTTTACAGTTTGTATGATTTTGAGTGTGTTTACATGCATTCAATGGGCAAAGACCACTGCACGTTTTGAAATGTAACCAGAGGATCTTTAGCAGATAGTGCCCAACAGAACTGCTGGGCACTATCTGCTAAAGATCTCCACTTCTGGTGTTATTTTTCCTCTGTTAAATGTCCTCCATGGTGTGTAGGCTTCCCAGCCCACTTCCCAACTGTAGACGTTTTTGAGTTCATAGTCCAATTAGTGGGACTATGGACTACTGGACAACTATGTGGCAGGCTTTCCAAAGCGCCGTTTGTACTGACAAGGCTGCTTTATAACCCTTCAATGAAGTAGTCCAAAGTAGTGCAGGAAAAACATAAATCCAATGGTGAAAATATAATCCATTTTTCTTATATTTATCAATGAGGTCAGTTTCTTACTAATGTATGGTCCAAAGTTGCACCTAGTTCTGTTTTTTGAATTGGCTTACACCTGCAATTTATACCAGGTTCTAAAATATCAACAAGGGAAAGGGATGATTCCATTTCCACTATTCATATCATGATTTATTTGTGATGTTACCTTCACAGCTCTACCTTCATTTAACAAACCAGGTTTTGGGATAGGTCTTCTAAATGTGTTTCATTTTAATGGGTACAACAGTAGTAATACCAGAGATGGGTAGTAATGAGTTACATTTACACCGTTACATTCACTTTTACAAAGTAACTTTTTGAAAAAGAAATTATATTTAAGAGTAGTTTTATTGCACAATATTTTATACTTTTACTGGAGTAGATTTGTGAAGAAGTAAATAAACAGTTTAACTGATCATTGATGGCACTGACTTGGAATGCAGTAGGTTCAATACAAAAATAATAACTGTTCTGTGTCAGTCTGCCTGTGCATGATCAGCTCTGTGTGCTCTGTCTTTGAGTGCACAGCTACTCGGCAGGTATCTGTGAGCAAGCTCCCCGCTGCTGTCGTCTCATCTCAGACCTCTAGCAGTTGTGCCAGTAGTTTACTTTTTTTGGTCAGTTTCGGCGCCATACATACATGTTACGCCGGGACCTGGTTAGCGGCTAGATGTCAGTGAGGTACGACAAGCAATGATGATCTGGACTCAAGAGTTGGCATAAACCTCTGTTTTTCTTTTTATTTCTCTTTCTTTTTCAATAAATAAATTCCAAAAGTGCTAGGTGCAAAGGTGCAAAGTGCAATGGAGGAAGAATGAGCTCAGTTCTCTCCAGCAGTCAACTCTCTAAGTGGAAGTAACACAGCAACTCCTCAACAACATCTACAACAAAAAACATTTTGTGGAATGATTTGAAGCAGCTTAAATACTTTCCCACTAATTGGGTAAAACCAAATCCTTCCCCCCAGGTAAGTTCCTTAACATTAGCTTTTCTAAAAACAATGTTAATCAACTCCCAAACAAATAGACCAAACAATAAACCATATTTACAACCCAAAACAATTTACAAACTCTAAAACCAAATACTTATAATTATTTAAAACCCATAAACCATAAAACACTGTTTCACTTCTCTCCTCTCCCTTCTCCTGCCTTGGTCTGGCCCGGAACCTTTTTAATGGTGGTTGTTCCCCCGAGGACTCTTTTGGCCAGACACCTGGAGACAAGGAACAGAGCGGTGAGTAAAACCAACACACAGCAACACAACCTTTACACCAAGCACACCTATTGCACATTTCTCAATTAGTTCTAATTGTTTGTTTTTATTCCAGACCGGCAGCCATCCTCCCAAGTGCAGATCCGCAGGTGGAACCACAAAACAATCAATAAATAATTTCTTAAAACCAACTATGTGCAATGTCCTTTATGTGCAAATTCACGTTTGTTTAAAGTGCTGCGTGCTTTATTACAGTTCTGTAACGGACTGTCTGTTCGTTACAATACAGTATATCTAAAGTCCTAAGCATTTCACTGATTATATTGAAGGTAATTTTTTTTTCCAAAATTTGTGGCTCCCCCTGGAGCCCACGGCGCCCTCAGCATTTGCCTATATTGCCTAATGGGCGAGCCGGCTTTGCTGCTCATATTTACGTTACATCTGCAAAACTTTAATGTTATTATTATACTTTCCTACATATGCTTGTGTGGCAAGTGTAGCTTGCATAAACTACCCTTTATGAATTATAGATAAACAGTAAATACAAATATCATTAACTTTAAATATTCATAACATTAGAGACATTTACATTATACTATGGGTAATTATTTCTGATGTAAACAAACATGTATAATGAAATATTACCAAAGCTCATAACCTGGATGATTTAATAAAGGGATATGACAAAAGCATGTTTTCTTGTCTTTCTTTGGTGGAGTCTGTTCACAGTAATAACTCACAGATGCTGCTCAACACAAACACTTAGTTCACTGTCACTGTTCTTTCACATGGAAACAGCAGCCAGTCCGTACATGCAGTTTGATGATTAAGTCAATCCACTGATTCATTTTTCCCCCCAAATACATTATGAATATGCTTCCTATTAGTGGTTTGACAGAGAATGATGGCTCACACACAGGCACGGCTCTGTTCACATGTGAGCTCTGGTTACGCAGAGACTCATTGTTACTGACCTTTCTTTAATGCTTTCCTCTCGTTTTTGCAAAAATGGGATTTTCATGAACAGACCTCAGTAAGTTTTTAACAAAAGCCAACTGTTTGAAAAGTGTTGTCAAAGCCAACAAGAAACCACAGCACCTTGTTCTATTGTATAGATCTCCACCTTTCTCTTCAAGTGTTGCATTTGAATGTTGAAAACATTTTGAATCCACCATATTCTGCTAAATTTGAAGCTACCTTCAGTGCTTTAACATGACACAAAAAAATAGACTTAGTACATATAGAAACATAAACCCTCCTCTGGGTTTTTCCCCTATGACCAAAAACATGGACATTTGCTTTTTGGGGCCAGAACTCCCCTATTAGACCAGGCTTTAGGAAAATTGGCAGATAGTGGTTGTTTTTCCCCCGGTGTTATGTGGTTTATGGAGCGGGATAGAGCAGTAATGCCATAGAAAAAAGTGTTTTTCGTGAAAATTTTTTACAAATACATAATTACCACTGCAGTTGCTGTGAGTGTCCTCAGTTTTTACAATGCCATCTCTGAGGAGAATCCTTTGTAGGCTGCATATATTTTATAACTGCAATATCTCAAGTGTCCACTGGTAGGATTTGGCTGCAGGGTAGAGGGGGTTCCCCTTCCAGACCTTTTCATACATCCAAAACTCCCCAGCAAGAGATTTTCATTTCAAGTAAATAAAATGTCAGATTATAAAAAAAAAAAAAAAAAAAAAAAAAAACTTTTGGAGTGATGATTGCAATAAACATTTTTTTTTCTGTTTTGCCAAAAAAAAAAAAATACATAAAATTTGGAAGCCAGAGCTTTCCATTGCTCACTGGAAAAAGGTTGTGTGCACTTGTATGTATGCTGCTACAGGAGAATAGTGAGTTTAAAGCTAATGCTTCAGCTGGGCGAGAGGCAGGAATCAGGACAAGGTTAATGTTCTATGGCAGCCTCTCTTTAATGTGGCTCCCAGTAGGGCGCTGGCGCTGCTCGCCTCCCGCTGCAGCTTCCTTTAGCAGCAGAATGCCAGCTACCAAACATGACATTTACTGGCTCGGGCACTGAACCCCAGCGGGTGACATCTGCAGAGCAGCCTTTCATCCCTGTGTAGGGTACCTGTGTGGCCCTGGGCCCCCGAGAGCTGGGATGAATGCGCTGCCTCTTCCTCCCAGCTGGGCTTCTCATTGCCACGAGGCCCGACACTCACACACAGCAATACAGCGCACACACAAAGAGGTGACTACATGTGTTTGGAGCCTACGCACAATCAAACCCACTCACACAAAGGCACAGCACCTCTGTCTCAGCACACCTCCACAACAAACAGCCTTCGGCGTCAACATGTGCCGCTCTGGGGCCGCTTTTGTTTTCCCCCATCATTTCATCATCAGGGGCTGCCAGTGCTGCTATTGTTGTGGCCCCGCTGCAACTGCGCCATGAAATCCTCAGCTGAGTTTGATCAAATATAAATGCAAGCTGGGGAGAAGGCAAAGAACAAACACGGGGAGGTGGAGCAGGGGGGTTATAAGGACTGGATATGGACATGTATTTAAGCATGTTTTACAAACTGCAGGGTTCTGCCGTTCAGATCCAATAACAGGGATGAAGTAATGTTGAGATATATGATTATAAGAGTTGTCCACATTAGCTTTGTGGTGTCCAGAGGGTATTTGATATAATATTGTATCCTGTTAATACCAGCCCCTAACATGGACTAATTTATTTACAAGAGTTAATGTCAGGTATCAACAATGACACTGTAAAGCACAAACATTTACTGACACACACTGAAAGAAGTCCTACACTGTAAAAATCGAATAGCTATAAAAAAACAAAAAAAACAAAACAAACAATAATAGCTGAAAATATGGTAATATAAGAAAAAACATTATGAAATATAAATATTGCAGTAAAAATGTGTAATAAATCCTAAAATGATTGCTTTAGTATAGTATTTTTACTGTAAGTTAAAAGAATATAATTAATTCAAATTCTTATTCAGAAAGTCAGAAAGTTAACAGCATGGCCTCAGGTTCAGTTAATTCTAAGAAAGAATCAGGAAGAAACACAGGAATAAAGAAATTACATCAGAGACTAACAACCTCATATTTTTATAATATAGAAATCTTTAAAATGGTAATTCATTGTTATTAGGGAGTTTGTGAGGCAACAGTAAAAACAAATCTTACCTTTGCCTGCTGCAACTGTTTTGCCTTACGTTCATATGTTGCAGAATGTTTGGAGATTATGTGGCGTATAGAAAAGCAAATATAATACAGTAGACATAAGTTGCCTACTGTGCAGCCATCAGTTTAGCAAAAAGTGCAACAAAAAATGTTGACTGCACCAAACTGAATATTTTAACTGCAGCCATCAATGAGTGGGCTGCTTGGCTGATGTATATTGTAACTGACGATTGTGATTTACAGTTCACAGAAAATCTTCACAGGAACTGACAACAAATATAAAACAATCATGACAAATAGGGAATAAAAAACTAGTAGACGGAAGGCTACAGAATTAGTCTCTTTGTGTCGTCATTTTGTACTTCTGCTCCTGAGGACGAAACAGACATTGTTGGTAAAGTTTAGTTTAATAATGACGATATAAGGACCCTGCAGTCTTTAGGGAATATGACAACAAAGATGACTTTATGAATTGTATTGAATTGTGCACATCTGTAATTAAGAACAAACATCTGATATATGCACAAAACATTTAACTTTGGTTCAGTTTGATTATAGCTGCTGTAATGACATCATCTTGATAATAATTACTTTAATTTTAACCACTCTGAGAACTGTTGTACGACAAAAGGCAGCATTAAATAAAATCAGCTTCAATCTGCTGATTAGTCAAATGATAACATTGTTTTTCACATGCCAATTACCCATCTCCATTTAAATTCTCAAACTCAGCCGCTCGTATTTCGAAGTTGATTTGATAATAAGCCTCGTCGATGCAAACATGGCCGCTCTATCTCTTTAATCAGCCGTGATCTTTGACCACTTGTTGTTGTGAAGAGTTCTTGTCGGGGGTTCTGCTCCTGGCTGACATCCCATTAGCCCCACATTAGGAAATTGTAATCAGTGTGCCACCGGGACGCTGGGACTCACAGCTCCTATTTCACTTAACCTCCAGCAGGAGAGATCAGGCTCCGCGTCTCAATGTTTGTCCCTAATTACCTCCCTACAGTGAGCTGCCACACGCAATTTAATCCAATTTTCATCCGCTCTCATCTTTAACATCGCACAAAGGAGTCACACATGCACAGCTATGGTTTCTATGTACAGCCCAGATGCCCCCCGCTGCTGCAGTAATCATATGTTGCACCGGCTCCAGTCTGTCAATACTTTGACTTGACAGCTGTCACTTCAGGCAGTTTATTATTTTTACTCATATTCACAGCACTTTTTACAGTTAGTGCTCACACTGAATCATTACATAAACTCCATATTTTAAGGTGCATTCACAATTTAACCCTTGAACCAAAGCCAGTTTGTAAAATTGACACACAAATCTAATGTTCAGTTCAAGTATGTGGATAATATTAATGTTTTTAATAAAATAAAATAAATAAAATGCCTTATTTTTGTGTCCGACATAATCGCAACTTGTTCTAATGTAACCTATGCAATATCAGAACAAATATGGAGAACATAATCATTTAACCCGCCAGCAACCCTAGAGCATTTTTTGATGGTTCACAACAGCTTTTTGTGGATAACTTTGGCTGTGTAATGCAAATGACATTCTTTTTCAGCAGGTGTGCCTTCCAAAGGACGTCACGAGGTACACAGCTAAATGCTTCCATATCCACAATGAGTTGGAACTGGTCCAATGTTCCACGAGCAGGGCATAGACTCTCACCTATGGTCATGAGCTGTGGGTCATGACCAAAAGGACAAGATCTCAGATACAGGCAGCCAAAATGAGTTTCCTCTGCATGGTTGCTCCCTTAGAGATAAAGAGAGGAGCCTGGTAACTCGGGAGGAGCTCAGAGTAGAGCCGCTTCTCCTCTTCATTGAGAGGAGCCAGCTGAGGTGGCTCGGGCATCTTTTCCGGATGCCTCCAAGACGCCTTCCTCAGGAAGTGTTCTGGGCATGTCCCACCGGGAGGAGACCCCGGGGAAGACCTAGGACACTCTGGAGGGACTATGTCTCTCAGCTGGCCTGGGAGAGCTGGAGGAAGTGTCTGAGGAGAGGGAAGAGTCTGCTGCAACCATGGATAAAATGGGCCCTGGATAAACGTAGTAGGATGGAAAATTATTAACTTTTTGTGTTTTTTGTTTAATTTTTAAAGGGACTATATGTAACTTGTTAAGATCAAATAACGTTTTTATTTAACCATATATGAACCGACTATAATGAGATAAGACAACTGAGACCTTCACTGTTAAAAAAATGTAGTCTCTTTGAGCCTGTAGGCTAATTTTATTGTGCAGAATGCAAGGCCCGCAGAGGAAAACAGGAGTGTGATCGACGTTGTGGGAAGAGTGAACATATGCAAAGTGGAGAGAACTGCGATCTACTTTGGGGATAAAATCAGACCCTGTGTTAGCTTTTTTTTTTTTATTAAAAAGGTAAGACATCATTATAGACCATATATAATATATGTTGGTGTTTTGTTTCCAGTTGTCTAATGCTAAATAACAATAGTGTGCTTGTAAAACATGGATGCTAATCAGCTAACAGGAACATTGACTCATTATAAGTTACTGTCTTGTGAATTCTGATAAATCTGAGTGAATTATGACACTGACTTCAGAGGCTTATGAGTCTGATACAATTGCTGTCTTGGCTTTTCAAATGTTTATTTCAAATGTCTTTACAAAGCAGCTAGTGCTAACTCTGTGCCATTATGGGGTCTCTTTTCTTCGTTACTTCCGTTGGCTCGTTTGCTCAATAACCTTCACCGAGAACGAGTGGGCCTGCTGCTCCTTTGGATGTGGGAAGTCATACCATTAAGTTCTGCAGCACGAGGCCCTGTCTCAGACTGTACTCAAGTCCTGCAAACAGCTGTAGCTGGCTGTCTGTTGCCCCGTTTACTCGTACAGGCAAGCAGGCCACTTTAAATCAGGTTTTGATTTAAGAGGTTAAATTTAAGAAACGCAATAAATATTTTCTATGTATGAAGAAGACAGAAGCTAATAATAGTATCCATTTACGCAAAATTGGAATTATGCATCATTAGTTAAAGTTTCTTTGCCGATTGTTATTGGAGCATTTTTTTTGTGCGCTAGGGCGACAAGTGTAACAAAAATATAAGGGGGGTAGGAGGGTTAAGACACTTTGCACAATACACAATAGCTCCATATTTTACGTTATCAAACTTATGTAATATGTGTAAGCATAAATCCACATATCTCTGCTTATAGCACCATATCTGAAGTGCCCAGAAAGACCTCCTCATTGGCAATTAGACTTAGTTTCACACAGAGCAAAGCCTTTTTAGTATCAGCATTTAAATTGATTAATTTGAAATAGCCATCCAACAGACTTCAGACGTGATCTAAGCCACAAACTGTCCGTCTTCACAGCAGACGTCTTTCTTCACCTGGAGCAGTTGACTCTTGTCTAGAATCCAGGAGAGGTGCAGTTAATGTCGAACGCACCTCTTGTTTGTTCTTAATTAAACAGAAAGTCACTCGCACATTAGCCAATAAGCACAGGTCAGGGACTTTACACGTAGCACCAGGTAGCAACATAATTTCTGTGACAGGAGATTAGCATCAGGGCTAACAGACACCCAAAATGTTGTTTTCATATACACTCACCAGCCTCTTTATTAGGTACACGTCTTCAATTGCTTATTAACACAAATTACTAGTCAACTTAATGCATTTAGAAATCTAAAGGTTAGTGAAGTTGACTTGTTGAAGTCCAAACCGAGCATCAGAATGGAGAAGAAAGAGGATTTAAGTGACTTTGGAATGGTTGGACTGGTTGTTGGTGCCAGACAGGCTCGAGTCCTCGAGTCAGGGCGCCACCATACAGCGATATACCTCCGTCCACCAGAGGGCAGGATCCAAAAGCAGAAATATAATGAGAAACCCAATGGTGACTTTACAAGTGTAAAGATCATGTTTACAGCCTGGTACAAAAGATGGCTTCGGTCTCTAGGGAAAATTTACTACGTGACAACTCTGGGGGGCAGGGGGGTTAACATGTCCCTTTATGATATCTGAAAACTTTTGTTTTACTATACAGTAAAAGCCGAAAAGCCTGGGTGTAACTGCCATTTTATTTCCCTGTGGTAACAACAATATCGGTGAATATGGGAGCAATGGGTGGAAGACATCCAAATTTTACAATCATTGGTCAAAATAGACCAAAATCTCTGAGGAATGTTTCCAACATCTTGTTGAATCTATGCCACAAAGAATTAAGGCAGTTCTGAAGGCAAAAGGGGTTCAAACCCAGTACTAGCAAGATGTTCCTAACAAAGTGGCGGGTGAGTGAATATTTAAACCAACACTCACGTTTAAACCCTAAAATTTTAAACTGTAGAAATCAATGAAATTATTGATCCAAACTCATTTTAATAATTTCTACATTGACAAAAACACCTCTTTTACAGACTCACATGCATTGGCAGATATGGCACTATATAATTTTGTGGGTTAAGGAACTTACCACCCTGGGAGGACACATATATATCTTATTACAGTTTTTCCCCAATTGCTAAGACTGAAACATTAAACCCTTTTCACTAAACATCAAACACACATGTCACAACTGAGCCCAAATTCACAAAAAAAAAAATTCACAAAACACCCACATTTTGAGGCAAAATCTCACTTTTATTTCAGAAGTTTGATTTTGTTATGAAAAACACACAGAAAACAAATGAAACCCTGCACAGCAAAACACTAAACACTGTCTTCTGACTGTGTTTTGATGCAAGACCGGCAAATACAAATGATTCATGCCTAAAGAAAGTTAATGACAAATGACAATGACTTTTTAGAATATAATATCTAACTGTAACCGTACAATATAGCAAATCAGGTTTGTAAATCACAAAGTAATATTTATTCTGCATTAATCAATTCTTTGTGCCTTTTCAGGCTAAAGGACTTAATCTGCATCATAGGCAATGTTCTCTCTTGCCAGACAATATGGGGAAAAAAAGATCTGGTGTGCCTGATCCAGCCCTGACATGCATCAATAGTGATTTCATCACAGGCCAGGTCCATTGCCTGCAGAAGGTTTTCTTGAGTGTAGGATTGCCTATCATAAACCTTGATAAAAATGATTCTATTGGGTTTAGAATAAGCGAATATGATGGAGCAAGAAAGAGCATAACATTCATGTATTGGATTCATGCTGAACCACTCTCTTATGTGGAGACTTCTGTGGAAACTGACATTGTCCCAGACAACAAACCGTATCTTTTCCTTGTTCATTTTCACTAGCAAAGAAGACCTCATGGAGACCATCCAAGAAAGTTAACAAATGCTGCATATTTTATGACACCAAAACAGCATGACGGTGTAGCACTCCCAGATTACTGATGGCAGCACAGTGTCACATTTCCACCATGCTGACCTGGAACTTGAACTATGGCCCGTTGGCCAATAATGTTTCTGCCTCTGCTCCTCCTCTTTGCCAGATTTAATCCAGCTTTATCTGCAAAGATGTATTCATGGGGCCTTTCATTTGCATCCAATTCAAAAACTGAAAAAACAAAACACAAAACAGTATAAACATTATTATTTACTGTAAACTGCTTCACATATGATAAGAATATGTCTATATTAGAATATGTTTTACATTAATAGAATACATCAAGATTAGAAGTATAACTAGTTTGATTTACTTGAACTTGAAATTGTTGTTCTTTGGCCCTGTCAGAATTCCTATTAAAAGGAACCCTATATACATTTGTTTCACTCTCACTGTTTTTCAGAAGCACCCAATTGATGTTCATTTTTATGAATTTGTTATTGTCACTTATGTTTTGCTGTAGTTCCCTCAGTTTTATTGCATTGTTTTGTAAAACCATTTGAACAATTAAAGCTTCTTGTTGCTGGTTGAATAAAGGCAGTCTGCCTCCCACATTTCTGTCTTGCAACTCTCCAGAAATACAGAACAAGACTAAATACAGCAAAACTAAAAAGATGCAATGCTGTAAACTACAGTAAATATTCAGAAATGCAACTCACCTGTCACTCGTCCTGTCTAAATGCTCTAATGATGGATGCCACTTAGCATCTGCTTAGGTTGGGGATCACTCTGTCCTGCCTCTTTTATGATCATACCATAAACTAATCATTTTTATTTGTCTTTGCCTTTGTCCAGGATCTAATCTGGGTAGTGCCCTTCATTCTGGACCTGGTTCTAGTCCAGTTCCTAGTCCTGGCCTTGGAACCTTCCCTGGTTCTTTTCCAGGTTCTGGTATGGCTTCTGACAGGGCTTCAGGTACAGGTTCTTGTATTAGTCTGAGCTGTCCTTTGTCCTGTCCTTTGTCCTCTCCTTGCTCCTCTGGCTTTCATATTGTACAGCAACAATATGAAAGTAAATAATATGCTGTTTAACAACTGGCTTTATACTGATTGTAGTTCATGCAGCAAGTGTTTTTTCAGATTTGAGCCATTGTGTGTTAATAGTGACAGTTGTGTTGAAGTTGTGTCTGAATTCTGTGTCATTGTGTTAACATTTTGCATCTTAAATGTCATTTGTGTTTAAATGGGTGAGAATATGCTAAGTGTTTTGCCAAAAAGAGAGTTTGAGTTTTGCAAATTGTGTGTAAAGGTTGAACTGTGTTTGAGGTTTGAACCAAAGAGTAATGTTTTTGCAAAATTAGTTAAAGCATTTGGTGTCTTGGTTTGGGGAAATGCATTTAGTGTGTTAGTAATTGAGAAAAACTGTAAAACCCTTCAAATTTTATCAAGTAGTAACAGTCGCATGTGAGATTCAAACCTCCTTTATTTCTTTTGGTGTGTATAGATCCAAAAAAGTTACATTTTTTAAATGTTTTTCATTTTGACCACCAATATCTTTAAATTAAGTAGATTTTTTAAAAGCCCAAGCCCTATGACAGCAGCCACTATGATTGTCCTAATTAGGTGGCTGACAGATGTCAAGCCTGTGTCAGGGAACTCAATAACCATTACCCGATGCATTCAGCATTAGCATCAGGAAGGTGTTGGGTGGGAGCTTAACACAAAATTAGAACGCCTCCCCCCTCCAAGTTTTCAGTATTTTCTCAGTTTTTTTTTATTTTTTTGAGTTCAGACTTTAATCTCAGAATTGAAATACATGTTTTTACATTGACCCTAATTATAGTGTGGTGTTATTAAATGCTTTTTAACATGTGGTTTTCAAATCATCCAAATTCTAAAAGGTAAATGCTGCTAGTCTGCTGATTTGATTACTTTCCCTGTAAACCTTTAAAGATTGGTGGAGGTATTTGTGTAAATCCAAGGTATCCTCCTGCCAGCCTTATGAGCCTCATTATGAGCAGGCGTTCTTGTGCACATATGTTTCTATATTTGCATGTTTACGTCTGTGAGTGTGTGTGTGTGGTTCAAACCGGCAACGGTGTCCCTACATGTTATCCATGTTCCACAGGCTCGGCTCTCATTAGCATGTCTCCCTGGGCCTGTTCTGATGTTCGAGCGTCACCAGAGGGGCCTTTGGCTCGGTGGGAGAGGTGTTGGAAGAACCCTGGCCCCGCTGCGCTCCTTCCTTCCCCCTCCGCAGGGCGCCAGGCACAGCGTGTATTGCTGGCAAGCCAGGCCCACGATGAGCCTTCTGCACAACCAACGCCGTGTTTGAACAGGGCAGGGGGTCGCCACGTCACCAAGAACACTCCAACAGTCAGGAAGGCCTGCAGCACACACACGTCAGCACACTTCTCCATAGAATGACTCCTGGAGAGCACAGAGCTAGAGGTGAAACTGAATGTGCTGCATCTCAGTGAAGTCTGAAAGAAAGAACGACAAAAGACAAAAAAATAACATTTGGAGCAAAGTGATTCATGCATATCAGTGGAGATTTCAAAGTTCAGATACAACAGATAAACAGACAAGACTAAACTATTATTAAAGTGATTTCTGCAGTTAAAACCACTTGCTTCAAACATGAGGCTCATCTTGATCACCCTGAAATGGTGCAGTCAACCAATAGACCAAAGGCAGCATCCAGTGGATCAGCTTACAAGTTGGCTAATACATAAAACTAGGTCACTAGCTCAGCATATTTATTATAAAACTTATTTGGAGTTTTATCTGGTATTTTGTTTATGAAAAAAAGCAATTATTATCTTAAAAATCACCTATTTCAATCAAAACAATTTAGATTTCAGCCAAAATATTGAACTGAATCAGCTATCTACTATTTAACAGCAATTATTAAAAAAATCTTTAGATGAAGGGAATGTAGTTGGAGAAGTATTCTTGGACCTAAAAAGGGCCTTTGACGCTGTCAACAATGACATTCTTAGACACATATGAGTCAAAAAGTTAACGACAGGCACAAGTTAGACACAATAAACACTGCATCCTCAACTAACACACAAAGAAATTGAACCAATATGAAGACGGTTCTAAGATACACGCTAGCTGTCTCCTCTCCTCAGACCACTTGGGCAGCAGTCTAAGTAGAGTCGCTCAGACTCAGGGGGCATCCAAAAAAGATGCCTGAGCCACCTCAGCTGGCTCCTCCCGATGTGGAGGAGCAGTGGCTCTACTCTGAGCCCCTCTAGAGTCAATCAATCAATCAATATTTATTTATATAACACCTTCTAACAACCACAGATTGAACGAAGGTGCTTAACAACATTAATAAAAAATAAACATATTTACAAATAGATTTAAAAACACATTTACACAATAAAAACAGCAGTGTCACAGAGCCAATTAGTGCAAAAAGCCATTTTATGGCTTTATGGCTTGGCTCGAGTGACCGAGCTCATCACCCTATCGCTAAGGGAGCGCCTGTATCCGGGATCTTGTTCTTTCGGTCATGACCCAAAGCTCATGACCATAGGTGAGGGTAGGAACGTAGATGACCGGTAAATTAAGAGCTTTGCCTTACAGAATAGCTCTTTCTTCACCAACACAGAACGGTAGCCTGGTATACCAGACCATTTTCCTTTTTCAAAAGGAGTATGGTCTGGTTCTTTTCTCATAGCAAATCCCTTCCTTAACAATTTTTCGGACGGACCAATCACAAGCCGTTTGTCAGTAGCAGTAAGTGGTTTTCTGGCCACATCATACACATGTAACTTGGCTCGCGCCTTCTGTTCCAGAACATTCAACATGGCAGATGCTGCTACCAAGGTCCGTTTATCTCTGCTCTTGTCTTGGATTTGAATAACCAGCAAAGTATAAAACTGTTGAACCCACTCTGGTGTCCGCTCTACTCTGGCCATGTTAATTAGCAGCGCTAACGTGGCTTTGATGTTGAAAAGCGGCTGCATGATTTTGCCTTTTTTCCTGTCACATCCGGCGTTTCTCTATTTGGGTAACATTTCTCTATTTAGGTAACATTTATTTTGTAAACCCCGCCCTTGAAATGGAATGCAAGCAACAGGGTGCCAGACTAACCTCTCTTTTATAGAAAAGGAAAAGAGTTAGTCGCGGCTGGCCTGGCTAACAGACTGGTTCGTTGATTGCATCACTGCAGAAGCTGCACAGATCCACCTGTCAATCTCACGTTCCTTCCTTCCCTCACTCGTGAACAAGACCCCGAGATACTTGAACTCCTCAACTTGAGGCAGGATCACTCCATTCCCCTGAAGGGGACAAGCCACCCTTTTCCGACTGAGAATCATGGTCTCAGACTTGTAGGTGCTGATCCTCATCCCAGCCACTTCCCACTCGGCTGCAAACCATCCCAGTGCACGCTGAAGGTCTTGGCTTGATGGAGCCAATGGGACATCATTTGAAAAAAGTAGAGACGAGATTCTGTGGTCCCCAAACCGGATTTCCTACAGCTTCTGGCTGTGCCTAAAAATCCTGTCCATAAAGATAATGGGATAAACAGGATTGTGACAAAGGGCAGCACTGCTGGAGTCCAACAAGACTGAATTACTGCCAGCAATGTGAACCAAGCTCCTGCACCGGTTGTACAGGTAACGGACAGCCCTTAGGAAAGGGCCCCGGACCCCATACTCCCAGTGCACCCCCCACAGGGAACCGCAAGGGACAGAGGGACAGAGTCAAATGCCCTCTCCAGATCCACAAAACACATGTGGACTGGTTGGACAAACTTCCATAAACCCTCGAACATCCTGGAAAAGGTATAAAGCTGGTCCATTGTTCCACAACTGGGGCGAAATTGTTCCTCCTGAATCTGAGGTTCGACTATCGAACGAATTCTACTCTCCAGTTCCCCTTATACCTACATAAGAGGATTTTGAATGACATTTTGTGCCCAAAATTTGAGGCTATCGTAGAGCTCGCACGTGATCATTCGTGGGAGTCAGATTCAAAGACCCAGTAAAAACTTACAGAGCACCAGGTATCTAGACAGCTTACAATCCAGCAAGACTACAGACTTTAACACCGATCAACATCAAACTTGTCCCGTTAAGGCCTCACTTACACTTATACGGTAAGGTCTTGACACAAAACACACGCTTTTTCCCCTCCGTCCCACTGGACGGACAATGTCCAGCGTTCTTCTACCAATATGATAATCACATGTAAATATTCTCAGATAAACACATGCAATCACCGAACCAGCAGAAGTAACCCAAACCACTACTTCCGGAAGGTTTGTTCATTCCATTCACCATTCACACAAAAATAAATTTTTAACCCAGCTGGTTACCTGAATCAGAATTCCAATGGTCCAGTTGTTCCTCAGCCGGACGTCATTGAATGTCTCCTCTCTTTTCCTCTCTTTTTCTCTCTTTGTTCATATATCGTCACTGAGTCTCACACACAGATAGTGAAGGTCTGGCCCGTACTATTTAAAAACAATAGTCTCAGGACTTACAGAGAAATGCTTTGTGCATTTCCCCCGTGCACGTCAGTTTCACTTTTCTGCATGAGAAGCATCAGGTATTGATATCCCGGACGAGCCCCCAAATGTTATAGGAATATTTTATATCCATATATTTAACCAGAGAGACACGGAGACCGATTATAATTTAACAAGCAATGGTCAGGTTTTAATCCTTGCAAGGAGAAGCAAAGCAGCACAATATTACAGCGGAAGGTTTGCTTAAAGATGTAAACATAACATGGGATTATATACAACACAGTGACGTCCCTAGTGAGAGGCGTTCACAATGGTCCAGGAGAAAGAGTCCCGTGACAAGCCATGTCTCAGTCTTGTTATGTCTACTTCCTGCTTGGATTAGAGCGAAGGACATGACATGAATTTGACATGACCTGAAGAGAACTATAAGCCCCCAGTAACTCTAAACATAAGAATTAAAATTATTATAACAGATTTGTAAATAGAATTTTTCATTTGTTAAGCAGAAGTTGTGTTGTGGGATGTGTGCTACTGCTACAGTAAGCACTATTCTATAATAACTGTGTGAACATGAATAAATCCAACAATTACACATTTTGGGGTTTATCTGATCTGATCTGTTGGATCTCACTAAAAGACATGATGCTGAGGATGATTGTGTTCTTCACTTTAGAGAATATTGTAAACTCTTCTAGTTTAAGAAAGTGTTTTGGAGATTATTTAAAAAAATAATAATATTTTAATGAAGGTGCATCTCTTGTAGTGATTCTGCTATTGATTCAGTTTGTTCTATTGAGCTTGACTCAGTTTTGTGATTATGATTCTGATAATAAACTGACAACTGTGTTTAGTGTTTTGCTCTGTTGTGTGTTGTGTCTGTTAGTTTTGACAACACAATGTTAAATATGACAACAGTCTTACAGTTTCATTCATTTTGTTGTTTTGTTTGCTTAAACATCAGCACCATACCAAATACTGTATAAGTGAGAAATGGCAAACTCCTTTCACATAAAACAAAGCAAAGAGAAGGTGTCACTGAGCGGTATCCAAGCTTGTGGTAAAAGGGTTACACCCATTCTCACAGAACAACCAGATTTTTATAATTAACTATTTAGTGAACATTTTCATATGTTTCTTTCAATCTTATTATTTATTATTAAGTTATTAAACATACTCAAGTGAAATGAAACCACATTGCTAGTTAGGACTTATCTGAACTGGACTCACTATTTAAGGTCAAAGGTTCTGTTTGTGTTTAATGCAGTGTAGACAATAAATGCAATGGTTTAATGCACGAAGCGAGATCTCTTTGGTGCCAACTGTTCAAAACCAAAAACTCCTTCTGCTAATACATGCTAGCATTTTTTGGGGAAAAAGCTGAACATTGTGCATGTTTTCTGTTTAAATATGATGTTTATCACAAGAACAAGACATATTATATTTATGTTAATGGTTTTCTCTTTGCCTCTTGTTTTTGCCAACATCGACAGTGTTCAAAGCATCACAAAGTGGTGCGCTTTTTGGAAAAGATTCTGACCCCATTTGGTAATGTAAACACAGCCTTACTGTCCCGATTGTACTGCTCAAGTAGAAACAAGGAGATTTAGCCCATCCAAACTTTGCATTAGGGCCAACAACATTAAACCCACCCACTCTGTATTTTAATGGTCTAAAGGAGACTTAATAGAGTTGTATCTCCACAAATATATTGTTATACAACCATACCAGGGCATGACACATTATGGCAATTTGTACAGTTGAGGCATCCTTTTGATATATATAAATACTGCTCCTGTCAGTTTTGCAATGGCGCTAAAAGTCTAAAACATATTTCATACAGCGGTGTAATAAATGTTTAAAGATGTTTAAAATAAAAAGTGACAGTGTAGTGCAGTCTTCAGCCTCCTCCTCCCCTTGCTTCATCGTTTCAGCAGATTGCGTGTTCCACATTAAGTTTTGATTGGGTCATATGTTCAGCTCTCAGGTGCGCCTCCGACACATGAAATATTTAGCGTATGAATTCTAGGAGATGTCACATTCTGTGTTTCATTCATTATGTACATTCATGCTACATCGTTGACTCTCTGAGTAGGTATATATGAGAGGATGTGTCGCAATCTCCATGTTGGCTTTACAACTTGTTCCGAGCATCTGTTTTGTTGGAGAACTTTTCTTGAGAATCTGGTGAGAGCTGAAATGTTAAAAGAGCACTCGGAAGACGTCCTAAAAATGTAAGTGTGTGAAGATTGGCTTGAAATGTGTTAATATGTGACTGCGTGTGGATGTATGTGCCAATGTTTTTACGCAACCTCCTCCTTTTTCCCTCTCTCCAAACTGTCACATCTTCTCTGCGAGCCATCCGTGGGAGGCCAGCCCACACAGTCCCAAATAAAGTAGGGCCGCTGTCAGCGCACATCAAATACTGCTGCTTCTGTGTACACAGCCAACACATGCAAATACAGTCCACCAACATTATGTGAGCTATAGTCAGTTTATGAGGTAATGTCAAACTTTCATGTTTTGAATTAGGTGTAATTCATTGTTTAATTTGAAGTGGGATACGTTCTGTTCTAACAGCGATATGATACGAATCATTTGATACACTTACAAAATGATATAAGATTAATTTTGGCTGAAATGGAACAATTTCAATCATTTAAAATCAATAGTAACTTAGTAGACTGTACTGTGCATCGGTCAGGTTAGAAATAACAAGAAAATATGACACTTTATTTGACACTACACTTGATACATTGTATCTACCTCCTTGTATAACAAACTGTAATAACATGTAACTACATAGTACATACATAATGGAGTTATCTGTACTTACATAGTGTAGGTAGAGCTAGTGTATATATGTACTGTGTAGTTACATGTTATTACAGTTTGTTACACAGTGTGTTACATTGTACTTCAATTTTTTTTTAGTTTTCATTTCATTAATTAGTTATAATAAAATAAACAAAAGAACAAAAAACTATGTGAACTAAGTGAAGACTTATTGCACCTAACCCCTTTAACATTTTAATAAAAGTGCTATATATTAAACAGCAAAACAAATATAATAAGTTCCACTCACTAAACAGAAGAGAAAAAACTATGAAAACAAAACCAATATTATCAAATATTTTTATCCATTATTAATATTATTTACTACATTTACAATCCTAATTTAAATCAAGTATACTTATCAAAAAACACATTTTTATATAAACTTTTTTAATTGTTGTAAAGCTACCACACTCTTCATATTAATGTTCCGTCTATTCCATATGATATGATCACCCCATTTTTGGTAATAAACCCTTTCTTTAATGTAGCTTTAAATTATGTTCTCCCCTTAAATTTACCCCCTTCTCTATTTGCAAACATTCTTGGGATGTTGCTTGGGAGTTGGTTGTTTTTAGCTTTATAAATAATTTTAATAATTCCAACATCAACTAAATTGTGGAATTTTAGAAGCTTACATTTTACAAACAATGGGTTTGATGGATCTCTACTGACAATTACTGATAACATTTAGAGCTCTTTTTTGTAAAATAAATATAGGTTGTAAGGAAGTTTTGTATGTTGACCCCCAAATTTCTACACAGAATGTTAAATATGGCACAATGATGGAATTGACTAAGGAGTGCAGATTTATTTAAAATGTGTTTTACCTTATGCAATATGGCAATGGCTTTTGCAATTTTTTTATTTTGTTTAATTTATATAGGATTTCCAACTCAAGTCTTCAGCTATTTTAAATCTTAAAAATGTGGTTTCCTTTACTCTTTGAATATCAGTCCCATCTATTTTTATTGATATATCAAGATTTTTTTCTTTTTGTCATGGAATAATATGAAGTTTGTTTTTTTGAAATTGAGCATTAATTTATTTATTGAGCCATTGTTTTACTTTTTCAAGCTCTTTGTTGACACTGTTACTTCTTGTATGTTCCCTCCAGAATTAACTTTATTTGTACCATCAGCAAAAAGAAGGCTCTTCAATGTTTCAGATGCATTTACAGCATCATTCATGTACAAAATAAATAATTTACGACCAAGAACTGAACCTTGGGGTACTCCCCAGTTGATGTCACACACATCTGATTTTATATTATTTATCTGTTCATATTGTTTTCTATTTGCCAAGTAGCTTTTGATCCACTGATGGGCTGTTCCTCTGATTGTGTATCTATTGATCTTATGAAGTAATCAGTAATGATTATTTTTCATCAAACGTCTTTGTTAAGTCAATAAAAAACTTACAAATACAAATCCAATATTGACTGTTGTTAAAATGTTTTGTTTTTCAATAAATGTGTCTAACCTTGTTACAAACACCTTCTCCAAAATTTTGGAAAACTGTGGAAGCAATGAGACTGGCCTGTAGTTTGAGAAGTCATGTTTATTCTAATTTTTTTTTACAAGTATCATATCTAGATCTTCACAGTCAGTTGAGCTTCTTTTTTTTTTTTTTTTTTTTTTTTTTATTTATCTAGAATTTTTTCCTCATTCTATATGTCAGCATTTTGGATATGTAGTTCTAGCTTTGAAAGTAACAAAGCCAAATCTAATTTTAATCACACTATTAATTATGCCCCATGTTGCCTTTTTGTTCCTGTTTTCATTTAGCTTTTCACTGTACTATTCTTTTTTTTGTTTTCTTATAATCAATAATTATTTATTTTTCTATTTTTTACAATTGTTTTCAGCTTCTTTTGTTTTTTTTTTTGTATAAAATTAACTGTATAAATTGTTTTAGACATTTTAAAGTTTTCTTTTTACAAGATTTTTTATTCATTTGATCATCCATGGTTTATCTAGATTTTCAAGATTTTTTTTTAGATTAATGTTAAAATCCTTACATATTATCTGAATCTTATTTTTTATATTATCAAATAGATCTGTTATTTTTTATAATGTTACAACTCAGGAGCCTAGTGCTCTGTAAACACAGCTGATTACGATGTTCTTTGTTGTTTCAGATATGATACACATTATTCTCTATTATTGCCTTTTCCTTTACTTTGTTACTTTTCAAATTTGTATTTATATGTATTTTTATTTATTTGTATTGATCCAGAACCTTTACTTTATGCTGCTGTAGCCAATGACAGGTCAACTTGGCCTTCTGCTTTGGATCATTGTCATGTTGGAACATCCAAGTACGTCCCATGCGCATCTTCTGTGTGCAAATTTTTCTCTAGTAATTACATCCCCAAAACTTCAGCAATCCATGTTTCACAGTAGGAATGGTGTACCTTTCATCATAGGCCTTGTTGACTCCTCTCCAAATATAACGTTTATGATGTGGCCAAAAAGTTAAATTTTGGTCTCATCACTCCAAAATTCTTTGTTCCAGTAGTTTTGAAGCTTGTCTCTGTGCTTTTTGTCATATTGTAAGAGGGATGCTTTGTGGCATTTACGTAGTAATGGCTTGCTCAACTATGAAGCCCATTCTTCTTCAAGTTCCTCCTTATTGTACAACTTAAAACAGCCACACCCTTTTTTTAGAGAGTCATGTATTTCAGCTAAAGTTAAGTGTGGGTTTTACCTGGCCTTTTCATTTTCCACTTCTTAATTAGAGTTTAAACACTGCTGATTGGCATTCTTAATTTCTTTCCTTTCCTGTTTTATACCGTTCAATTATCTTTTCCCGCAGATCTTTTGACAATTTTTTTGCTTTTTCCATGACTCAGAACAAATATCAGTGCAGCACTGGATGAAAGATGCGGGGGTCTGTCAGGAGCCCAGAAACTCACTGACCTTTTATAAACACACAGTAGAAGCAAACAGATGACAGGTGAGGATGGTTACCTTTAGTAGACATTCAAACCTGTTTGTGTCACTTGTGTGCATGTTATTAAGTCAAAATCACCAGGGTATGAAAACATTTGATCAGGGTCATTTAGGTAGTTTTATTTGGGTAATAAGAGTAAACTTAATTGTTTAACAATAAATGGCTTCACCCAACCACGAGTGAAAAAAAGGTTTTTGTGTAATAATTAATTTTCTCTGAAAAATGTCCAAACATTCACAAATTCTGCCAGAGTATGTAAACTTATGAGCACAACTGTACACCAAAAAAACCTAAGTGTATCAAGCTTTGTGTTACTGCCACTGAAGAGGGATTTTTGAGGGATTTTGCCCTTATTTTTGTTAATGGCATGGAGTAAAATAGCTATAGCTACATAACCTACAGTATATCTTCACATATAAAACAATGATAAGATAGAGATAAGACAGAGAAGCTAGATAAGATAGAGAATTGCTATTTCAGTGAACTTTTTCACAAAGCGTGTCTAAGTTTAAAGTCCACTCTGACCGTTTCTGCCTATGTATTGAGCCCTGTCTAGTTCTTGTAGTCACTGAGAAGGAGAAGAAGTTCACAGTGGGAGAATATTGGTTAACCATGACATAAATCTCATAGTCTAGTGCAGTAGGCGTGCAGCGGGCCTCTTACACCAGTGTCTTTGGGAATGTTCCCTTGAGGAGATAGAGAAGATAGCTCTGGCGCCTTTAGAGCAGTCTCAAATTCACTGTCTGCAGTCCTGTTCTTATCTGGGAAAAAACACAATGGGGTTTTGTATAGTGGAGCAGAGCAGCAGGTTTCAGATGGCAGTGCTGTATGATATGAAGAGGACTGTGGGCTCAAGAACCACTGCTTATAATTCAGATGTAATATTACAAATGCCAGTCGTGTCTTTGAGAATTATTTTGCATTTCCAGTACTCTACAACAAAGTTTCCCAAACTTTCTTTTTTCCTGGAATCTAGATTTAAAAAGCCCAAAAGAAACCTGACCTATCTTTCTCAGCAGCTTTAGTGTTGTTTTCTCAGGACAATTGTGCTCCCGTTAAGTGTCAATTTAATAATTTATTTTTAGCATAGTGCAGTTCCTTTCTTTACATTTACATTTATTCATTTAGCTGACGCTTTTATCCAAAGCGACTTACATTGTTCTACAGTAATTACCAGTGTTACAGTTACTGGAGGCAAGGTGGGTTAAGTGTCTTGCCCAAGGACACAACGACAGTATGATCTGTGGGGAGAGTGAGAATCGAACCACTTTAAGACGACCTTAAAAGATGACTGCTCTTCCCACTGAGCTACTGCCGCCTTTCTTCTAAGTTGAAGAATAATGTCATCTCCCTTGGTACTGCAATGCACTCGAGTATAAATATTTTTTTTTATTTTACTGTTGGCATTTTGGCTCATTTAACAAAACCATAAAAATATACTGTGTAGGCTAATTTTGGAAGGAAAGTAGTATGTAGAAGTAGTATTCTTCAACCCATTTTTTCATATTTTTCTTAATTCCATAAAATTTTCTCTATAGGCGTCGACAGTACCATATTGCCAGTACTAAATTCAGCCATATATTTTTGTATTTTTGGTCGAGTTAGATGTCTAATAGAACCACAAGGGACTACTTTAAGTTTAACATACGCTGTTTTTCACAGTAATGGTGTCTGGCTGTCTTCAATTAGAACTTGAAATGCTTCCAAATCTCCTTTTGCTCACACTGTCTTGTTTGGGGAAGACACATGACTGGCTGTGCCATTATAGCAGGTAAATGGGTGTTGTTATTGTTAGTTGCGAGACACAAACGTATGGGATCAGTTACGGGAGGGTTAGAGCAGGTACTGGTTACACTGCGGAGGATAAGTAAGTTTAGTAGATTGGTTACAAATAATTAATTGCTAATTGAAGGAGTACAGGATCACAATGGTGATGACACACATGGAATATAATGCACTGCCCACGAGTGTCACTTACCTTTATCATCATAAAAACTTTAAAATATGTCTTTTCATTGCTTACATCTTTCATTCCTGGCTATCCATGGCTATCAAACATGGATGTTATTGTGGGTGCAGCCTGTTCAACGCTAGCTGGTGGAAAGGAAAGAAAGCACAGTGAAGCATTTACCTGCTACGAGCTCTGCATTAGATGGCTTTTATCTCATCTTAATCACTTAATAGTATTGAATGGTTTATTAACGCTAGCACACAATTTGCCAATAGCTTGGTTTATCTTGATGTCCTTCCTGGAGAGGCTGTTGTGCATAATTGTTGGGTGTCTTGACCTGTGGGTGCAAGATTTTGAAGAATACAGGGAACAAAGGCATAACGTTTAAGTTTATTTTATTTTTGCTTAGTGTAAAGTCTTGAAAATCAAACCTGCCCCTTCCCAAAGTAACAAACCAAAAACCCACGATGAACCAGCCGAACAGAACATCAGCCTCTGACACACCGCTACTCCTACCTTAACGCAAGCCACTTAAACACTGAATATAGCAATGTTTTATGTACTTTCTAGTTCCCAAGATATTTGTCCTTTTAAGAAAAAAAATGCCTTTTGAATCATTGTTCGTTGTCAGGAGGTAACTCATGTTTTGTTGATTTAAACATTGTAACAAGCAGAGGTGCTGCTTGCCAACCGGCAAGGCTGGCAAATGCTTGGGGCCCCAGGCCAAGAAAGGGCCCTACCGAGGGCTGACCGACTTTGAATCACTACAGTAGTGACACGTTTGTAATGACAGTGGTAGGCCGGTGCAGACTCCTTAAAGGGCCCCACAACCTAAAGAAACAAGTGAGAGTGGCTCTGTCAACATGAAGAGAAGTTATTGGTCTGGCAGTGAGAAAAGAAAAAAAAAAAAAGAGGAGGAGGAGAAAAGAAAGACAGTGGTGAGTATAATACAGCAGCTGATAGAACTCAGCGCAGCTTAGTATGATGTTTTTTTTTTAAGAGCACAATTCTCAGAGTTTATTTTAAAGGTATTTAATAATTTATGCTAATTTTTATGTTAATTTTTATTTTTTGTCAGCGTTAGATTATGTTTAATATAAGGGTGATAAACAATGGTTGGAGGGGCCCTCTGTAAATTTTAACCTAGGGCCCCAGAAGACTCTAGAATCATCTTTGTTAAAACATTACTTAAGCCCAGTGCTACTAGGCTGTTTTAGGAGCTTTAAATTACATTGAGAGCTAACCACAAGTGCCAGATAATGCATATAATAGGGAAAACTCACCTTGGTGAAAATTAATTGACAGTTGTCGTTGAGTTCCTGGAACCAGTTGTGGACCAAACCACCAAGAAAAAAGTAGTGTCTCCAGACTTGAAGGCTTTTGTTTGTTCTTAATGTTTTGTTGACTTCTGGAGTATAAGATAACTGTTCTACTGCCTCAATATCAGCGCCTTCAGCTCATTTTAAAAAGGTTTCTATTCCACTGAGTAATAATGATGTCCAACAAATAACCTCAGCACAATACAAACCTTTCTTTAGCCCTCCCATCGCCATCTTGAATTGTGTCACTGCTACAGGAACGTGCAATTTTGACACTGTTAAATTACAACATTAAAATCAGTGTTCAAATTGCATAAAACCCATAGAGACATTGAAAAAACATCTACTCTTTTTTTGTGTGTGTGCAGCTTAGTTCATTAAACTATCACGGATTGTTAACTGCAGCAGGATATGGCTATATCTTCAGCCTCACATCACTAATCACCAAGATTTATTCATTTTTGTTCCGTTAATGGCAAATCAAATTTTGAGTCACATCTCTAATTTTGCTGTACAATCATATTCATGACATGCTGATTAACTTGCACATATTTCTGTTCCAAACTGTTTTTACCCTGCCCCGACCAACATAAGAGTTATTAAAATTCACAGCCATGACTGTAAAAGAAATATGTTCACCACGCCCCTTGAATAGATATAAACAACTGAACCTATAATTCATGTCTAAGCTTTTGTGTCGTAGAGGTCAAACGTTATTAATCTACAGAATCCAGTGGAGCAATCACCAGAAGAGCCGTAAATCTGACGGGCTCAGCGCCGCACAGCCCTGATGATTGCAGAGGCCAAAGACTGTGCCCTTTCATGTAATTTCTGGGGGAGGCTAAATTGGAGAGCCAGCAGCTGTAATGGGAAAAAGCCTGCGAGACACTTCAGCCCCCGCAGAAGAAGAAGAGAATAGCAATTATTCTGGAAAATCAATTTCCAACCTAATCCTTCTCCCTTATCGACCGGGACGCTGCTCAGAGGTGCAGACGCTGACACGAACATTTATATCCTGGATTTTATTAGCGAAGGTGTGTTTACTATGGGCTGTGTCTGTGGTGACATTTTGACTGAGCCTAAACAATGGATTTGAAGACACATGATTAGTCATTTGTTTTTTAAAGTGCACACCGTTTCATACAGAGCCTTTGATTGTGCTCCGATAAAAAAAAAAAAACTGTATTTCCATTGTTCCATTGTCGGTTCTCTTAACCCTAGGGTCATGGTGTTGCTATGTGATAGGGCTGAACACAATCCTCCTCCATCTCCATCGGTCACGGGCAAGAGTCTGGCTTGTGGCTCATACACTGACGTCCATTTGTGATGTTATCTACCCATTTCATCCTCTGTCGGGGCTCTTCTCTTTCCTCCCCAAATCATTCCTTGAAGGATTGTCTCTGACAGAGCTTGACTTCTGGCGACATAACCATACCACTGCAGTTTTCTTTGATTTACAGGGGTCAACACTTTAAAGCTGCATTGCCAAATAATTCCCTTTGCCACAATGCCTTGTACTCTGAAGCCAGTTGAACCTATCGGGGGAACTTTAAAGCAGTAACAGTTTTCATTTCTAACCTGACAGAAGCACAGCACAATCTACTGTATAAAAGACTGCCAAGGCAAGGCAATTTTATTTATTAACACAATTCATACACTGGGTCATTCAAAATGCTTTACAGAAATAAAAGATTAATTTAAAGTACACAGACCAGATTTAGAATAAAAAACATAAGATGAAGAGTGCAGATAAACCCTGCTGTCTTAACCCTCGTTTTGAGAGAGAGAGAGCTCCTAAACATTTTACAGAATAACTCTTAATATTTTACAGTCATGTTCTTTGCTGGGCCAGATTGAAACTAGAATTCAAAAACAGCCATATCCAGTGCTGGAAGAGACACTTTTTTCGGTGGGTTGAAAGGAGTACTGTGGTTCAGCTCCAGACTGGATCTCTTTAATTGATGTTCAACAGAAATACACTACACTACATTTTGTAATTGCACTACATAGTGTGCAATAATCAACAAATGTGTATGATAATGATATAATAATATGTATTTTAGGTAACCAGTGCAACAATAAATCATCAAATTAGTCACATTAACTTCAGTGCATTGAGGCTGCTGAGCTATAGTGCAATACGCAGCAATACTCAATTACTATGTATCTATAAAGCATAGGTTGCAGCCTGCTTCTGTTTTAAATATCATTCTTTGGGCATAAACACATGCAGTGTGGTCCCTTTGCAGATATTTCCCACACTCTTATCACTGTTTATTTTCTGACTATAAAAAGCCTCTCCCTCCAACATTCTTTGCATGTCTTTCCTTGACCAAGATTTATCACAGTGTTTATCCCATTATTACGTCAAGCCTTTATGTAAACTGGCTGTGGACTTCTGTAGATGACTACGGTGTGTTTTAAAACAGCTTTAATTTAGATCCATCTGTCTTCCTTGTCATTGCATTTTCTTCTCTACATCATTAAGACATACATTTCTTTTATTGGTGAGTTGATGTTACATCAATTTTAAGTGACACTGCTCTGATATGAGCTAATGAAACACAAACACTGTGATGAGGCTCACTGCAGTCTTTGTGGATTTACTACAGGAGCAACGAAACAATAAACCTAGCCCCAGAATAGCCATTTACTAAAACAACAGGTCATTTTTTTATTCATTGATTTTAAACTGTCTATATACTGTGGCTCATCTACTGTTCAAAGCAGGGATTCCCTCCTGTTCAACTACAAATATATTATATCTGATACCAGCTACAGACTGTAGCCAGTTGTAGACCGTTTATATGTTTTTTGTAACACTGGCTGAATCCTACTGCTGCCACTTCTCTTATTAATCTGATCCAGTCTTACCAGATTCTTGCTTTTCTCTGCACACAGATTTCTTTTTGTCTGCATTGCTTTCACAGCACGGGTGCTCCATGCCATGGTTCATAAGGAAGTGGACTGAGACCTCACTTTTCAGGTGGACTGAAGTTGGTTGGGGGCTGTGTGAACACTATGAAAGAAGCCATGTATGAGGTCTGCTCCCAAACCTACACACCATTAAACCTGATGTTTTCTGGGACAGTGTCTATTGTGAATTTATGAAAAACATGACCCTGTATTTTGTCGTTACTTTTCTACTTAATTAGGCGTGGCAGTAGCTCAGTGGGTAGAGCAGTCGTCTTTCAACCGGAAGGTAGGTGGTTCGATTCCCGCTCTCCCGCAGTTCATACTGTTGTTGTGTCCTTGGGCAAGACACTTAACCCACCTTGTCTCCAGTAGCTGTAACACTGGTAATTACTGTAGAACAATGAAAGTCGCTTTGGATAAAAGTGTCAGCTAAATGAATAAATGTAAATTAGCCCAACAATGTTTGGTTCGTTTCAATTGAACTCCAGTTTGTTATTTCATAAAGTCAGGTTTGTGAATGAGGTGCACTTTAAAGATAGCCTTGGTGGGGTTTAATTGGTGCAAACCAAAGGCGAGAGGTGAAATAAAGAGCTAAAAAAATTATAATAATAATAATTATAATATCAGCTGTTATTAACATTTTTCAAGTATGTATTTAGAGTTACTGTCTCCCAGACCTCCTCTCTTTCCACCGGTTGACCATGGGCAACGCTTTTGCTTCTTTTTCTCCAGCTCTGCCATGATGAATGTCTGAGACTGACTGGGGTGAGTGTTTATGTGTGTAGTGTTGTTAAGTGTTTTGTTTCTAAGGCTCCAAGACTCCCGCGAGACTTGTTGACTCTAAGGGACGGCAGGTCATTTGCAAGGCTGGTTTATCCGCTGGGACAGACCCCGTCCACCACAAAATAAGTCATAAAGCTATCAAAACTCTAAGGCTATTATGTTAAAGATCCTGCAAAGTTCTACTTTAACAGTGCAGTAAGGGTTTCAAATGTGTTCTCCAATCAATAGCTTCCAAATCCTTTTTTCAAGAGTTTGTGTTTCTTATTTTTATTATTTTGTGTGTGTGTGTGTGTGTGTGTGTGTGTGTGTGTGTGTGTGTGTGTGTGTGTGTATGTGTATGTGTAAAATAGCAAAATGAATCAGAATATTATTATTTATCAACTGGAAAAGAGTGGCTTTCCCTTTCCAGGCTGGAGGAGTGAGGGGAGAATAGAACAGGAGGTTGATGGATTGGTGCAGCTTCTGCAGTAATGCAGTCGATGTTCTTTTGTGGCAAAGAAGGCAAAGCTCTTGATTCACCAGTCGATCTCTCCTGCTCTCAACAAAAAGATCTCAGATACAGGCGGCCGAAATGATTTTCCTCTGCAGGGTGGCTGGGTGCTCCCTTAGAGATAGGGTGAGGAGCTCAGTCACTCGAGAGGAGCTCAGAGTAGAGTCGCTGCTCCTCCACATCGAGAGGTGCCAGCTGAAGAGGCTCGGGCATTTGTTCCAGATGAAGGCCCCGGGGAAGACCTCCGACACACTGGAGTCTCTCCTTAGTCTGCTGCCCCCGGGACGCTGCCCCAGATAAGCATTATGATTTCCAGGAAAAAAATTAAAATAAAAGCTGTCATGTGAACAGGATTTTCCCTAAAGTGTTTTAATATTTTATTTTATTTTTATTCTTTTGTTTTCTCATTCTTGCATAATTTCGATTTATTTGCCACTTTCTAAATAGAGGCAGCATTACTTTGTCTCTCACTGCCGCCAACTTAATCTATGGACCCTTTCACTTTGATTTTTTTAACTTGAGTCTAGATTTTACTCACACTACTCTTCCTGGAACTTTATTCACTTACATTTTGAAGCAAAAATCTCAGCCACACACACGGGTCTAGTAAAGAGTCATTTTTATCATTAGCCATAACATTTTAAGGTGGACATTCATAACATGTCGTCTCTCTTTCTCGTACACAATACTATCATATATAAAACACATGCTTGACTGCACCTTCTGCACCGAGAGGGATAAACAGCAGCTTTATCCTCTGCTGTCTCCAATAGAGCGACCAAACAGGGACAGCGGGTTTGAGGTAGAAAGAGAGACATTAGCTTTGGACTATGTTCTCTGCTCGGTGATTTGGATAAAAGTGTTTTGTGGCGTGAGGTGAATGCTGCGGTGGGGGGTGGTATATTTGGGGAGAGTTAGCGGTGACTGTTCAAACACCACCTCTGTCAACAGCGCGGACACTTTCAGACTGGACCCTGCCCACAGAGCCACTCAGTCTAGACTCCAGATGTGCGCTTACGGTCAGAACCGCACACCAGGACCAGTGCCAATCCAAATCGATAACGCCAGCAGATGACAGTTTACACACAGCAAAGTACGGACATCTCTACTGATTTGTAAAAACAGATAAATGAAATGGGTATTTTCTTATTATGAAGAACATCTGCACTAAGTGGGAGTGGAGTTCAAAATAGCTCACTTTTAACGCCAGTGTTGGCAAATACATACTTTCAGCACAATTACTGCATAAAAGAAAATTGTGTTTAACGCATGAGAAACATAATGTGCAACTGGAGTGGGAGAAAAGTTTTAGTGAAGTCCATCATCAAGAAATAGAAGGAATATGGCACATGTCTAAATCTTGTCTAAATCAAACTGAGTGACTGTGGAAGAAGGAGACTAGTGAAAGAGTCCCTCAGAGATAACTACTCTAAAGGAGTTACAAGCTTCAGCAACTGAGATAGGAGAGACTGTAAATAAAGTTGTGCTCATAAGTTTACATACCCTGGCAGAATTTGTGATTTTTTTTCAGAGACTATGAATGATAACACAAATACTTTTTTCACTTAGTGGTTGGGTGAATCCATTTATTGTCAAACAATTAGGTTGACTCGTTTTAAATCATAATGACAACAGAAACAATCCAAAAGACCCTGATGAAAAGTTTACATAGCCCAGTTCTTAATAACGTGTGTTGCCACCTTTAACATCAATGACAGCTTGAAGTCTTTTGTGGTTGTTGTGGTTGAGGCTCTTTATTTTTTTAGATGGTAAAGCTTCCCCTTCTTCTCGACAAAAAGCCTCCAGTTCCTGTAAATTCTTGGGCTGTTTTGCATGAACTGCATTTTTGAGGTTTTCCCAAAATGTCTCAATGATATTGAGGTCAGGAGACTGAGATGGCCAGTCCTAAACTTTCACTTTATGCTGCTGTAGCCAATGAAAGTTCGACTTGGCCTTGTGCTTTGGATTGTTGTCATGTTGGAACGTCCAAGTACGTCCCATGCTCCTTATTGTGCATCTTGAAACAGCCACAGCCACTCTCTTTTCTCAGAGAGCGCTGTATTTCAGCTGAAGTTATTTGTGGGTTTTGTGTGATTAGCATTCTCAATTCCTTGGATATCTTTATACTGTATATCCCTTTCCTGTTTTATACAGTTCAATTACATTTTCCCCCAGATCCTTTGACACTTCTTTTGCTTTCCCTATGACTCAGAATACAGAAACATCAGTGCAGCACTGGATAAAAGATGCAAGGGTCTGACAGGAGAAAACAGATCACAGGTGAAGATGGTTACCTTAAGTAGAATTTCCAACCTGTTTGTGTCAACTTGTGTGGATGTTCTCAGGCCATTATTATTCTGTTCCACATGATGCTGTGCGCTCACCCTTTGTCTCACTAAGTTAGGTAAAGGTAGAACAATAGTGACAGATTCAAACGGAGCATGTTTATGATTCTGAGTTGTGTTAGTTGAGTAGCATAATTGATGGAAACAAGTTTGAAAGGAAGGGGGACTGTGCAGATAGCCTGGCTCCGCCCTCCTACGTACTTCCGCTCAATTTCATTTCGCTTTAGTACTTAGTCTGGGATCGCTGTATATTCTTAGGTTTCCAGAAATCAATTTTTTGTAGGACCAATCAGCGAACAGAGGGAGTGACTTGTTGTTTCCAGTCGGTTTCGGCGCATGACATACGTCACGACCACACGTTAGTGATTGGCTATGGCAGATCCTGAGTGACTCTGGGCAGATCCAATAGTTTTAAACTTCAACAGAGTTCCCGCATACAAGGAAGTAAACGCTTGTCAATGGAGCGAGGCCAGACTCTCTGTACAAATGAAATGTACGAGAGTCTGGTAGAACCAGGCTACTGTGCAGATAGCAAAGCCGGTAAAATAGCAGAGTAATTACTCTCAACATATTATCAGCAGTATTAAAGATTACTGATACTGGCTCATTCTGTTACTTTCTGAAACTTTATGTGATAGTTTCTAAGTTGAGTAGATATTAACCGCACACATGCATTGTACATTTACATCACCCACTTCTACAAACCGCTCTGAAATAAACAGAAACATATGCTGGCTGCATATGCTCAACACTGCTTTATTTAGCCCGTTCTATAGCGGCATGATAACAAGAGTGTTTTTGTGAAAAAGACACATGGGTAAGATGCAACTGTTATACCAAACACGACTCGGGGAGAGGAAAAGTAAAGAGTGAAAGTGTTCCGAGCACAGATGCACCCGCTCTCTTGCTATCTCCTGTGCTTGTGGGTATACTGCCGATCCAGCTATTCTTGTTGGTTTGTTAATTGTTTGTCACCCACCAGGTGCCATCTGTCTGTAGTCCCACAGTCCCTGAGCCATGTGGGCCGGCCTGCCTGGCGCCTGCCAACGTCACTGACCTGCAGCAACCGTCCACACCTCCGTCACACACCTCCTGATCCGTCTGGGATAAATAGCTTCTCCCTCAACTTCTGTGCCGCCATCTCGGCTTCCCAATCTGTCCTGTGTTACAGCCGGGAGGAGGGGTGACGGGGAGAGGAGCAAACGAGCAGCATACAACTCAGAGATGGATAGATGGAAAGATGGATGCATGCAGGGATAAATGACTTTAATATACATGTACAATTGCAATTATTACAAAAGATCAAACAAGCACAAGTAGGCCTCAGCCCATTCACATATAAAGTCTTGAAGAACTAAACGAGACGCTAAAACTGTGACGACTTAATACGTATGTAATGACCAGTACTGGGCAAAAATAAAAAAAATATATTGTGATTTATTCTATGGTTTTCTGCAATTAACCATGATTAGTAGTGTAATGCACACTTTTATTTTAAAAGTACTGCTATATGAACAAAAGTACAAGAGAAAAACAAGTCTTAGTTCTATAGGTTCTGTTATTTTTTTAATACATAAGATGACATAGATGATACTGTCTGTATTTCATCTGCCTTTGGTAAAAGCACTGTGGCAGAGTGGTTAGCACGCCTGCTTCACAGCATGAAGGTCCTGGGTTTAATTCCCATCCAGGGCAGGGCCTTTCTGTGTGGAGTTTCCATGTTCTCCCTGTGTCTGTGCACCAAAAACATGTTCAATATAGACTACAGATGCAAATGAGCTGTTAAGCTATAATCTGGTACAAACATCAACAAAAATCCTGTCCTAAAGTGTATCTAATTACCAACACAACTTAAATTGCAGATTGTTAGTCCAGCCTTATGGTTGCCTGCTAAGTTTGTTTTTAAACCCTAAAACAAAATCACAATCACAAAAAAAACTAAAATGGTTTATAATTTGTAATGCGTTATTAGGAAGGATGTTGCATGTGTTACTGCTCAGTAAGTTTACAGCTCACTGTTCACAAATCCTCTGAGCTACACTCACACTGCTGAGTCTTTCTGCACTAATTATTAGACTACTTTCATTTTTGTTTTAAGTAGCCTCGTTCTGGCTTCATTCTGACTGCAGACTTTTAGCAAACCAAAACCAGGAAGTACAATCTCATCAATACAGTTTTAAAAAATCTGCACTGGGTTCTTGTTGCTCAGAGAATAAACTTTAAAACAGCAATGAGTTGCAAGACTTGCAGCATTAAAATTACAGACAGCCATACGACAACCTACAATTTCGTCCGTAATTTGAAAGGCCATTTTGCCCAGTAAGTGCTTGTCAATTTGTTAATGTTATCTGGTTAGCTGGTAGTTAGCTAATGTAATAAAAGCTAAAGTAGTCACTAGCCATTAACCCTCATACCGTGTTGGGGACAAATGTGGGCAAAAAAATTGTGATTATTTTTTTTAAATACTTCACTTGATCTGAGTGGTACGAGACTTAGCTACTTTTTAAGTTTGCCACCTGACCACACACACAGACAAATGACTTAATTCTACAATGTTAAAGGGTTAGTTCACCCAAAAATGAAAATTGTCATTAATTACTTACCCTCATGTCGTTCGACACCTGTAAGACCTCCGTTTAACTTCTGACATACAGATGAAGATCATTAACTTCATTGACATCAATGTCATTTCCTCTCTCAAAACCCATAAAAGACACTGAAGACGACGTTACAAAAGCCCATCTCACTACAGTGGTTCTACAATAGTTTTTGTGGCCAAAATAAATAAATAACAACTTTATAAAGTGATTTCAAAACAAAGATTCGACATGACCTACTACAGGACTTGACTTGACCTGACTTGACATTGCATGAGCCTTAACTTGACTTAAATTTATTTAAAAAAATACTTGTAACTAACTTGAGACTTGCACATGTGTGACTTGGTCCATTCTCTGGTTGTGTACGAGATACCTCATACCTATTATATAGGTATATATTATATATAGGTATATATTATATAGCTAACATTAGTTACACATCTGACCACTGATTATCTGCAGTAGAAAGTTTGTGGTTGGACAAAAATTTAACTTATTTACAAAATACTAAAGCTGGCAGTAGTCTATGTGCTGCACCATGTTACCGGCTGTTACATTGGTTGTACATTAAATACCCCTCTGTCTCCGTCTCATTTGAACTGATGGGAACACAGACTAAAAAGACGATTAATGTTAGCCGGTGACAGTAATAAAAGCCGACTGGTGACTAGTGAGCTACAGACTTATTCCAGAGATCCATTTATACAGTCAATGTATAATAAACACACCAGACAAGAACTTTATATAGTGGTGAAAATGTCTCTGTTTAGATTCATTTTGAAACATTTAAAATATTCAGGTTTAATGATATTAAAAAAGGCATATGATTATTATTATTATTATTTTATTTATTATTATTCATATAATTTTCACATGGCAGGTCACATAAAGTGATGGCAGAGTAGTGCAGTGGTTAGCACTGTTGCCTCACAGCAAGACGTCCAGGGCTGGACGGACCTTTCTGGGTGGAGTTTGCATGTTCTTCCCGTGCTTGGGTGGGTGTCCTCCAGGTACTCCGGTTTCCCCCACCAACATCAAAACATGCTCGGCGCCCCATGGTGGCAGCAACCGACAGTGAATTTCCCCTTGGGGATAACAAAGGGAGAATAATAATAATAATGGATGATGTGATTTATGTAAATTTTACATTTATAGACCAACAGTTCTTAAAAACACCTTGCTGCTTGATGACTGTAGAATGTAGCAGCTACAAGGTAAAGAGCTGGAGAGAGTTAATAGTGAATGCCTGTGTGCTGTAGGTTTGTGTGATCATCTTAGCTCTTTTAATAAACATTTATCTGGTGCATGAGTCAGGAATATTGATTTAATGAGGTTTTGTGACATGTATAACTGTGGAATAAAAGTGATTAATAGAGCCTGACAGGTTTACACCTAGACTGGCAATGTTCATGTCCTGATCATATGACATCCAGAGCTCTCTCTATTTCGCACTCATTTCTGAATACAAGTATCTTGTTAAGTGGCTCATTAACCTTTAATAATTGTCTTTTAACAAGAACCTTAATAAAGTATTACCCATAGCTGTCATATTTATTAGGTCCATCTCACACATACAGAGAGGAGCCAGTGCTTTAGTAAGGACACTGTTTATGAAGTGCACTCAATGTGACAAAAGCTCAGCCCAAGTTGAGGTATTTGGCGCAGCACCCGGTGACTTTAAGAGGCACTCCGACAGGCAGGGGAGGTCACCTTCACCTGAGCCTGATGTTGGGGCAGCTGTGTGTTGAAAAATGAGATCAGCTGTTTGCTCACTGGGACACATTCAGCAGCCTGGAACTACCCAGGGCCTCGTGCTGCAGCTACTATTGCATGTGGCCGCCCCAGATACCCCCACAACCACCCCTCATGCCTGTGCGCCTGCCATCACGGGGCATGTGGGGTCACCTTGAGGACTGGGCCCAGCGAGGGGGAGCCACACCCCACTTCAGGGCAAAGAAGTAGGTTGGGCGGGTAATGAGGCGTTGCCAGGCGAGTGGAACAGCTTTGGAATAACCCCCGTTTGGAGCCGCATGGGCACACACATATCCACACAGTCTTGGACCTGTGTTTACTGAGGGGATGGCAGCTTGTTGGAGAAACCTCCCAGGAGCTCTCAGGTCCAGGCAGGAGAAGATTCATTGGCCGGTGTTGGAGGTTAGTAAGTCATGTGACGGAGTGTTGCACATAAAAACAGGATTTATGTGATGAATGGTTTTCAAAAACAATGATGAGACATGAGATCATACACGCCATGTATTTTCAGCAGTTCTCATCCTTTCACGTTTTTACATAAAAGGTTTCATGTAGTGCAGCTTGCCTTTTTTTTTTTTTTTTTGATGACCTTTAAACAATAGCTGTCTCTGTTGGATTTATCATGTTTCATTTGATCATTCCATTGGCTGTTACTTTGGCTCAGTTCCATTTATCAACACCAGATGACAGTATTGTGCAAAACATTTATCCAACTATCATTCCAGCTTACCTCAAGAAATAACTTCAAAATAAGAACTCACAGTTTAGCTTTTCAAATCTTGCAGTGTTTTCACACTGATGCCAAGATGTTCTAATAGGCCCTATGGCAAAAGAAACCTCCAGTTTAAGCCGACTGGAATTGTGTTCCCAATAATATGTCTTTTTTTTCCCAAATGACCACATGGAAATTGATTCTACATTCATGTTATGTTGCAACAATTTCAAGGAGCAGACTTTTCACTCTCTGAAGCATACGGCGACTCACATGAAATGTGTTGAAGTAGGGCGTGTCCAAAGGCTGGAGGTTGGATATAGTGCAAAAAAATGTAAATTATTTTTTATCCAATCATCCTGAAAGAGCTCAAAGAGGATGCATTACTAATGTGAAAACTGACGGCAAATTGTCAGATTCACATCAGCTTTTTGAATGTCTACAAAGAGAATTTCATGAATAGCAGCAGATACTAATGCATTATCGGGGATGCACCTCATATCTGAAAATAAGCAAGTAAACAAACCTTAAATAGAACATAACTGAAAGAGGTGCAAGCTCTTTTCTTTGATGCAATTAAAGCTTTTTCTAAGGGTCTTTATTTTAACTTTGATAAACTCATTATAAAAAGGGCACTAATCCTCATGAGTCAGAGACATTAATATGAACAAACTCAGAGACACTGCCAGCATTATCCCACATTTCCTTTGCCCTGTCTTTGCAAAAATAACAGCAATCATGCAAGTAAATGATTTAATGTGTTTTTATTTCCTCTCTGCATTGACAAACCATTATTCGCATTGACTATACAAAAGCTCTCATTTTACGTCACTTTTCCTGAATGTCCACTTAGGATTGATCAAGGATTCTTTTTTCTTTTTTCAATTCATAATAAATAAAAAAACACTCCATCACAAAAACAGATATAACTCCACACTGTAGCTCCACAATGTCCCGAGGTTAAGCCCTAACTTGAAGGAGTCCAGACACATGTTGTTCCATCAGTAAGTGAAAAAGACTATGTGCTGTAGGGTTATCAATGACTAATTAAAAGAATTAAAACATTTGAAAACGTCTTCCAGGCCAACCATCAGAAACTGCTTTGGCAAATAAATAAAACCATGTTTAATCATCTCACAGTATGAAAGGCATGCTACTGCTATTCTAAAACAAACAAGAAAAGAGGCTAGATTTTGCAAATGAGCTCCATGGGCATTCCTCCAGTACCTTTTGGACAAAATGTTCGGCCATAATGATTAACGTCCATGGAAGAAGGAAGGGTGAGGCTCAATTGTGAAGCACGTGGGTGGCACTGACTCTTTCAGGGAAAGTTCTGCTACATAAAAAGTGATAGATTGGAAGACAAGTGTGTTAATTGCTTGTATATTTAAACATCATGTGTGTGATCTTCAGCCAGAATCTAATGTTTGAGGCCATTAAATCAGACCAGTGGTAAAACTGAGCGGAAAATAAAAAGTTGGCTCAAAGTGTGTAGAACAATCCAAAGAACTTTTATGGGCTTAATCATTGGTGAAGGCCTATTTAAACATGACTCAGTGCAAGTTAACTTTTGACCCAATGAGAATGTGACACCATGAATAAAGAGTGAAAAAAAATCACTGCTATGACTATTTTCAAAGTAGATGGTTCAGATTATATGGAATACTAATATGAGGTTACACATCAGTATGTGTCATTTAAAATTTACTTATGTCCAGTGAGCATAACAGTTACACTTAGGTACAGTTAACCCAACCCTGGCTTATGCAGAGATAAATCATAACATGTGACATAAATGCATTAAAATAAATTTTAAAATGATGGTTTGGTGGCATAAAGTTTATCAAATAAATAAAAAAATGCAAAGTTGTTCACAACAAAAACAAAAACTAAAAACAGTTGTTAAGACATTTTTCATATTGAATTGATTTTGAAAACTAATGAATGCCAATAAAGGGCTGTTTCCATGGTCGGGTCAAAATGGGGAAGTTACATGGTATAAGCCCTAGAACATTTTATATAAACAGCTATGATTGGTTAGTTTGTATTGAGGTTGAACGGTATTAGGTTCAATGGAAGGGGTTCCAGACCAACTTTACAAAGAAAGTGAATGGGTCTCACTGGCCATGCTAGTCACAGGTATTTTATTATATTTTATTTTTTTTATTGCAAAAAGGTCATTCCATAAGGTGTGGCTAAACACTGCTATCTTTTGATTGAAAGATAATCCTTACTAAGGTGAAAACTAGAAACAACAATATTAGCTTACAATCAAGTTATATGTTAAATGTACTTTTAGCATTTATTAGAAAAAGCTGTTCCTAATTTTGTAGAGAAAGCTGGTGTTGCGCAGCTCTTATCATAAATTAAAACAATGGATTTATGTGGCGTAAAACACAAGCAGAACCAATAGGTTGAAAAAATTTTCAAACTTATAAAGCTGGTACTAAACCGTCTAATGTTTCATGCAGCAGTATATATGTACTATATATGTACTGTATATATATTTATGTACTTCCAGCCCCTCACATCACTACGCACCAGGAGTAACTCTACTCTTTAGATTCATTATTTTCAATAAATCCAAGTTTGTAAAGTCTGCTTTAAAAAAGCAGAAACTGAATTAAACTGGGCCAAACAGAACAGATATGTACGACTCATTGGAAACAAGGTTTAAAAGCATATCTCATAAACCCGTACCACTTGGCAGAAACGTGACTACAGTTATCTCTTGGTCTGAGGTCAAATTACTCTTTGAGCTGATCTCATAAAAATTCAAGGTACAGCATATTACTCCCTCATGTTGACTCAGTGTTAAACATTCACTAACTGCTTTTGAACGTGAGCGGTATCCCATGAAGCCACTGGAATCTGGAGACTGCTCAGTGAGATCCTGTGGGAATTTCAAGCCAACTCCTCCCACGCTCACACAAGCAATGTACATGTGTAATCACCAACTAGACTAACCCATTTTGGAATTGAAGCATTCATTTTAAGAGGCAGAATCTAGGCTTATATTATTAGCAGTTTGTAAAGTACGTCTATGCTATAAAATGAGTTTTGGAAGCAGCTTAAGTGTTTTCATACTCCACTGCTAAACGCCCAAAAAGTTCCACTTATTCAAATATTCCCTCTGTTTGTGATTGGAAACAGCCCTTAAATACAGTTGTGCAGACCCTTGGAAACTACTCTAAAATGCCACAGACCATTGCCCCATATCTCCATAAAGCCATAAAGCCATAAAGCCATACTGCAGAAAAAAGTTTTAGTTTTGCAGATTTCTCATGATGATGTATGATTTAGGGTTAGGATGTTCTTTTGCTTCTATCTCGTCTGTCCTTTCTGGGTACTAATAGTCTGTCTCCTACAAGCTGCAGATGCTGGCAGGTTTGGGCTGAAATGATTATGAGAGCCAGATCCCACTGGCCAGCATTCCTCCGACATGGAGACGGAGACTGGGATTGGGACTGGAGCAGCAATGCCAGGGGAAGCACGCCAACAGGCCTGAGAAATGAATACCAACATAGGGGCCACACTGAGGTCCAACATCCAAATCCGACTGCAGCGGCAAGACAAAATGATTGGCAGTGATGTCATCAGAAGGGGTCACCTGTGGGTCAAAGCTAGCGATGCCCCATTGGAACAAACAGCGGGGAATCACTGATGAACAGTGAAGGTTTGAGTCAGTGGAGCAACAGGCTGAGATGATTAAGGAGAATCTACACAAGACAGTGTCGTGTAATCATCAATTGTTTTAATCTGTCTGTTGACAAAATCATTATCAAATACTGGAAACAGGACTCAGAGGGATTATTCAATACTCAATCAGGACTTCTGTCACCGCAGTAAGTTCCTTTTTTTCCCCCAATTGTGTCAGTCCAGAGGCAGTTAAGTCTGAATATGTTGGTACTGATTGGTTGTATGTTTATCCATTTGCAATAGTTTAATCTGGGTCTATTTGTTCTGCCACCAGCAAATCAAACTTAAATTGAAAAGGACCAGACTACTTTTTTGTATAATAAAGAAAAATAATTAGGATGACAGGCCACTGTTTGGAAATATTTATGAACATTATACAATTAGAGCAAACTCCATATGATGCTCTGTTTAAGAGAAGTCAAGAGGCAGAAAAAGTGTAACCTCAAAAACAAGTCACTGATAAAACATCTGGAAAAGCTTAAAAATCTGTGTATGGGTCACAAATATAAGTGCTTATGTTTATATGCAGTACTCAGGTTTAAGTACTTAAGTACTAGTCCACCTCAACTGGACCACCAGAATTTATGAAATTTGGCTCACACATTCCTTGTGTGAAGACTTTGTGGAAACCATGTTGCCATAACGATGCTCCAAAATCTGATTAATGACATGACTTGTATTGCAAAATGTAGTTAATTTAATTATATTGACCTAAAATTTCATGACTTTGTCCACATAGAGGATTTTAACACACAAAATAAATTGTATTAATTTGCATACAGTTTTGTTTTGTTTTTTTTTCAACTTTTGTACACTCTTGGTGTTCCCGAACAAAAATGATCGGTCATTAGAAATGAATGGGGTACACTGCAAAAGTGTAAAAAACTGAGCTCAGGTACATCCAAGCCGCTCTCATCAAACCCTTTTTATGTGCCTCATGTATGGGCGCCACCATACAGCCATATACCTCCGTCCACCAGAGGGCGGGCTTCAAAAGCAAAATTATACTGTGAAACCCCATGAAGTGTAAAATCAAGTTTACAGTCTGGTACAAAAGAGGGCTCTGTCTCTAGAGCTACGTTTTTACAACATGACAACTCTGTGAGAGGGTTAGTTTTTAATTAATACGTCTATTCATGCTATCTGAAAACTATTGTTTTAATATGCAGTTACTGCAGGAGTCAGAAAAGATAGATGTAATTGCCATTTTATTGCCCTGTGGTATTGGCGAATATCAGTAAATGGGGAGCAAAGGACACGCCACATTCATATGTATATACAATCTATGGGTACATCCTCATTTGTCAGATGGACACACACATGCAGCACCACAGGAACCTTTGCCCAGTAGAGTCTCTCTCCCACGAGAAAAACACCTGTGTTGGCAGTACTCACAGACAATGTCAACATTGTTTCAATAAAATTGAACTTTTCTCATATCTTTGATAAGTCTTTTTTGAGGCCTTGATCACAGATCATTGTGAGGCAGCACCATGACCAGTCGGTATACTGTAAGGGAGGCTCCTGATTAAATATTTGATCACCACACTATTTTATATGGTTCAATGCAAATGTCTTTGGCAACTTTGACACACAGTTGTCTGTAATAAGCAGTATACTATGTTTTATCTGATTATTTCTTATAGTCAAAATAATCTAGAAATTATGTTTTTTAGAACTCAAATTCAAGATGTATACGCTCAGCTCAATGAAGCATAAAGGACATAAATAACAAATAGACGTTCAAAGCTTGCAATGTTGACAAGAACAAATGTTGATAAAAAAAATCTAACACAACAAGTAGTAATAATATATGTATTATTACAGTTTTATGATGAGGCTCAATGGAATGGTCATTATTGACCGGGAACACAAAATTATTTAACAGAAAATGAACACAACTTAAAGGACCCCATCACTTAGGCAATGGTGGACAAGGGCCAATCATCACTGTGCTTGCAGCTATATTTTTCATTCAAACTTATGAATTCTCTTTTAAAGTTCTTTTGATAGTTAAAAAGCCTTAATTAAGACAATGTGTAATCTGTAAATGGTTTCTTATTCTCCCAGCTAGGTAAATCTGATGTGAAAGGTTTTGTTTTGTTATGTTAACTGATGCTTTCAAGCCATATTAGCTTAATACCGTAATACTTGTATAAGCAATAACCTGCAATTAAGGTTGAATATACTTAACAACTGGTAATGGACTATTGCTTTAAAGAGGATCCATCGGGTATATATCCCAGAAACAGCTCATGGTGCTCACTTTAAAGAAAAGGGTCTTTTATAAAATAAAACAATTCAATAATGGATTAGATTTATATTACGCTTTTCTCCCAAGGGACTCAAAGCACTTACAGATTGTCCATTCATTCACTCCACAGTCACACACTGGTAAACTACGTGGCAGCCTTTTTGCACCTACAGCCTCTTTGACCATCACCGAACATTCTCACACATTCATACACCAGTGCGGTGGCACTGAAGGCAAAGTGGGTTAAGTGTTTTGCCCAAGGACACAATGACAGTGTGAACCACTGAACCACTGCTCCCCCAATCATTTTATTAAAGGGCTGGGTCAAACAACATAGGTTTTTGTCAAAAAAGTTAAGTTTGCAGGGCTACAATTAGGTGCCACCCCGCCTGATCAAAATGGAGCAGAGTATTTCTTGCAATTACATGCAAAAGATTTTTGTGTTTGACCCACAGCCCACAGCTCACTAATACCTTTCCCTTTTGGCCCTCCGAGGGAAATAGATTTTTTTATAACATCTTCAAAGGTTCACCAAAAACAAATAGTTTTAAAGTAGCTGTATCTATTTCTACTGTTAAAGCAGCTGCAATAACAATATAATAAAGGCACTAACTAGTGGTTAAAGACACATTTTAGGAATTCTCACCGTCCTAAGCATCTGACATGTGACTGTGACTCAAGCTCTGAGTGGTTAATTCCCCTGTTAGTTCCCACAGAAACACAGATGCCCTGGATTCATTTTGACCACTGAAGGCCAAATGGCACCATGGTGACCCCATAAATACAGTGGGCATATTTGAGCCGACAGCCATTTTTCCATAATACAAAAGTATTTTTAGAAAAGGAGGCACTAAAGTTAAAGATACCAAAATTATACATTTATAAAAAGTTGAATTACGTTGTTGCACACTCTGCATTAATGTAAAACATATAATTGTTTGTCAGTGTGTATTAATCACTCTCCTTTTTTTTTTACAATTACTAGACCCAGATGACTTCTTGTTTGTTTTATCATTATATCCAGTCGAACATAGTATCATTTCTTTCCCTCTGCATTGTGTGGGTGCAGTAATGATCTCTGAGGAAAAGTTGAGGAGTTTTAGTGAGTCCAATCGCAACAACCATTCAAACATCAGGAAATCATTTACATTGCTCAGAGGGAGTTGCAGAGAGTATCAGGGCTAAGTTATGACAACACACTAAGCCTCATACGTACAAAGCCAATGGAAATGTGCTCTCATAATACAACGGAACCTCTGAGACTCTTCAACAGATTAATGGATTTAGAGGAGAACTCTTTATTTCATTTTAGAGCTTCGGCAGATAAACAGTCAATAGAGCTGTTTCAATCTGTCGACTCCATCATTCAAAATAACAGCATGTATGCCTGCCTTCTAATTAATGCCTAACTCCGTAATTGCCTTGTAATGAATCTGTTCTGAAACGGCACTTTCCTAGCTGAAAGAACCTCCGAGTGGAAAGAAACAATCATTCAGCAGAGTATTTGTTGAATTCCTAATAAAGCACGACAGATTCATGTCAGAGAAATGAAGGGCCAGCGTGTTTCAATAAGGAGCTTGTTTCTCGCTCCATAAATATGTTATCTACACTGATGCCAAAAACTGGATGGCATCCAGCTCCAGCCATGAGACGACATATTTTGAGTGGGCTCGCTAATAATGTTTGCCCCAAACTGCATCTGTCTGTTACTGGCCAGGAAAAGTTTGTTGGAGTAGGTGGAATTGGTTCACAAATAAAGAAAAGTAGTATTCTGGCATGTAATAATAACTCAGTGAACTATATATTTATAGTTCCTAGCAATGTATATTAAGAAGGAGAAAATAGTCAGATTGTATGTACTGTACATTTATATATGCGTGACATCTCAGTAAATGTAACCATCCTCTTTGCTTTTGTTTGTGTTTAGATGTGGTCAAAGTGTGTCAAAAAATGACATCTTTGCAAGCCATACAATGTAGAAAAGTGTGTTTAAAGTGACAGAAATAGCTTTGTGTAGTGTCGTGTTTTGTTGCATATTGTTGCTCAAATCTTTAGCGTTGAAGATAGATTTGTTGTTAACGTGAAAAGTAGACTGTAATTTAGTGGTAATATTTGATGAAATTTGAATAAGGGACAATTTTAACAAAAACAATCAAGGTGTTTTTTATTGATTAAAAAAGGTCAAATATATGTGAGATCAATGTTACATTTCCCCCCATGTACTGAAAAAAAAATAAAAAATTAATTATGATCCTCATAACATTAACAATCATCTTAACCTAATAAAGCCATAATTTCTAAAAGCCTGTAAAAAAACATTGATAACCACGTTATCCATCTTCTTCTCCGGGGATCAGTCTAAGCAGAGACACCCAGACTTCACCCTCCCTAGACATTTTCTCCAGCTCTTCCAGGCCAGACGAGAGACATTGTCCCTCCACCATGTTCTAGAACTTCCCCAGGGCCTCCTCCCGGTGGGACGCCCCCGGAACACCTCCCCAGGAAGGCGCCCAGGAGGCATCCGGAACAGATGCCTGAGCCTCCTTCTACAGCTTGACAGCATCCCTTACTTCCGGTGTCTACCACCGGGTTGGGGGATTTCTGCCTCGACAGGCATCAGAGATTTTTACGGCAGAGAATGATCTCTGATCTCCCACCTGATCTCCAACCTCCAGGTGGGAGTTGAATATCTCTCCGACAGGGGGGCCAAAAGTTCCCAACAGACCCTCACAGTACGTTTGGGTCTGCCATCAGACCCAACTCACCACCAGATCAGTGATCAGTTGACAGCTCCGCCCTTCTCTTTACCCGAGTGTCCAAGACAAACGGTCGGAGGTCAATTATTGACTTATTTCATCTGACCTCCAGCCTAGGGCGTGCTGGTGCCACATGCACTGGTGGACACCCTTATGCTTGAACATGGTGTTCGTTATGGACAAACTGTAACTAGCACAAAAGTCCAATAACAGAACAAATCAGGTTTTAATATAAATAGTGATTCCGATTTCATATTTAATAGTCTTACACAAACATAACAGGTTTGATTTGTGTCTGAACTTAAAATATTTTTGCTCTAAATACTACTACTACTACTACTACTACTACAACAAAACATTTTTTTAATAAAACTTTATAAAATGGCTCAAATCAATGATATGCATATACAGTGGTGGCAAGAATTATCAGAACATTTAGCTTAGGCTTTAGAGGTGTCAGTTGTTTCTGTTGAATTAAAATACTCATACAAATAATGAAATATCTACAAAGTCATCATTATGCTCTATACAAATATAGAATAAAGCCGTCATAAAGAGAGATCATTTTGCACAAAAAAAAGCTAGGCCTTTTTCACTGTCAATGTCACACAATCATGTTCCTTCACAGAAGAAGCCCTGGGAGAAGAGAACAGTAGTGTTTTCAGGAAATATACTGACCTGATGCCAGAGAGATGTACTGCTCTATGTCTACATATCATAGTTCACTGGAGTGTCTTAGGGCCACCTCTACATTAATTTGCTTTATTCTTGATAAATGCCTCCAACTGGATGCATTTTCTGAAGTATTTTTGAAGTATTGTTGGAAAGGTACCACTTCCGAACAGTGAAGCAGACTGAAGCTGCTGTAGCCACAAACTGTTGGCATCTGTTCTCGTTAAAGCTGACAGGAGTCAAGCGGAACATATTGGGGGCGAAGGGAGTGTAACGATTAGAATGGTTAAAATATAAAAAAGATTATTTTTAAAACAACAAAATCATATGCCAAACAGATGGGAAGAGAAAAGTTTGAGAGAGAAACATTTCCGTGCGTGTTCCTCCTGAGACTGCGGCTGTATGTTTAACCCAGGCAGGAGCGCTCACAGAGGTGAAGTCAGCTGCTTGTCCACATATCCACTCCAGATGCTGGCTAGACTTGGTGGAGCCGGGGCCTGTCCGGCTGCCGGCTGGATCCAGTTGTCTTTTCCTCCAGGTGTGATGCCTCATGCTGATTCCCTCACATGTTGCTGGGGCCTTATCCAAACAGCGCCGGGGCCGGTGACAGCGCCACTCGGCTTAGGCCCACCCAGCCGCTCGCCACCACTAATGTTTCCATACCTGTCATCAGAGCTGTTGTCCCCTAAACCCCCGTACTTCCACTCACACAGATTTTTACACTTTATTTTGCAAGGAGTGCATGTTCACACAGGCGGCTGTTGATCTAGTAACCTAATCGCACTGGCGCCTTTTGTCTTCAGATTGTTAAATTTCAAGCTCGGTCAGTTTGAGGACGCTGCGCCGCTGGGGGAACTTTAGGGGGCTGGAGTGGAAAGAGGAAATAGAAGCTTATTTGTTTTGTTGCGTTTGCTTTTTTTAAAAGTATGTATCATGGCCAAGCCTCTCTCATGGAACCACTTGAAAGGGTCTCGAGTAAGGGCGCCACCATACAGCGATATACCTCCATCCACCAGAGGGCAGGCTCCAAAAGCGGAAGTCCAATGGCGATTTTACAAGTGTAAAAATCATGTTTACAGCATGGTACAATAGATGGCTCCGGGCTCTTGGGCTAAGTTATTACTACATGACAACTCTGGGAGGGGTGAATTTCTATCTGAAAACTATTGTCTTGAGATGCAGTAACAACAGAAAAACCTGGATGTTACCGCCATTTTATTGCCCTGTGGTAACGACAATATTAGTGAATGGGGGAGCAATGGGCACACAATATCCATGTTTGATTACAATCTATGGTTGTGGGTGGTAAACTACACACTATTCTGAGGAGTGTGAGAGAAAAGAGAAAAGTTTGCAAAAGGCTGAAGAGATGACAGCACTACTTTTAAAAATAACATTTAAAATGAATGTTGCTGACAAAAACCTTGTGTTTATTTGACAGTATGACTGGTACCCAATAATCTCACTTGAACCATGTAAGAGTCTACATAAACATACCCATCTGCTCAGGTCATTTGATCAACGTAAACTGTCTGATCAAATAAAGTTATTTTAGACTGGCTTAGTAGTTTTAACCTGTCTAAATCTACAGCTGTTAAAGGCTCACCAAAACAACATTAGCCAAAAATACTCAACAATAACAATACAAATGTTTTATAAAAAATATCCAGATGCTAAGTCCCATTTCTCTATAAACATCATCCATAAAAGGTGAGTATAGCTGCAGTCCAAAGCCATAAAACCACACACCTTGAGTAAAATTGTGTCCTTTGTGCCTGAAAGTTTTGTCATGGCCTCGCCAACCAGCCGTGTTGTGACTGGAGCCATCCCGGCCACAGTGTTTGTTTACACGGGGCCGTTCACTCACCCAAATAATCAGGCGCCGTGGGCCTGTCTAATCCCCGCACAAAGTCGATGGAGCCAGGTTGAGCTGGCGACAGGCGCGATAAGAGATACTCAAACACCAGCTCTTGATCTGCAAGCGCAGCCCTTCATGTCGCCTCTGTCCCCTTTTGTTTCCTCTGCTCCAATCTTCAACGTGACATGGATTTGGGTTTAGGAAACACACCTACCCTGAGATACGGCTGGACTGTTACGTTCTGCTTTTTACACATTCTTTCACACAGAGCATCCAAGTTGGTGTAGAAATCAGCTTCCTGACTTGTAAAGGAATGGATATTTGAGACGTCATTGTTAAGGTTTTGGTGTTCTATGGTTGAGGTCAGGTCAGGGCGGTTTCCGAGGTATAGGACAGAAAGGGTGGAAAGGGAAAGCAGTAATAAATAGACCCTTAACTTGATGACAAAACCAAAACCCAGGGTGGTAGAATTATCATTTATGTCACACAGAAGAGGTTACATATGTCTTCAGTTAATTATTATGGAGCACAAACTAAAACAAAAATGTGAATTCATCAAAAATTGTAAAAGGGGTAGCACATTTCCGTTCAATTTATTTATATTTTTTATCCCACATGATGTCTAAAACACTGATAAGTTCTTAAAGCAGAAGAATCCTTGAATGACTTTTGTTAAACTCCACAATAAGTCACTTTTAAAAAGAAAAATGGGATTTGAAGTGATTTTTTAGCTTTAGAAACTGTGCATGTTGCATTAATCCTACAAACACAAAGTTATTTAATCATTTACATTCTAAGAGTAAAAATCCTATCAATGAATCCATTAATTGTAAATCAACATGTCATCTATATGGCCTTGTACCTGTGGCCTTGCATTTACTGAAAAACTAAAAACGTAAAAATGCTAATATTTAAGAAACCTCACTTTGACGGAAATGGAAATCAAAAGCAAAACTAAAAACAGCTACATTTTCTCAAAGAGATTTTCTTGTAAAAGGTCAAACCAAAAAGAAAGATCAAATTTGCAAAATGCTGCACTCAAAGTGACAGCTATGTTTACTAGAAGAGTGAAGCGTTAACAGGACTCTGGCATCATGAATCAAACACTGGTTGCTGGCATTTTTAGATACAGCTATTGTACAGCTTTGACTATATGCTAAAAAATTATTCATTAAAAAATCTACATAACAGCACTGATTATATATAGTATAGACATGTTTGAGAGAACAGACACGTCCCTTTTGTACATATTCCATTGTCAGTTTCACAGCTGGAAGTCAAATAGTAGCAGCTGTTTAACAGTAAGATAACGTAATGAAAAATGATATGATACAAGTGCCCATGTCACAGATCACTATGACCCAGAAGAAATAAACGAACTGAAGGTTTATTACGTTAAGGTTGGAATAAATGTTACACATGGGGCAAGCGGGGAAGACGAGGTGGCAAGTTGCAGAAGTAGGCTTGAGTCTCTGGCAGGATGTCAGGCAGGCTGGTAGTTACAGCTTAAACATGAACACAAGGGAAAAAAAGGTCAGACAGGCACCATACACTCACTCAACCAAGCACTCATTACATTACTTATCCTACTGATGTCCCAGCTACATTTTTTTAGTTTGTTTATTTTTTTATTTTGTTTTAAATAAACCAATTGGCCTTCAAACCACATCTTAACCTTTTTTCAAGCCAGGAGCTCTTCCGGAATATGAAACCCGGGACCTCTTGACACCCAAAGCGAGAATCATACCCCTGGACCTAGGTCGTGACACTGTCATTTCACAAAAACAACAATTCATCATACTCACAGCCAGTATGATGGCTGTATGTCATTACTGACATAAACAAACCAGCCATGAACAAACACTGCACTCACAAACAGCGTCTGCTTCAGTGGATTCAAAAACAAAGGTGTTCCCTCTTAACTGTGGTGTCTCAGAAAGATTTAAACCTAAATGTAAACCTACTGTGAAGGTTTTATTTCCTCTAAACATTCTGCAGCATCTCTGAGAGTGGCTTTATTATTTCATAACACAAGTCTGAATACGACAAGGAGTTCCACCTTCCACTTGAAATGAATGATAGCTCCAGAGAAAAAATCAGCAAATAAATGTCCAGTGTGTCCATATGATTCACTCACTGTCTCTCTATCAGATGATGTAACACTGTTGGTCTAGATCTTTGAAATAGAGTCAAAAGAGCTAAAGACAAAATTTTTTTTGTAGTCATGCTTGTAAGGATGACCTGGCCAAGAGGTCTGCAAGCACACGTCATTATACAATTACAAGTTACAACAAATGAATTACAAAGAGTAGTACAACAAGTGCAGTAATATAAACTGCTAAATTAAGGACACAGTAGCAATTAAAAAACACAGGCACTGCACAATAGTCTTACGTTAGCTGTTTTTTAAGATTGAACAAAAGATTCCAAACAAGATGAGGTCTGTCAGTTTCAGTTCAGATTGGAGTGGGTTCCAAGCAGACGGGATACAGAAACTGAATTCAGACCTGGAGACAGAGAACACTCAGTACAAATTATGGGCACTGAATGTCCAAGTCTCACATGCTTCTGGAATGGCACAAATCTATGTAGGCTCACACTATGTCTAATCTTGCACTTGTTTGTGCTTATCGGAGTCAGAACTACTAAGACTAAGGTAAACAGAGACAGAACCACGGAGATATAGATACTATAATCCTATAATATTCCTATAACTATAATACTATAGATAAATTATAACAGAGCCATGGAGATATAGATACTATAATCACAGCCATGGTGTGAAGAGACCTCATAAGGCACTCTGACCAGAACACACAGTTCTAACAGAGATTGTCACATCATAATGCACAGATCTTAAATAAGGTTAAGGATACTATAATGTATGTAGAATGGAAAATTCCCCAACACTTATACTTTATATATTTGTATTGCCTCTCAACAGTTCATAACCACCTTTGTTGTTGTCCTTGTAGAAAGTCATTGCACTCACTGTGCTCCATAAGTTTAACTGAGACACCAGAGTTTTAATGAAAAACGCTGTTTTCCTTGTCTACATTTCCATATGATATCAGTTTTAAAAAACATAATTTCTTTATGGACAAGTATCACAATCAGAGAAAAATATTATTATGGATATACTGTAGCTTTCAGTGGAATGCATATTTGATATTGCATGCTGTTATGGTGGTGTCTGGGATAACGCCTGCACTTGTATATATGTTCAGTGTGCTCAAACATTCATTAACATTCCATTCATGACCTCGGTCTTATGTCCACAGTGAAGAGAGCGTATATTTGCCTTTCACACTTCTCGCTCAGGATGAGCGGTGCCGGTGTGTGAGCCGTCGATAGTGTGCAGACACGGATAAAACACAGCTCACTGATACCAACATAATCTATCTGCAACCATGTCTCAATATCACTATATTTCACACATTTACACAAATTTGGCAGCGGCAGCCTTCTCCCGAGTTATTTCTGCCTGGATGCTGCACGGTGGAGATACAGTGTGCACAGATGGGAGAGGCTACGGCGCCGGTACCGCGGTATCGCATGCAAAAATGTTTGGTATGTTTCAGCGCAGATAAAGCTGACATATTCCGAGGCGTTCCACAGACAATAGCCATGAAGGAACAATCTCCCATCTGGCACAGCGGTTCTCCCTGAAATCCTCTCTGTCATGCTCAATGAGAACTGGAGAGACAAAACATTCTCGGCGTGAATATCATCCTTATCAAGAGTGTAGCTCAGGCGGTGCTGGATATCACCGGAACATCACCCCTTCAGCAAGGACTTCTCAAAAAAATCTGTTAGAGTTTGAATTCATAAACATCTCTTCACGGTTTGATGCTGTGCAGGAACAGTTTATGTGTTCAACCCGAGGCGGGGTTGGGATGGTAAGCCGAAACTCTACAAGCTCAAAAAGCACATGTACAATTTCCTTTTTGGGATCAAATCGATCAGCTTTACTCCTGCTTCCCACGTCTGAGAGCAGAGAGGATGAGCAGCTTTAAGGCCACAGCGTTCATCCCAGGAATGTCAATGTGAGTGTGTGCGGTTCTGTTTGTGTCCACACGATGGAGCAGAGGAGACAGGAGCACACACTGGACATTCAGGGCTCATGATGCACACTGAAGGTTTGACAGTTTGATCTGGAAAAGAGCTATTTGTTGTCCCCTTTAGAATCACAACGTTCTGTCTGACATTTGTCAAAACCTATTCTTTTTTCTTTAACCTTAAAAATTATGTAAAGTGCATGTAATAAAATGTTGTATTAATTTTTGGGACTGTTTTTTATCTGAAAGAAACCTGGTCCACAAGTAATTTTTGCTATTTAGATAGTCAAAACTGCTGAGTATAAGTACATAGAGCCAAAATAATGCCAAAAATATGGAAGGTAAACAAAACTCTAATTGTACTGAATTATATTAAGGAGTTACTACACTGCCGTTTTAAATGGTCTGGTTCTGTTTCACACTGAGCTGTGTCAAATGAACCAAACCTACTGAATAATGCAGTAACACCCCTCGCCTGTGGGGATGCTGCAGGAGGACTAACTTATGAAAGATAACATGAAAGTAGGAGAGGAAGAAAACTCATCTATTCATCTGAAGTACCTTCAGCTGCATAAATTTCATATAGAATGAATAAAGTATTTGGTTAAGATGAGTGGTATCGGCTCAGATCTAATTGTAACAGTTTTTGCTGTTTTGTTTTTGGGAGTGTTTACTGTAACTCTTAGATACATACAACTTATTCTCAACATAATTTATTAAAAGATGATGCCCTTTTACTCCTAGTCATTTCAGACCGAGACCTATGTATTAAGTCGGAACTAGAGTAAATTTTTTTGGTTGGCACTTTCACACCAACACACACAAACCTGAAGAAATAACTAGAGTTTGATTAAAATGCATCTTTGAGCATTTTAACCAGTGCTGCATTTACACAAGCCCAGTTTGGTCAACTTTAATTGAAGTCTTGTTCATTTCCAGTTTGTTTTGGTAGTTGTGAGTGTACGATCAAATTCTCTTGCAGGCTAAACAAGCACATTCTGGTGCGTTACGATTGAGAATGAAATGCAAAGACGACCAAAGGCAAGAGATGGACCCAAGCACTGTTCTCTGATGGCAAAAGAAAACATACAACAAATGGTCATTTAATGAGAAAATGTGGAAAAATGACAGACGTGGGGAAGAAAGTAATCAGCTGTTAATAAAATATGTTGAAAATATGTAACAGATGCTTGTTAAAACAGCCAAAAAGAATAATTTCAAAGATTTCAAACTAATCAGTGGAGAATGGCCACAAGTGAATTCCGCCAATATTGCTTTTTTAAACATAATGATTTAGCTATGAAAGTACGCTGTTTGATAAAACAGTGGTATATGCAGCTGAAGGATCAGACTTTAGTCCATTAACAAGTCAAGTTTCTTCTTAATTATTAATTCCTACTGCAGCACCCCCACAGGCAAGATGTGTCACTGCGTCATTCAGTAACGTTAGTTTGTTTGAGTTCGATGTCAGACACAACAATGATTTAAAATTAAAACAATGCTGTAACTTTAGTCCCCAATCAAACCAAATCGACAGGAATATTAAATGACCTCAGTCAAACTGGACGAGAGTTCACTTAGAAATGAATAAAGACCCACCTGATAACCTTGCTGTTTATGCTTGGTCCACACTGATGTGATGTTCTCAGACCAAACTTTGTTACAGAACTAAACATCACAAATATCAATGCTATGAATAAATCCTCTGTCAACCTTCCACTTAAAAATCCAGAGCATGGGAACTCAAGCCACAAAACATAGTTTCCCGCTGCATTAATAAAAGATGTGGTCCAACAAATCCAAATAAACTAAACAATGTATTTGCAGATAAAACAGACTGTTCAAATAATTGCAGGTAATTAGGTTTGCTTTGACAAATAAATGTTTATATAAATGCTTAAAGAGTGTCGAGGACACAGTGGGTCAGGCCCAGACATGTTTGTCACATCTGACTCCCATGATTGATGTACCACAGCATCAGCACATGCGCCATGTGAAGGTCACGAACTGCATACAACCACTGCATCCCAATGTACTGAGAGGATCTGTCTGAGATTGTATGTGTAACACGATGGGTCATCAGTGGAAAGACAATGGAGAGAATATTGGAGAAAAGAGTGGTGCTTGGGTGTGTCCGAAACAAAACCTTAACTCTTTATGAAGGTTTGCAAATGGGAATGCTTCCTTAAGTTGTGTCAATAAGAGAAGGACTATACACAAGAAAGAGCAACCAAAGCCACTTTCACACATCCATTGAATGTGTGAAAGTGGCTAAAATGATTGTTTAGCTGATTATGTAGCAGGTTAAAGCAGCCCTGCACCTTCAGAGATCTTTTTTTCAAGTGGAGACTGTTCAAGCAGCAAGTTTGGAAGAAAGAACATGTCTTCTAAAACAATAGTTTTATTTTTGTGTATTTAGTACAAATAGGACTTTGCTAGAGTCCGGCATTTTGGCCTAGGGTCACTCAGTTCCACTGGAGGTTTGTATCCAGCTGAGTATACTGTGTCTGTGAGATAGACATGATTCTACTGCTCTCAGGTCTATTTTGGGGCTTAAATTTACACGTTGCTCCTTTAAGAGGTAACTTTCAATGAGCACAACATTTTGATACACCTTACAGCAGGTGATAGACTCAGACAGACGCTGATGCACTTGAAAAAATACCACACAGGCCAATTGTGAGAGGTTTAAAAAGAAAAAACAAACAGATCTTAAAACATTATAAAGGCTATTGTATAAGGGTTATAGATGAGAATATGCTCACCACAGACTGGAACCTCATTGGCGGTTGGTCTACACTGGCTGTCAACATTGAACATACAAAAAATGTACTTATAAGAACAGGAAATACACATTTATTTATTTTTTTAAATAAGGGGTAAAGAGGGAAAACCCAAAAGAGCTCCAATATAGTTTAAACAAGTCTATAAAGTCAAAATGTGAAGTACCAACCAGCCTTTGACAGACATAGTGTGGGGACAAGAGTGCTATACACACAGCCAACATTAAGGATTTAAGAAAAGTCAGGCTATGTGAAGTGGTTTCATTCAAAGTCTGAACAAGAACAAGGTAAAAAAAAAGACAAAATAATGTAGAAAAAAAGGTAATGGAGTAGGACAAGAAAGAGTGTGTGAAGTGTAGGAGGGAACTGACAGGTGATTTCACAAACTTCCAGATGATTTCACATCTCTGCGATTACAGCAACTAAAGACAGACATGTGCAAATTAGAAGTGACAAAGTGGACATTTGTAAATCTATTAGTTTGAGGAACATCTGCTCGAGTTTACTTCTGAATAATGACAGAACAATATGGGTTTAGTTCACTCAACTTTTTTCAAAATATTTGTTGAGCTACCATCTGCTTTTTCTGCTTTTATGCTAAAGAGATTTGAAAACAGAGCAGTTTTAAATTCAATCATTGGAGAATGTCTTCAAATGCTTAAATGGGTACTGACTTTAATTAGGAATTACAGTGTGAGTATACCAGACTGTGGAGAAAACAGTGGAGTGAGAAATGCTAAAATAGGAAGACAATCATGAGGTTAATAGTTGCAGAAGTTAGCTCAGGTGAGGCTAGCTAAACAATATACTGAAAGTTGCAGTTTTCCAGCCGCTTCCGTCCTCCTTATTGTACATTGACCACTGCTCTTCAGCTTCAATGCTATTTGTGGACAACTAGATGGTAGGCCTATTCCAAATACAAGTCTTTCCCTAACTACTATTCCTTGACCTTTAAGTGCAATGTTATGATATCAACAGAAAGCAGGCCACTCAAAGAGTTGGGAAATTAGTTTTAAAAATCTCACTTCATTAACTCCAGCAGTGGAAACAACGATGGGGAAGATATGTTGATGCAAAGCATCCATCCATCAATCCATTATTATCCGCTTATTTGGGTCGCGACGGCAGCAGTCTAAGCAGAGATGCCCAGACATCCCTCTCTCTAGACATGTCCTCCAGCTCTTCTGGGGGCCTCCTCCCGGTGGGACAGATGCCCGCAACACCTCTCCAGGGAGGCATCCAGGAGGCATCCGGAACAGATGCCTGAGCCACCTTAGCTGGCTCCTTTCGATGTGGAGGAGCAGCGGCTCTACTCTGAGCTCCTACCAAGTGGTTGAGCTCCTCCTGCAGAAGCTGCACTGATTTGATTAACCTCACGCTCGCTCCTTCCCTCACTTGTGAGGACCGGTGACAAAGAGCAGCCCTGCCGGAGTCCAACATGCACCGGGAACAAGTCCTGTTCTGTTCGTACAGGGACCAGATCGAGTTCAGGAGTCTGAAGGCCTGGGGGAAGAAGCTCCTCCTAAGTCTTTCAATTTTGGCTATCAGGCTTTGGAAGCCAGTAACCTGGCATAAACTGTCCCAGGGAGGCTGAGGAGTGTGATCCCTCGGTAGTTAGAAAACACCCTCCAGTCCCCCTTCTTGAAAAAAGGGACCACCACCCCGGTCTGCCAGTCCAGAGGTACTGTCCCCAAACACCACGCGATGTTGCAGAGGCGTGTCAGCCACCACAACATCCAGAGACTTGAAGTAATCAGGGCGGATCTTCTTATCAAGAAGCTTCTTAACTTCCTCGTGACATCAGCTTAGGTGATGGATGAGTCCACCTTTAAGCCCTCAGCCTCTGCTTCCTCAGTGGAAGACATGTTGGTGGGACTAAAGAGGTCCTCGAAGTATTCTTTCCACCGTCCAACAATATCCCCATTTGAGATCAACAGCTGCCCACCTGCACTGTAAACAGTGTTGGCAGGGCACTGCTTTTTCCTCCTGAGGCTCCGGACGGTTTGCCAGAATCTCTTTGAGGCCAACTGATAGTCCTTCTCCATGGCTTCACCAAACTTCTACCAGACCCTAGTTTTTACCTCCACAACCACATGGGCTGCAGCCCGCTTAGCCTAATAGGTATTGACCTATCAGCTGCCCTTAGGAGTCCCACAAGCAAACCAGGCCTGGTAGCTCCTTTTTCAGCTTGACCAAGCTGTGTGTGGAGCTGAGCCTGACTATCTTTGGTCCCGCACAAGCTCAAGCGCCTTCCCTGCCAGCTGGGTGACCTTCCATGCCCCTAAGGCCAGTTTCCGTGTACAGAGATCGGGTCGTCATGGCCCCTACCTTAGACTTATGCCTAAACCACTAAGTACCAGCCCCATACGGATCCTCCTGCAGATGGTGGGTCCACGGGAGGTTGGTCCTATGTTGCTCTTTTGCGACCTGATGCAAAGCAGATTGATGAAAAATATATATTTTTTTAAATGGAAATAAAACATAAAACACCATTTCCTTTACAAAGCTTTTTACCTCGAGATGCAGCTTCATTCTAGTGAGATTTGTGAGTTTACAAACAAACTCGCTCACAGCTTCCTGATGATGAATGATCAGTCTATTATTCTGCTTACAGATTATCCATTATCTATAACCAACAATGACATGAGCAGAACAGAGATGCTCTGGAATGCAATGCAGACTTTTGATTTCAGAAAACCACAGTCACATTTCCAAACTTTTAGCTCAATTATTTGCCACAGTTTTACGCTGCCCTCAGCTCTGTGTACTTTTCACATAATTAAATGGTGAACAGGAGTTATTAATAAAGCAGACAGAGCACCACAATAATATCCTCCAGGACGAGAAAGCAGAGAGTGTGAAGCGCTACTATTGTCAAACAGGTTCAGCTCCAGGACACGGAGATAGTGAGCAAAGAATCCTATTACATTGTTGTGCCTTTTGGTGTTTTTTTTTTTCTCCGTAATACTTCCATTCCCAATCCTTAATGACAAACAAGAACGCTTCTCTGATTGAAAACAATTCCAGCACTTCAAGCCATAACAAAAAAACAAAAAACAAAACAAGACAACAAGAGCATTTTCACCAAAAGGAAGACATTTCACGCACCGGGAGCCTTTTGCGGCACTGTCTCTCCCCCTCCCTGTCTACTCCCTCTGTGAGCGTAAATCATCTCTTCCCCGCGGCTGTCTGTGATCGCATTGATGGGAAACAAAGAAATCATCTTGAATGGCACATTAATTTCCGGGGTTCTCCCTCTGCCCCTGCGCCTAATGAAAACCCCTCTGCCACAAGGCCCAAAGCTGCACTGGCACCGCGTCACCAGAAAATGTATTTACCTTGGAGCGGTGTGCTAATGGACTGTTTACCAGGGGGAGGCGGCAGTGAGGGCGCTAACACACAAGCCAGGAAGCCCCCCGGTTCTGGACCGTGTGCTCCTCGGACCAAATGACAGTTCACGTTGTTAGCACTAAACCAACCAACAGAGCAGCTGATCTGAGGTGACTGCAGCGAACACACGCACTAGATACCCAGTTGGACATAGTTACCATGATAAGAACTTCCAGAATACTATCCTTGGTAAGGAAAGGAGATAGGACAGGAACTAAATAGTTTTTATTTTATTATTTTGTTAGTATCACTGTCAGCAGCAGCCAGCAGGGGGCACCAAGCAAGTTTTGATGTTTCAATGCTATCCTACTTACTTTCTTTAGCTTAGGAACCTCTGGATGTTCCTCACTGAACAGGAAAAGAGCTTACTGCCATCCCAATATACATAGTACCACCACCTGAGCTTTTCGTAATATGTTTAAAAGAGGTCAGTCTCCTTGTGACGAGTTCTATTTTACTCTGTTTCAAGCATGACTGACTGGAATTAAGAAGCTGAAATAATCAAGATGGTCAGGTAGGTATTGGTGTGTAGTATCCGAAACTGTTCACAAATTTTTGAAAGTGCACTATATAGCCATCCATGTAGTGCAGCACAGTGTAGCGATAGAGGGGTTTTAGACTAGGCAATAGATTGGCAAAGTAAACATTTTTTGAATCACAAAAAATTTTACGTCAGAAAGTAACATTAGCAAATCAAAGAAGGGATACTGACATGAGTAGCCTACTGTCAGTTACAGAGTTACTGACATCAGCGAGGGCTGGGGATTGACTGGGCAAATTGGAAATGTGTCAACAAAAGTTTAAACAATTTAAATAGTAAGTGTGAAGCTAATAAAGCTCTTCTGCCATATTATCCCCTCTACATATGCAGTCAGTGTATGGATATGTGCATGTAGCCACAGGGCACCATCAGCAGCAGTCTGAGATAAGGCCTCTTGCCTGACGCCTAACTGTGCTCAGACATGTCCCTATGTCTCAACACACTCTCACTATCAGAGCGAGGCCACTGCAGCTGGGGGACACACACAGCTCTCCATCCACCTTATCTCCAAACTTATATATGCACTCTTCAAAAGCAGGTCAGAGTAGATCTCAATTGTCGGACTTCATTAAGCACTTTAATTCCAAAATGATTGAGCTATACGTCACAAAAACAAATTAAATTAATATCTCTGACTCTTTGCATACACCAGACATGTTTATTGAAAGAGCAGAAATGATCACATAAACCTACAGCTCACAGAATATTGGCGCGCATTATTCGCCAGCGTTTTTCAACGCGTTTTTTGTGTTCACACCCAAGCGATTTTCGCTGACGATGAGCCGAGTGAACATGCAAATTCATTCCCTGACATTAGATGGCGCTTAATTTAAAACAGAAATACTCCGGTACACAAGGTGACGCTGTGCAACTTTACGCCTCTGACACTCGCTTTTCACTCAGAAGAAGAGAGCAAGTAATTTTTATAATCGATGTCGCATTTGTCATAAGTTCTTTGTGTTTCGACACCAACGAGACCAGCAGCTCTACATTCATCTTGCCTTGCATCTTCTTGGTCTTATTTCTTCCCGGAAGTGTAGACGCTACTTGGCGTATATCTTCTTTGCCGTTACGTATGTGTGCTCGGCAAGACCGTTATGTGTTTAAGAGCCCCCAAGTTGTGTTTTACTGTAACTTCAGAAGCTCTAGACATGTGAGCAAAATTGGTCGTATAGTTTATTGGTCGTATAGTTTATGACGCGGCACGTCAGACCAAAAAACGAACCCAAGGCGTTCTTAAAAATCTGACGCTTTTACGCGTGGCGGTTTTTGCGTCGGTGTGAACACTCACATTGGTGCCCAAGGTTTAGTCACGAGGTGTTAAACGTCGGCGAATATCTCGCGTGAAATTCGCCGACCAGGCCTTTGTGTGAACAGGCCTTAAGGCTTGGCGGTCAAGTGTGCTGTCTGTTGTGGTCGTGTGATTTTTGACTAGGTGCTGAGGGAAGACTGCAAGAAGCTGTGTGTGTGTGTGAGTGTGTGTGTGTGTGTGTGTGTGTGTGTGTGTGTGTGTGTGTGTGTGTGTGCGTGTGGGTGAGTGTGTGCATGCGTGCGAGTTAGTGCGCTTGCGTGCGGCGATATTGAGCTGTTCCAGTGGAGACCGAGGTGAACAAGACCAACCGGGAAGCATGCTGAAACGGCAGAGTGAGGAGCTCTGCAGTGCACTGTGAGTACCTTTGTAATTGTAGCAGTGTCCCAGAAGTGGCAGGCTTTGGTGTAGAAGTTTGTTTTTGCTGTACTGGTCTCGCTTTGTTGTGCACCTAGTGGGAGACTACAGTGGCTCAATGGTGTGGGACCTGATAACGGCGCGGCCGAGTAGATCGAGGAACCCACTGTGAGCCAGGGCCAGAAGAGGCTGCGGCAGGGATGCCCTTCCGAGACTGCAGCCTAGACGGGGACGTGGACACACTGTGGGGACGTGGACACACCCCTCTTTTAACTTTTTGTCGCCCTGAATTTTTAAGCCTTTTATTCTAGCTATTTTAATCAGCTTTCAACTTGGAAAGATTTTAATTTATAATAAATTGTAAACTTTGCTTTGACAGTTTCTCTTTTTCTGGAACACAAGCTGCTCTAATTTGATTTTAATTCAGTAAATACCATTGCAATCCGGCCTTCATCCAGTTCACTTCAAAGCAAAACTAAGAAGATTTGCACAGCTCCTCCTACAGCCTCCGTCGTTATTACTCGTTGCGCAGCTCTGGACAACAACGATCACCAGCACACTAGTTTTGCAAAACGAAACTGCAAATACAGTACAAGAAATCTCCATAGAGGTGGGTAATTTTAGAGAATATTATTATGGGTTTTACAGCCATAATATATACATTGTTTTATTCACTGTCAACAAAAGTGTTACATACAAAAATCACTTCTGAAATATTATTTTCTCTCACTTTATTATTTTAACGTCTAATATATGTACATTTTATTGTCATAACAATTGTGTAGCCTTAGCCTTGTGAAATCTTACATTGGGTCTAAAAGTGAAGCCAGTAGGTGACGTAATATAAACAATACTCGGGGCATTTAGTATAATATTTAAACTACTGTCTGAACTGCCGTTGTCTCACTTAATGCCCATAAATGAAATACATACTCCGAACATAGCATGCTTGCATCTCTGCGAGCATTAAGCTGAAGAAATGTCACATAACAGTAGCTATATCTCGAAGGACATAAAATAACAATATATCTAATGAAAATAGGAAGAATATAAAGTTGTTAGGCAAAGTATCTGACAAGTTCAACAACATAAAAGCCACATCAGAATCGGTTTTGAGTCCTTCACTTTGTTTGGCCAAGGATGACTCGATAACGAACTCCTTCTTGGTTTACATTTACATTTAGTCATTTTGCAGATGCTTTTATCCAAAGCAACTAACAAGCGAGGTTTAACTGACATGACTGATGATGAAATAAAGTGTATTTTATACCACTTTGGTTGGATCTTAGCAAGATCATACATTCATCATATTGTTGGAAGTTGCTATGTGTATATTGAATTGACGTAAAGCAATTTGTCACTCTCGCGTGAACGTGAACATGACATGTATGTATGATTTGTTATGTATGTTGTAACGGCAACTGTAGTTTTCCTGAAGACCAAAGCGCCTGAAAAATTGCTGCACGTGAAGCATTTTGTGACTATTGTCTGTGAAAGGTTCTATATAAATAAACTTTTACTTACTTTTACTTTACTTACCTGAGACTTGCGTCGGGTCTGGCAGCTCAACTTGCAAGTGCTGCTTTCCGCCAGAGGGGGCTAGTATGTGATCTTCAAACACACCGCAACTTACTTTGCTCAAGAATGGTGTTTAAACTGGTTGTGTGGTAGTAAAAAGTCATCATTTAGAGACTACTTTGGTTTAATCCACCCTTTCATCAAAATATTTTTTTTTTAAACTGAACTTGTTGATAAGCACCAGTTAAAGCCTCCTCACTGATCATTTTACACACTTTTGTTTGACTTTACATTAAGCCAAATTAGGTGACATGATTAATTTGAGTTTACCTCAAGACGTGATGCATTAAAAAGCTGCTCAAAGCAACCTGTCCTCACCTATTAAGATATGCATTATTAAAAACCTCCTCCAGTTTCACCATTTTAGTGTGTTTTAGGTCTAATTGTGAATGTAATGGGAACGGAAACAAGCCTTTATGGTAGGATCCCATCGCTCGGTTTTCTATGCTTTGCCTCTATCCAAGCTTTTAACAGAAAAAAGAAATATAGCCAGTTTTTTACTCTCTCGGTACTAGTTCTGGAGTCCTGCTTAGCAACTGTCTACAACGTCAGAGGTGACACAGACATTAGCCTCTTTTGCGTTAGGTCTCTAACACATTGTATTTGTGGTATTCATTTATTCGAATCTAGCCATGTGCTTTTTGGTTACTGGGTTAAAGACACTAGGACAAGTTTGTTCGAGTCACACGGTAACTCCTAGATGGCCGACGTCCTGTTGATGATGCCAGCATATAAGTTTTTGTTCATTATAAAAAATCAGTCTAACAAATTCTGTTCATCTACAACAAGCAAAGTGTTTGGCGGGGTACCCATAGGCATAATGTTGTAATTAGCTGCTCACCTCTCGGTCAGGGACCTAATAATAAAAAGTGCAGTAGCAAAAGTGTACCATTCTAATTGACTGATAGAGGAGTAATTTACCCCCGTACCATCAGTGTATCATTATTATTATCAAGCTAATACGCACACAGTAGGTATTAGTGGGTGGTATGGGATGGTTCATTCTGATTGGATGAGAGCACAACACTGTGTTGAGGGAGTTTGATGTGATGCATGTGTTAGCTCTGTGTTATGTCCATATATTGACACGCTCATGAATTTCCGTGTCAAGTGTCTCAGCAGGAAACAGCTGAAAGCAATGAGAAGCAGCTCAAATCCCACTGCTACTTCAGAATCAGATTTTTTAACTCATTACCACAGCTCCCTCTTTTCTTTCCCACGTGGCTCTTTTTTATATATTTTGTTTTTCTCTTATAACCTTCCCTAGGAGCTGCCCCTCCCCCACTGCTCTTTTCAATTGCCCCGACCCAAACTCCGGCCATTGATTTCCCCTCACTGTGACACATTTGGTGCAGCCGCATGTGGCCTATTAATTATAGCCACAGCAGACTCTGGTCACGCTCCCCTCTCCCTAACAATGCCCCTCCACACTCATTTACAGCCCTGAGGATCTCCACTGGATCTGACGCAGCAGCACACTGACCCTGGAGAAGAGGAACAGTGGCAGTATGTAATGTGGCGGGGTGTCATGACCTTGATAGAAATGACATCATCCTAGTCTCAGTCATTAAAATGTGTCAGCGGGTTTACATGCAGAGATTATCTGGGCAAAGGAGAGGTGCTCTCTAAAACAGATTTGAACAGATTTGTTCATTTGTGAACATTATTTAAGAGAAAGTTTGTGTAGTCTTAGATCTTTGAGTTCAGCTCATGAAAAATGGGAAGTTACGTTAAAATTTTTGTTCACTATGTGTTTTTACTTGAAATAAGTATATTTTATACTTCATCTATCGCCCAATCAACAGACTGCAGTGTTTAGCTCCGCCTTTTGGAAAGTGGATCACTTTGATGGAAGAACAAAGAGTTCAAAAAGTAGTACAGTGCAGTACACCTTTTCTCCTTTGTTCACACTTAGTGATCTTAAGACAAGTGAAGAGACCAAGACTCTCTACAGTTCTCAATTCCAGAAGATTGCACTGCATTTTGAATGAAACACACTATGTTTTGAGTGTTTTAATAAGTTGTGTCCCATACCTTTACAGTCTTTAACTTGTATACAAAAATTGTACTAAATCACAGAGAATTTACCCTTTTAAAGATGTTCTTTGCCCTGAACGTAAATTAGTTGCTGTAAGGTATGTGATTGACTCAGGGTGCTCGAGGCTTACTGATCTCCCAGCTATGATTTAAAGTGGACTGAGCTGCTTTGAGGCTCCTCGGCTTAAGAATTGATGCTAAAATGATTCCTAACACACACGCAGCAGCAGAAGAGACAGCAGCCCTCGGCCCGTCTTCTCTGCACGTGCCCGTCTGACTCTGCATCTGCCAAACAATACAGTAAGCCTTCACTGCAGGCCTCTTACAGCCTCAAAATCCCAGCTTTTTATATTTAGCTCGTAATCACTATAATTTCCAAATTAGACACAGACTGGCCAAGTACACATTCCTCCTGTACAATAGGCTCTAAATGTGTGTCCCATCATCCGACACAATCTCCCAAGAGAGACACTTTAAATATTAGAGTGATATTCAAAGACAATCCGGAGTGATGAAAACAAGAAGCGCAGGCTAAACAGCTGCTGAGAGGATACTGTGTGTGTGTGTGTGTGTGTGTGTGTGTGTGTGTGTGTGTGTGTGTGTGTGTGTGTGTGTGTGTGTGTGTGTGTGTGTGTGTGTGTGTGTGGAGGGAGTGGGGGGGTGGGGGGTTGTTAAGAGCAGATTACAGAGCCTTTCCCTCCAGGGCCTTTATATTGCAGATTGACAATGTGCTGGATTTCCAAATCAACCTGGAGATTTTCATATGAAAAGATGTTTTCCATCAGAGATTAACAGCTGTTATTATTCATTTTACTTTATTCTCTTCTCTTTTGAAGCCCAGTTTCAACTCACTGCCAGTTCTGAGCAGGATACAGGTGGAGGAAAATGACTCCACCTTTATCCTGCGCCACTTCCACAATACAGAACAGTATATATATGTGTGTGTGTATATATATGTATATATATATATATATATATATATATATATATATATATATATATTGTTATTATTATTTTTTTTAATTTTATATTTTTGCAATGAAGACCAAATACAGATCCAAGTTGAACATTGGAAATGAACTGTCTATTTCTAATCAGTAAAATAAACCTTGTGAAAAAGTGAAGAAAATAATGTTTTGTTAATTCAAAACAAATTTAGTCTAAACCATGGATGAGGTAGGGCGCTGTGGGGAGTGGGGCTGGGAGAGCTTAGAAGGTTTGCTATAATATAAAATCAAAGAGGAATTTGATACAAAAGGTTTGGGAAACACTGGTCTAACTTATTGGCAGAATACGGGTGCGCGTGGCAGAGTGGTTAGCACTCCTGCCTCACAGCAAGAAGGTCGTGAGTTCAAAATCCAGCTGACTCAAAAAACATCCTCAACAAACTCTGGTCTTTCTGTGAGGAGTCTGTATGTCCTCCACGTGTTACTGTGGGTTCTCTCCAGGTATTCCGGCTTCCTCCCACCGTCCAAAGACATGCATGTGTAAGTTCATTAGCAAATCTGAAGTGTCCCTTGTGAATTAATGTGAGTAAGAGGACCCTCTCAAAAATGAGATGATTCATCTCAAGGGATTTATCCTCACAAAAAATGTGAATAAATAAATAAAAATAAATACATACTTGGGTACAAAAACAAAACAGTTGAACCACTGATAAAAGCAGCTGATATACTGTATTTACATCTATGTATGTATGTGTTTTTTAGGCCTTGCTCTAAACCAGTGTTTCCCAAACTTTTTTGAGCCGCAGTACACATTTTACATTAGAAAAGTCACAAGCACACCACCAAACAAAAATAGCACAAAAACTACATTTATTTATGAATTAATATATTTATTTATCCATCTATCCATCTTCTAGCAGCAGAGACGCCCGGACCTCCCCCTCCCCAGACACTTCCTCCAACTCTTCTGGGGGGATAGGATAGGAGTTCCCAGGACAGCCAAGAAACATAGTCCCTCGATCGTGTCCTAGGTCTTCCCCGAGGTCTCCTCCCTGGGGGAAATGCCCGGACCACCTCCCTAGGGAGGCGTCCAGGAGGCATCCGAAACAGAGGTTCAACTATTGGCCACATTCTCCTCTCCAGTACCCTGGCATAGACTTTCCCGGTCAGGCTGAAGAGTGTGATCCCTCTGTAGTTGGAACACACCCTCCGGTCCCCCTTCTTAAAAAGAGGGACCAACTTGCCCTTGCAACTTGTAAGCAATTTGCCCGTCCAGGTGACCGAGTTACAAAAGATAACTTTCATTGTATTGTATTTGAGCTTACCCTTTTTTGCTTTCTTCTGCCCGCTACTCAGGCTAGAGCCTTTATCTGAGTCAGAATTTTCTCAAGGACTCAGGTCAGATGGACTACATTTTCTCTTCAAAAATGTATCCATTGATATTACCTTCGATAAATAACCTGCGATGTTGTCTCACTCGCAAAATGACTATGTATTTTCGTATTTATCGTGATACTGCCCTCTAGTGGAAAAGCGTGTAAATGTTCACTACACACCGCTGCTTGTGAAATTGAATAATTTTCCCCAGCACACCTAACGATCTCTCACGGCACACTAGTGTACCGCGGAACACTTGTTGAAAAACACTGCACTAAACAGCCTAACAACAAAGACTACAATAATCTTACAAATGTTTAATACACACTAATTTGTTTTTTATGAATGTTTTGAAATGTCTCATGCCTCCTACATGCTGTCATTAGAAAGCAGTCACAGCAGTGTCTCCAAGCCCTTGTTCTTCACCTGGACCCAGAGTAGTAGTCTCCAATACTGGAGCATTCAGAGCTGCACTCACTGGCTAATACATGCTGCTAAATGTTAGCACAGTTCTGAGCAGCGCTGCAGGTGGACAGCAGGACCACAGCATATCATGTCAGTTCTGTGCAACCATTTGATATTATCTTTACAAATTGTTTGTTAGAATTTGATTTTATATTGTTTTACATAGAATCTCTTCGGTACACTCCCCACAGTGTAAAAACACAAGTCAGATCAGGTTCTCAGTCCATGCTTCACTAAAGAGGACTGTATAATATTCTTAAGAGAAAAATGAGTCCAGACACTACATTAATTTGGAAGTGTGAGCTGGAATGGTGTTCCACAGAGAGACATTTCTTGGAGTGAAAGCAGAAGAGTCTCACCATAAACAATGGCTGGGGGCTGGGGCATTATTCATGAGCTGTAATACTGAAGTGGTGTGCATGGAGCAAATACATTAATCATACATCATCTGGAGTTTACACTGCTCCTACTGTATCGGTGCTTTGCTTGTGTACACTTGCTGATTAAGATGCTCCTCCGTTTGATCGGTTGTCCATACAATTGCATGTGGAAGGGGGGGGGGGGGGGGGGTCGGCAAACATGTCTGTGTGTATTGTTTAATAAGATCAGCTTTGTTTTCAGCGCTGTAATTAAGTAGAAATACATAAATCAGCTTGATCAAGAGAAAAAAGAAATTAGGGCAAATAGGATTTGTGTGTTTTTGCATAATCCTTGTATTTCTATATTAAACAGCTCTAAAAGTGGAGAAATAATGACATTAGTATTAAAATGAAGCCATGGAATGAATTGTTAATCCAATTGACAGCATTATTTTTTAAATTTTGCAAGTAGATAGTAATAATAACTTCAAAGGAGGATGAGGATGTGGCTTTTATAGTAAATACATGTGGGATTCCAGTGTGGAGCCGAGGCAAGATTGAAAATGTTAGGATAAAACTACAGATGCATGCCAGTGGCTGTGCACTGTACCTTGAAAAGAATTCAGAGCTCTGTTCTCCACTTCCTCCATGTACAGGTTAGCCCCAATTGGTCTACAACTAGACACAGATGAGACGATTGTCTCCTTTGATGTCACATCCCTCTTTACCTGCATACCCACCAATGAAGTGTTGCACCCCTGAAAGTAGGGAGAAAGAATTACGAGAGTGATTTACAGGTATTTCTCACTTGCAGGAGTTTAATGCAATCATATATTAATTTACTTATTTATAAATTTTTTTGCAAAATCCCCCTGGTGGTGGGTAAAAGGCATTACTAATCAATCAATGAAAAATTCAGGCTTACTAGCTGATTGCCAATGACAAAATTGCAGTTCTCTCAAACAAAATAACAAAAAAACATCAGCGCAACATAAAATACAAACATTCCTACAAACTTACAACCACGTTTATATTGTTTGTAAGGCTTATGTAAATAATTTATTTCAAACCCTTCTTACTGTTCACTTTTCTCAATCAGTGTCTTATTCAGCATAAAATCTTTTTGTATTATTGTTTATTCTTCTTTGTTTGTTTTCTGTGTGCACCAGTAAATTTTATTGTAAATTCCGTGTTGGAAGAGTTTGGGGCTGGACCAAGTAAAAAAAGGCACATGTTGATCAGTATTTTATTATTTTCATCCAGATTAAACGGAGAAAGTCTCCAAAGTTCCCACCGTGTCTCGTGATCCCTAACGCACCACATCACCCAATTAACACAACGCAGAAGTACAACGGTTACAGTGGCATGGGATCACCTGTCTCCCCGATTGTGGCTAACCTGTGCATGGAGGAAGTAGAAAACAGAGCTCTGGTCTCTTTCCCAGGTGCAGTGCTCAGTCACTGGTTCAGATATGTTGATGATACGTGGGTCAAGATAAGAACCCAGGAAGTAGAAGCTTTCAAAGAACACATGAACGCAGTGAACAAGAACATCAAGTTCACCCGTGAAGATGCTGTAGATAACCGCCTGGCCTTCTTAAACTGTGCAGTGGTTATTTGTGAGGACAGGACTCTCCAAGTAGAAGTTTACAGGAAGCCTACACACACGGATCAATATTTGCTGTTTGATTCCCACCACCCACTGCAGCACAAGTTGGGAGTCATCAGGACTCTTCAGCACAGAGCACAAGAGGTGCCCACAACCTCAGAAGGTAAAGTAAAGAAGAACAACACATGCATAAAGCTCTGAGAGACTGTGGATACTCCAAATGGTCTTTCAACAAAACCAAGAGGACACAGACACCAAACAGACAGGAACCAGAGACAAAATGGAAGGGTGTAGTTATCCCTTATGTGTCTGGTTTATCTGAAAAACTTAAAAGGATTTTCTGCGGTTCAGCGAAGAGTGCAGTGACAGTTATGTTGGAGAAACAAGACATCTTCACAAGAGGATGTATCAGCACAGAAGAGCCAATCCTGGAGGACCTGAGTCTGCAGTCCACCTTAACCTCAAAGAGAAATGACATTTCTTTGAGGACAGCAATGTCTGGATTTTGGCCAGAGAGGCCAGACGATTTGAGAGAGGAGTGAAAGAAGTAATTTTATCAAAACAGTTTCACTCTAGAACTTATTACTCAATACCACCTGAAGGGAGTAGTTATGCTCTAACATCAGGAGTCACACTGCTTTTTCAACTCTTAACAACAATGAGACCAGAACAGCCTAGTCCAGTCACAGTTAGTTTAACCCCTCCCTCTAGAGATATAATCTAAGATCTCTTACCAGTAGATATCAGAATTGAAAATGTTCCTCAGATGAGGAATGACATGTCTTTACACTGAAACCTATTTCAGATGCCTTTGTTTTAACCTTTTCTTCAGGCACTAGTAAGTTATAAACATTGTTACTAATGTTCTGGACTTAAATAAATAGCCCATGTGAGATTTTATATTTATACTGTGTGTCTTGTAAACCTAAAATAGATATGATAATTAAAATAGTGAAATTGATAATTATATGCTAGGTGAGTAAGTTAAATTTAAAAATTTAACAAGCTTGAGTTAAGTATTATAAATATAATTAATGAACCGTGATCAACTCCAACTGACGTTATTTTAAAGTGTTCACTATACTGTAGTGTTCACACAACTCAAAGAAATTTACGTCACTTTTTTTGTTAAATTTAAGTATCACTTTTTACAGTGTGTGTCTCAGTGAAGGCCCTTGGACGGTAGCTGAAAGTTCATGTCACACACACTAGTGTTGCCATTGTTCTCCGAGACTACTCATGTGCTCTAAAATTAAAAATGACTTTGGAGCCCAGACACCACACTGACCAAATCCATACAGTACCTCTCTTTGAAAACAATGCTAATGTAACAGCACATGATCCCCTCCAACCCCCAATGTCAGAATGTACCATCAACTAAAAGTCAAAATACATACAGCACAGATGTAAAAGTCCCAGTTCTCCTCTTATTGATCCAAGCCTGTGTTGGAAAAGAATTGCACTCCATTTTGTGCACATGTGGGTCCAAATGCATGTGCATGTAGGGCTCTGAGCTGGAGAGTGTTCACAGATGAGCCCATGCCAAAGAGGAAAAGTCCCACAGGGCGAATCAATAGCTGCTGCTGGATAATGGAGGCCTGCTCCGACAGCTGTGTTCTGCCCAGCTCTGCGGCCACCTGGACACACGGCCAGCCCAGACTCGCTCCAGTTTCACTATTTCACCATTCCAGTGTCCCCAAAGATGTACAACAGTGTGGATAAAACAAAATTAGGTACAATACACAAATTACTTTTCTTCGAACCTAATAATCAATAATCAATAATCATGTATTTAATTTATGTGCCTGTTGAATTTAGTTGTTCACTGATTACTGTTTGTTGATTGATCAACCGATTGCAGGGGATAGTCTTAGTTGTTCAGTATGGCATCCATCCTGTTAATAACTATTACTAAATGCAGAGGTGGGTAGTAACTTACGTTTACTTAAGTCATTTTTTGAAAGAAAATTTACTTCTAGGAGTAGTTTTACTGCACCATATCTTTTTACATTTACTTGAGTATATTTGTGAACACTACTCTTACTCAGTTGCAGTGGGATACACTTAACAGCCACATCTACCACATGACTGTGTTTCACCAATCAGACGTAGCCATGCAGTCACATGACCACACACAAACTGTGGAGTTATAGCGGCACAAACTCTTCAGTGTTCAGTCTTAAGTGTCGCAACATTACAAGTCACAATACTACTAGCTAAACTACCTCCCTGAGTAGCGTGGTTTCTGAATCAGTGGTAGTGAAGCTCTTTTATTTATTAGGTAGAGCAGTAGTGTTCACCCAAACTACATTTCAATTACAAAAACATTTTTCCCGTACCAGAACATACAACACCAGAAGGTCTGCATATTTTATAAATACAGTATCGGGAAAACCAACAGTTGATAAAAGACGCTGATCTAGACCCACAGCGTCTTATACCTGACTTTTATTGTTCTCTGCTGATGTGGCTCATTTGCATAAATCTACAACGACATTAACCATGTGTCATTTCATGCCCACTAATAAATGGAACGGACATGTCTTTGGTGTATTATTTGGCCAGACCAAAACCAGACCAAAACCAGATCAAAACCAGACCAAGACCAGACCAAAACCAGACCAAAACCAGACCAAGACCAGACCAGGGCTCTGGGTGGTTTACAGCTGTTGGAGATGTTGCTGTTGGTGAGTCTTTTATGTAGCTCACCAAGCTGCCTGTCCATCGGTCTTACGCTCTAAAACTGATGGAACTAATGCTGACAGATGATATAAAAAATAAAATTCCACTGACTTGGAATTCAGTAAAAAATAGGTAAGTTTAGTAAACTACTGTTGCCATGATGCTGTAGCTTAGCTTTCTACATTTCTCTGGGGGGTAGCTTAGGTGTAGTGAAGCTTTATTTAACGTAGAGTAATTGGTGGCTTAGCTCACTATATTTTCCAAATAGCTTGCCCAACACTGTTCTTCACACATAATGGACGCAATAAAAAATGAAAAATGGTTGAGGCTGCTGTCTTTAGTGTTGAAAGTGAAGAGGATGAACAGCCCTGGCCTCCTTTCGCTCACACACAGACCCACTGTAGGGATTGGATTCAAATGTTTTATGTTGAGAATGTGAAGATTCAATAAAGATCTGACATTGTAATCAAACAGTTACTCAGTACCTGAGTAGTCTTTTAATCAAATACTTTTTTGCTTTTACTAATGTAATTTAAGGCTAAACTACCCACTTCTGACTAAATGTTTAGCCTACACAACTGTATATTCATGTTTCCAAAAAACAAATTCTATCCTGAAAGTTATAGACTTACAGTTATGCTAGTGGGTTTAAACCAGGAGCAGAATCAGAAAAAAAAAAAAAAAAATAGGGACATAACCCCCCAAATACCCAGTAAATTAATTCCCTATATAAAATAAAAGCAATACATAAATCCAAATAAACTAAATTCTTTAAAGCAGCCCTGTGTATATTTTAGCCTCTTTGTACAACTGCGAAGTCACTGGCGGAATCTGTGTTTGCGTGGAGACTATCCAAGCTGGAAATTTGGAAGAAAGAAAATGGTTATATTAGTGTATTTGGTACAAATAGGACTCTGTTATAGGGCGTTCACACCAAAATACTTCCCACTGAGCCGGCCCCAGTTCATTGACCTTGTAGGTGTGAGGATGTCCCGCAGGACACCAACTATTGACGCATCAGTAATTAATGAAATGTCTTCTGCACACAGAAGTTATTTTTTTTGAAAAAAAAAAAAAAAAAAACATCTTCTGAACATTGAGCTGGAGCTACAGCATGTGTTCGGAGAGTGTCTGAACTAGCCTGGTACAGCCTGACTTTAGCTCTGTATATTCTGTACTTAACAAAATTTTAAACACTTTTGTTTTTGCCCCCATTTTTCATGAACATTTTCTGTATGACTGCATCACAAATTGCTTTTATTTCTTCCTCTTCATTGTCCCCCTCACCACTGAAATAGTAGCTCTGCCCTTGGCTGTACCACCTAAATTAGATAGGATTTAATTTAAAAACAAATTCTCAGAAAAGTTTATTATGATTATTTGATTTTATAAACATAAACCATACAAAAAAGTATGAAGTACAGCAAAGACTGTGAGTGAAGCTTGTAGCAAGTTGCCATATGTCGAAATCTACCTCATCTCTTTTCATCATGAAATGCCTTCAATCCTTTCATTTGTGTATCTGTAATGCATTATTATGGAATGAGACTTTTTACCTACCCACATTTCTGTTTCATGAATACATTAGTATGTTGGGAGATCTGGTTGTGCTGGCTCGCTCACACACTGTGACGGACTGATGGAGTGGACTGGCGGGCTAACAGGCTGGCGCTGGGACTTGCTAGCCCACATACATCCCACAGCTGCCAAGGCACTGCTCGCTCTGCACCGGTCAGTGGACAACACCCACACAGCTCAGCTCTCACTCTGAGCACAAAAAAACAACAGGCACATGCACCAGTGTCCGGAAAATAATCCTACAGCTGGGAAGATAAATTCAAATCGATCATTTTTATCCATATTTTAAAAGAGGTTACGAGGCTGTCCCCTTCACTCACACAGTCAATACTAATGAAAGCAAATCTGTCCTCTCATTTCCTTAAGTGCACCCTTCATTGATCTTTACTTTAAAGCTTAACAAAAACAGCCGATAAATATTCACCAGCCCCCTGCCCAAAGCCGCCGCTACGCAAATTAGCTCCGCATTTCAGTCATGTATCCCAAAAACAAATGAGAAATTCCCTCACACTTTCTAGTCCCATTAAAACTATTATTTACAAAGATCATCCCAGTGGAGCTTTCAATTAAATATCTGCTGAGCGTGAAGGCATGAGTGATGAAACGGAGCGGCGGTGGCAGATCTGAGCCGAAGATTAAAAACGGCAGATGAAACGCAAATGAGGATTTTTGCAGAGGATTCCACAGCGCTGTCAGAATTTTTTTGTAACGGGTTTGGAGGTGCTGTGCCAAAACGGACAGAGCTGATGACAAAATCACAAAATAATACAGAATAATTTCTTTATTTGCATCAATCAGAGTGGAAGAAAAGTTCAAGGGCCCAATCTCGCACCTGACAAAGGGTGTATAGGCAGTGACAAAGTGATGGTTGTTGCCATGTTCCTCTGGTCGGTCACATTTGCTCTTGGAAAGACAAAAAAAACCTTTTCAAACATTTCAGTGTTGCTTAAAATGATGAATGAAGAAACATGCAACAGAATGAAACTGGAAGTCTTTTTGTCCAAATAATTAATGAATTCCTGTAGAAGTCGCTCATTACCTTCATCAGAAAAATTTGGGTTTTCAAGTTTTACTATTGTGTTACGAGGCCCATATAGCAAGTGCGCTATAGCTGTTGCACATCCAGTCTTGTGTTTTACCCACGCCACGTTCCGCTTCAGAGCTGACCAATGAGCTCAAAGGAGGGACAGCGCAGTGACATCATTTAAAACACAAGTAATTTTTTGACAGATTTGAACATTTCTAACAAAAGGAAACTCAATTTTATAAAATAATAACACAGCTGAAAAGTTTCTTGACGGCTGTGCATCAGAATTTTTTCCACTGCGATCTGGAATTGGCAGCAAGGCAGTCGCTAACCCATATGCATGCATGGGTTAATCAGACACAATTCTCTGACATATAAATAGCCTC
>JALDNG010000025.1:685000-847500 GCA_024349245.1 Neodontobutis hainanensis
TAGTGAAAAAGTGTTAAGCTGACTCTGCCTCTTTTGACCACCACTTGCAGTCCGTGAAAGGTATTCTTTTCTTTTAAGCGGTTACATCTTGATTCAGAGAGTTGTATGGTGTTGATAATGGAAAACTATAAATGTTGGCTTTGTTTTAGAAAAAGGTAGTGCAAGGAGTCCATCATCTAATCAATAGAGTTGTGTTTTGCGGTCAAAGGATTATGGACAGTATTTTTTGAAGTGCTTTTGACCGTTGTTGACAATGGTAACATACCTGTACAAAACTGCTCCAGTGTAAACAGCCTGAGGAAATTTTCTGAGAGGTGAGAATTTTTTTTAAAGATAAACCCACACGTAAACATAATGTAATTACAATATAGTACAACCACAAATAGGCTTTATAGACTTAATGCATTGCACATTTCTTCAACAACAAGTGTTTCTAGAGTCAGTATTTTTGACCTTGAGAGTTTTATATGGTCACACAATGAAATACTATTAAAACAAATGCACTCCAGCAGTCTTTTTAGACCTAAATATACACAGCTATCTTATGAATAACTTTATAATATGACCCACTACTTATCATAACTGCAGAATTTCACAACATATCATTCCTTGCATTCCAAAGTCTGTGCCATGCAAATTATTCCCAAATAAAAATAAAAATCTAAAGCGTCAGAAAGTGAGAGTGAGACGGCCTGAAAGACAGACAGATCTGCCGGAATACAGACGCAGAGAGTGTGGTGTGAATAGGAGGGAGAGAGAGTATGCTGAAACCCACTCAGACCACCTGCTCATCAGTTCCTCTGGCAGCGCTCGTACTGTCATTGTCCACACAAACACGCGCACACACATACGCTCAAATGGAAAAATCTCCCGGTGCGCTCGCTCAAAGCCTTTCCCAGTCCCTCCCACATCAGATGCTGGCCACAAAGACTTGATTTAAAACTGTTAGGTGCCATTCAATATGGGCCTGGTTTGGAGCCAAGCCTCGGACGTTTCTCAAAGGTTCCACTCACCTGTTACCGGTTAGCTGTTACCTCCGGAACGCAGCCGGACCTGAGCGAAGACTGAGCTTTCAGACTTGGTCCTGGTAGTTCACTTCGGTCGGTGTTAAGTTCTCATCCAAATAAACACATTGCATAAAAACAAAAATGTATTTGTTGTGAGAAACATGTTGCACGGCTTCTTGGTACAATTCTGCATTATAGAGTATTTTAAGGCCAGAAAGGATTGCCCCAAAGACAAAAATATAATTTTTAAATTTCTAAATACTCTGATCAAAAGGCCAAAACAATAAGTAAAATGTGGTCAGATATTAACATACCACCTGACATTTTATTTCTCTAATAACTTAGTTGTTCACTGACCCAGCTCATGACATCACAGCAGTACGTTTAACGTACGTAGTGTATTGGTATGTTGTTAACGGTAGAATACAGAATTCTTTTTGTAATGGGACAAACAGAATAGAGTAAATACACAACTTTTTCTAGATTTAAATGATAGTCTCATTGAGTGCATTTACACGCACATGAGTGACTATACTGACTCAATACAATAAGGTTTTAACTGTTTACATGTACTTAATAATATTACCGATAAATTATAGTAGCTCAGATTATTATTGAATTTGACACAAACCTCAGTGAGCTTAGAGTTGCTGAAGGGCATTTAAGTTACGTTGCCCTTCGTTATCCCCATGGGGAAATTCATTCTCTGCATTTATCCCATCCAGGGGAGCAGTTGCTCAGAGGGTGCCCGGAAACCCTCTCCAGATCTTGCAGTACGGTTACATGCAGGTAGAGAAATTTGAATTATTGCCTTTAATCATTTACTGATTATAACCAGAGTTTTAAACACCTTAAAAGTCAATTTAAAAGCATAAATTTACACCACCAATTTCAGTGTTGCTGCTGCTACGTGGCACTTGTGGCTCTCCCCTCTGTTTTGCTGACTTCATCGTACTTTTGTGGATAATTCTGCTTCTTTGTTTTAGCTACAAAATGATCAACTAATTTATCCCAGATTATGGTTGTTGTTACTGTGACATCGTAGCTACTGTTGGTAATTAGGCTACCTAACGTCTAAACCAGGGGTCTCAAACTCAAATTACTTGGGGGCCGCAGGAGGCAGAGTCTGGGTGAGGCTGGGCCGGATCAGGTATTCCACAAAAAAGGCTTTGTTAAATCCTCTCAAATGTCATTACTAACAGTTATTTAACTTCAGTGGGTTCTTCTGAACCTGAGCTATCCTGAACTTAAATGGAATATTGAAGAACATGAATGAGCTGGCTGAGTGGCCCCATTGGATGTCCACTCCCCTCGGTAATATTGTCAACATAACATCGGCATTAATTTGCAGATTCGTCATGATAACAAATCCGCATGGATAGTGGTGGTGAAATTGCCATCAACTGTCAAACAAATCAACCCATTTCAAATGATGGGAAAACAAATTACGATCTGCATGATGCCAAATCCAATGCCGGGAACATTGAATATTTCCAGCTCAAGGTGCTCATTTCAAACACAGTAAGAAGCAGAAAGCTTATGTGATGTTACACGGGCTCCTCCATAGTTGGGATTGTTTCTCTGCCTGCATCAAGCCTAGCCGATGGCCACGCCCCCACGAGCAATATACTCCACTGTGATGGTAGGTTGGTTCGTCCCCGGGCCGCGACTTTGTTATCCCTGGTTTAAACGTAAAGTTGTGGCCCATATGCCTTCTTCTTTACATTGGTCTTGTAAAATGTGTGTTTGGTGTCTTAGCTTTAAGTAAATTGAATGACTGCACCAAAAGAATAATTTCTCTTTTTCCCTGGTGCTACATTCCCACGATTTACATCATCGAGATGCTTTTATTTTGATAGTGTAGCAGAGGTCACTTTGTGTCTACTTCCTGTGTTTCCACACTGTAGATCCAGAGAATGACGCATAAACGCTTGAAGAATAGAAGTCCAGCATATCTTAAGAGTCTGACGGAGCTGGTGTGAACTGTCAGACTTGTTAAAATAGAAACTGTTTCACACACGTATGCTGCTATACTGCGGTTACTTGCTGCTTTAGTGTAAATTCGGGGTTACTCCATTTGGGGGGGCAATCATGTGATTTTGGAGTAACACACCTGTATAGTTTGTGGTCGTTTTACTGCTGCATGTATATGGCTTACTCCAATTAAAGTACAGAGTCAGGCAGAGACACAGAGTAACACATGTAAACAGATGAGAAAAACATAAAGAGCAGTGTTCAGAAACATACTCACTCATTTTTAGAGCAAAGAAACACGTTTTGGATAACATTGCCACTGGCTCCTTTTTGTAGGTTATAGTGCTTTGTCGTCTTGTAAAAAGTTTACAAGAACAATCTAGTCTGTTCATTTTCCCTTCAAGAACCCCCACATACACATACATACACTCAGACACAGTCTATAGTAGAAGAGAAAAAAACAACAAAAACATATTAATATGAATGGAATAGGTTGACAGTTGCCCTGCAAGATGATTCACAGCTAACTACAACATTAATAAAGGGATATGGTTCAAGTTATGGTAAAGTACACATTCTGAATAATTTCATATATGTTAGAAATGGCTGCCATGCCTTAAAAAAATTATCAGTTGAAGAAGACAATGTACACTTCATCTTTTAAAAATGTTGAAACTTTATGAGCTTGTCTATCCACTGTTCATGTGTCGGAGGGTTTTCCTTCTTCCACCTCAAGAGTATAAGACGCCTTGCAATTAGAGAAGCAAACGCAGTGGTGTCTAAATAATGTTTTGAAAGAGAAACATTACCTGGTATCACTCCAAATATTGCGGTCAATGCAGAAGGGGCAAATTTAGAATTAAATACATCAGAAAAAGTGTTAAATATGGACGTCCAATAGTTCTGGAGTTTGAAACAGGTCCAGAAGATGTGGACTAATGACCTGTATCTCCCTTTAATTGATTACACAGTCAGTCCCTGAATAGAATTTGGCTAGCTTTTCTTTAGAGAAATGTAAGGGGTGGAGACCTTTAAATTGGAAAAGTCCATGTCTGGCACAAATAGAATTAGAAGGTACTCTAGAAAAAGATAAAGGATTGGTAGAGGTCCTCTGTTATGTCCAGTGCAAGATACTCTTTTTTAAATGTGATTTAATTATGGAAAGAGAGGGAAATTCAAGTTCAAGTAATATACAATAATACATACAAACTGTCCCTCTCTAATGCACATTTATATCAAAATTTTTGTCTAGATTTGTTTTGTAGGGGGATCTTGGGAACATAGGGTATCCATTATTTGTTGACAAATTTGTAAGTAACAGAAAAGAATGTGTCCGAAGAATATTGAACAACGTTAGCTTTTTTAAGACCATTAAGGTGTAATGCTGTTAAAGACAAAGACCACATGAATGCAGCATTAGTCTGAGATGAGGCTGGTGACACTGTACGTAGGTTCTTCCTGTTCACTCAGACAAGAGTAAGAACTCCAGCTAAGAGGGATTAAATTGAGCTACAGTTGTGGAAAATAGTTTGCGGACACGAATCACTCTTCAAGTCTTACGTCAAGTCTAAGTCTAGTCTTAGTTTTACGTCAAGACTACTAAATATTAAATTGATGATGTGATGGTTTTTTGTTCAGTTTTAAACACATTCTCTGTTGTTGACTTTGATACTGGCAATGTTGAGAACTGACATTGAAACTGTCAAGAATTTAGTTTTGTTAGTTTTTCTTGTAAACAATATACAAAAAAATATAATTTCTTTTAGTTTGAGTCTGTCTAATGCAGCCACACTTTTGAAACACAAAAAAGATTTTTCCACAAATAGTTAATGATTGTGTAAAATTTTTTAATTTTTAAATGTTTTTCCACCACTGTATGAGCACAGTTGTAATAAGCTGTGTATGTGAACGTGGTGAGTATCATGTTACAAAATAGAGCATGTTTTTTGATGTTGGTGGGGGAAACCAGAGAAACCAGAGTACTGTGAGGCAACAATGCTAACTTTGCCACCATAATCTCCAGCAACAGGTGGACAGAAAATAGTAAAAACTGCACAAAGTTGTGAAATATCACTTTGTAAACAACAATGTGTTTTTTTTTTTGTTTTTTTTTAAAGCAGAGCTACAATTTACATTTTTGTTGTAGGAAAGCGACTGCTCATGCCCAGTCTGTTTCTGTGTGTCACTCAGTTCATTCTCAGTTCATCAGCAGCTGTCAGAAACCGAGATGTTAAGAGTTCTCAAGGAGATATGGGGGTTTCTCAAAATCAGAATGCTGTTTTATCCTGGTTTCTTAAATCACTGTGGGTGATTGATTTGTTTACATTTGTACGTAAATCCACATTTGATTTAAATTTTGTGATATGTTTGGTTAGACCACAACCAGACCAGCTCTAATCTCTGTCTCCAAATTCAATATTGTTTCAGAGGCATAACAATAATAATATTATTATAGAATAATAATATTGTGAAATAAAGGATTTATTCATCAGAATAACTGGTAAACCTATCAAAGGCCTATCGCACGTCTCTCCAAAGGCTGTAGGCTAACTGTAACTTTGGGGGCATATTATAACAGCACTGTTGGAGCACAACATAGTTCTATCAAGTCATTTTATTCTCAGGCAAGACCGTTTCTGGTTTTCTGCTTGAATCTGATCAGAAGTTGTGCTTTTCATTGATACCCATCAAGATAGAACACTGTGTCCCCAATATTTTTGAGATACTGTTGTTGGAAGTTTTGACATTCTAAGTAGCAACAATGGCATGTGGAACATTTTTTCATTAAAGAGGCAATGCAGAACATTTAGCCATTAGAATGCACAGGTCCCTCTACAGCAGGGGTCTTAAAATATAATTGCTTGAGGTCTGCCAAGTTAACCTTCCTCACCATGAGAGGTACAAAAATTAAAATGATAGGATAATGTTTTTTCACTTTTTTATTTTACATTTTATTAAAATATATTTATTTGAAGTCTTTTGAGGATAAGACCCTTTTATTCCACACCTATGCAATCTCTTAAACAATGTGGGGATAAGTTATTGATGAAAGATTATTGGAGGTTTCTGTCCAGCTGAGGGTATTGTGTCAGTGAAAACGGCATCTAAATGATTTTGAGAATATTTGATTTTGGGGTTAAATGTTACGTGGTTCTCCTTTTAAGTCTAAAATGCAGTGGAATATGTCTTAGTAGTATGTCAGGTCAAATCTAATCTTTGTCAAAAAATAATGTTATATTCCAACGACCATTGTCTGGGTCTATACTACCCCCCACCCCCACCCCCCCATTATGAGACAATTCCATTGAAAAGACAGGTGCATGTACGCCTCATGCCCTACCCAACATGAACAATCCCCAACACACTAACCCGCTAGAAAACACACTATTGTTTAGTCAGGAGTGTGTATATGTGGTGCGGGGGTAGACTCAGGTACCAAGGTAATGGCACCTGGGGTTATTGAGTCCTAAATGCAGCTTCCAAAGTGCCTCGTAGGAGCGCAGCACTGACTAATGCACACATGTCTCGCTCCACTACAAAGGACAGGTGTGTTTGTGTCACCAAATTGTCCCCCCGTTGTCTGAGGCCTCGCCGAGTGGCAGACCCTGTCCATTAGCCACAATTTAACAGGACGATCAGAGTGCTCCAAAAGGGCCACATCAAACAAGTCTGGAGAATCCCAGGTGCCCGGCACAAACCGCGGCCAATAAGCGAGCCCACTTACAGGCCTAATGTATTCTGTGAGGGAAATGAAGATGTTCCTTCTCTGTCCGAGGCTCTTTTGTTGTGTGGCCCGGCAGGAAGATGGGGAGGGATTGTTTCACATGGGGTCTGCGCCACAAGAGCAGCCAGGGCAATTATCTTTAGAGATGCATATTAATATTTCACTAATGGAAGCCTGATGGCACTGTTATGGTAAGCTACTGTCATAGTGAGGAGAATGGAATACAAAAGCTGATTTTAAGTACAAAGGAAGAGCAGAGCCTGTGATCTTGCTTTTTGCTACTCACCTGACGTTGCTAGGTTACAAAAGGCATCTAACAATGTTTTCATTACACATAGATCTTATTGTTCATATTCATATCAGACTTTCCTGTAGAAAAAAGAGAAACAACTCATCATGGGTCACACTATCCACTGCATCAGGCCTTTAGAAATATCAATCTTGCCACAGTGGTTGCTTCTTTTACTCTCAACAGTTCTTTAGAATGAAACTATGCCTGATGAATGTTCTCATTCATCCAGGTCAACTTGAAGAAAAGGTCGAGCAAAGGCATCTGGACTTAGTTTTTTAGTTATTTCAAGCCAACAACTATGAGACCAGAACAGCCTGGTCCAATCAGGTTTAGTTTAAGGTTAAACTCCTCACTCTAAAGATAACGCTCAGTTGAGTTTGAAGTTACTCACCAACCATTATTGCATAAATAACTGCATAAACATCACTTCATAAAAACACTGTTCCAGACCCATTCCGTCTGCATCTGTCTCTTTTATGATTTAGAATTATTGCCTAATTGCTTTCAGCCCATTTGTTTTCATTTTTGAGAAGCAAAGCCAAATGAAAGTGCTTAATGCTTAAATAAATCAAAAGGTCGAGGATTTTTTGTCTAGACCAGGACCTGTTTTAGACCAGAACCAGACCAGAACTACAGTTAGATTACTGTGCTGTTGGAGATGCATTTAGGGACACTAGTTTTTAATCATCTGCAATGTCTCAGTATGACTTACCTAGTTGTTTCCATTGCTGAGATCAAGTTGGATCAAATATGATATTACAAACACTTGTCATTCTCCTTTCCCAACACCTCAAAGAACTTCCTGTGTTCTTTCTGATGACCTTGTGTCAAAAGAATTTTTAGGAGAGGACTTTAGGCACATGTCTTGGAAATGTTTTGATTGAGCCTTTGTAAAATAGTCCCAGAATGAGACACCTAAATTCTTTAATAACATCTCATCTCCTTGGGTTGTATTATTGCAATTTGGTCAGTGTCTAAATTAGAAGATGGACAGGAACTTCACACAACAAGAAATTACCAATTGTAAGTAAGGCATGCAAAAGTAAGAGGTGTGATGCAGACAAGTTTCAGATGTTCATGTTGTGTGATATCATTCCTTCGGCAAAATCTAGGGCAGGGCCCAAACAAGACAGTGGACCTGGGACCAAAAGGAAATGGCATCCCATGTAACCAGATTGATTTATGACCAGCGGTGTGCCTCTGCGGTGACCTTTAAAGGTGTCATGCGAACGGGATGCAGCACTCGGGCTGACATGACAAAGCTTCTCTCTGAAGGTCATGCCCTGCCCTGCAGCCGCGTTCACTGTAACTCATCACCGGACACACTATTTCAACTGCATTAACTTCTTCTGGGAACAGTGTCTTGCTGCAGGCCGTAGGATTGTGACACTAAAGCAATCATAACCACCTGCTCGCTGACGTGCTCCAACTGTGCTCAAGTACACTGGGCTCCTTTTGCTGTTCATTTCAGTGCTGTGATTTGTCAGGACTCTGCGTATGAGACCATGTTTTCATTTTCCTTCTTTCTTATGAGTGATGTTATTGTGGCTCCAAATACTGGAGGATAAAATACTTTAGACTTTATACTTTATTGATCCAATATCTCACACAAAACACTCTTAAAAACTAATAGTTGGAATAAGAGATAATCTAAAAAGTAAATACACTATATTCATTACGGAAAGAGAAATGAATGATTAGGTGCATACAAGCTGGTAATATAAGAGAATTGAGTAAGGCAGTGGTTCTCAACCTTGGGGTCACGACCCCCACAGGGGTTGCCAGATTATTTCAGGTGGTTGCAAATATAGACCATGGGCCATTGATAACAATAAATAAAATGACACAATACTACTACTACTACTAATAATAATAATTATAAAGAAGATGTATGAAGATCTGCTGTTTCATTCACAGGACGGGACATTTATAACAAGTGAGCAAAAAGCGGGACTGCAGTGGGAGAGTTGTGTGTCTGTGTGCACAGACGGGGCTGCTGTTATGCAGAGATCGAGAAAAGGTGTGCGTATTGGAGGTGGCTGTGCATGTTAAGTTTTTTCACTGATCCATAAGGAATGCAATGTCTTGAGCTAGATATTCACAATGTGTTTCCAACATCAGTTAAGATTGTTAACTTTATTAAGTCCCAGCCAGTGCAAAGCAGACTTATTGCAACATTTTTTTGAGAAATGGGATTTGAACATGAAGCACTACTGTTTCACATGGATGTTGCTGTAAGTGGCTCTCTCATGGCAAAGAACTAACAAGACAGTTTGAGCTGCAGGAAGAAGTCCACATGTTTTTATTAGACCACCCTCGCTGACAGTCTCACTAACCTTAAGGGGGTTGCAAGCCTTGCATATTCAGGCTGTTCTGTTTAAACCTGTCCCTCCAGGGCCCAAACACAAATGTGTTGAAAGCTGTTTTGATATGTTACCTAATCTTGACAATTACATTGACAACAAAATAAGCATTCAAACACTTAAATATTTTATAGCCTTAAGAGCCTCGGTTAAAGTTTTAATAAGTACTTCCCACAAGATGACGCACCGGACAAGCACGACTGGATACGTCATCTTTTCACCGCCTCCTCCACACAACACCTGTCGTCAGAGTTGCAGGATGCCGTGCTGGATATATCTTCAGTCCCCACATTACAATCTGTTTTTGCAACCCTCACACTGGCTTACTGTTAAACATTTTAAATCGGCCTTTTGGGTTTGTCGTGTTGCCAAGAAATCAAAAATAACTGAAATAAAAAAGTCTAATCAAATGTGATAAAAAAAAGTTAATTTATTAACAATAGTTTCTATTTATTTACATTTAGCAGACGCTTTCATTCAAAGCGACTTACATTGAGCTTCAAGGTGGGTTAAGTGTCTTGCCCAAGGACACAACAACAGTATGAACTGTGGGGAGAGCAGGAATCGAACATCTACCTTCTGGTTGAAGGACGACTGCTCTACCACTGAGCCACTGCGCCCTTTTTATTGTGTTGAAAATAAGCATTTGACCACAGCAAGTGTCTATACTCTGACACGTCAGCACCCGGAGTGGGGATGCTGTTCTGACAGACCCCTTTTAAAAGGCATCCATTTCCTTAGCAACTGGACGTCAGCTCAATTCAGCCGGGCGATTTTAGCAGATGGCAAGGTAAATACCTTGCCATGTGTTCCCCACAAGAAACTGTAATGCGTCAAGACAAAGCACAGGCACACACACTCACCAACCTCGCAACACTGTTCTGGGAAAGGCTCTTCTCGGTTTTTTGTATTGTACATATGTATCAAGGTTTCACACTTTCCAAGTCGTTTTTTTCCATCTCCAAAGGCCTTGCTCTATTTCACTATGTAGATATACTGTAGTTACAGCAATTTATACATACAATAAGAGTTTTTTTCAAGAGTAAATAAAATCTGAAATACCTTGAACCATGGGACTCAAAAGCAGTAAGGACATGTAAACAGGCTCGACCTTCAAGCCTCCAATAAGAATTACATTTATAAAATACCACAACTCTCACTGACCTTGCCATATTATGTTCTCTTCTTCAACATAAAGATTTCAATCTGTCGCACTCTTACACACATTGTGCTCTCTTTTCAGTGTTGAAAATCTATAACACATGTCCTCACATTCATCCCCTCTTCCGTTTCTTGTTTCTGGTCGTGTTGCAGCTGCGCGGGGCAGATTGGACCAGCTGTACAGTTCAGTGGAGCTACAGAGCCTGTCATTAACATTAAGCCCCCCGAGTGGCCCAGCACCAGGCCTGTGGTCATTGTGCACGAGTGTGTGAGTGTGCGCCGCTCGTGTACCCAAGCACAGGCAAGGACGTCTGCAGTGGTTTTAGTGTGTGATGACAGGCTGAGGGCGAAGACCCAGACTCATAAACTGAATGTATCCATGTAACATCTATCTTTGAAGCTGTGTTTGACCTGCCTTATATTGTATATAGTGACATGCTTTTGTCTTGTTTTATGCAGTGCTTGCTATCTTTAATACTTTTCCACTGTGGAGACTTGAAACATTACCATAATAGCTTGTAGTCACATGATTCGGATGACACAAGAAAAAATATTATGAGTGGGAAGTCATTCACTTTGGTTTCCTTTTTACCAAGGTGACTTATTCATATGTTGGGCTTTTATCGAATGCGTTGGCTAGCATCAGTGGTTAGCTCGTTAGCTGAGATTTTGTTGTTGTTTTGCCTCTCCCGTAATTATCCATGTAACAATTTTCAAAACCACAAAATGTGAGACAGACATTTCTAGAGTCTGTTCCTTGTGACTAGAAACTAAGGTTAAAATGGCATTGAAATGGGAACTCTTGTTGGCATCACAGTTTGATTGGCTGGGGCAACTGTAAAACACACAAAACATCGGCATATTAACACATATTTACAATTTTTAATAAAATCACTGAATTTCGCACCAAAGCATCTTAATGAATTGACGTCCTTGTTCACTTTTTTTTCTCAAGTTTTTCACTCAGAAGATTTCCTGCCGTGCCAAATGGGTTTTATGTATGAAAGATGTCAGTAGATCTTCAGTAGTGCATTGCTTTTAACCGTTTGGTTTGGTTGTGCATATGTCTTAATACATGTAATGCTAACATTTGTAGACTAACCGCATCACTGCAACTAAGTCGACTCAATTGTCCACCAGGTTAAACAGCTGTGGTAACTAAGCATCATACGTAACTCCCTCTAGTTCTGCCCATTTCAATAGAAACACTGGAGTAGCACTTCTAAACATGTATATGTCCTGCAGACTTTTGGTGCAAATATATGTATAATATGACATAAGTCTAAGGTAAGTTATAGACTCTACTTTTTCTACTTTTGACAACTCCCTGAGTGAACATGTACATGTCTATGAGACAGAAACAGGCTCACATCTACATTTTAACAACAGTAAAGGGTTATTGGTATTGGCCGGAGCCTGCAGAGGAGTCACTGGCTTTGTTCTGCTGCTACTGTACAGACTGTTAATGCTGTGTGTGCCTCCCTGCCCACTGTGCCTGTACTCCACTCAGCTCCCATATGCCGCTCCCCCTGCGCTCCTCTCATCCAGCCACTGGGAGCTTGATTAAGCCTGACTTGTCACCAAATTACACACACAAAGTTTACACGCGTTCCCCGGCTCTCCAGCTGTTGCAGATTTGTTACAAAGAATAAATTTCGAAGCAGTTGAGTGAGCAGGGCTGGGATGTCTGCCGCCTCATTGATAGGCACAAGAGAGGGGACGGGTGGGGGACTGGAATTGGAAAACAGCAACTACAGGGAAACATGGGCATAAACACGGATATAAATGAAAGTGTTGTAACTGGAGATGAAAAGAAGATACAGACAGAAACAGACAGAAATCACTGGGAGATTGACGACACAGCACTATACACTGTTGATTAGAGAATGTTTTTTGGGATATGAGAACAATCAGTTGCTGATCAGTTAAATATTTGCAAATGCACACTGTCACTTTACTACATTTGGTCAACCAGTAAGGTCAAGGTCAAGCACAACATTAACCCTCCTGTTATGTTCAGCTGTAAAAAACAACAAAAATGTTTTTGGGTACTGCAATTTTCTGAGGAGTGCCAGTTGTATTCCTTCATAAATGGTTATTATCTTGAGCACAGTTGTGCTCATAAGTTCATAAGCTCATAAGTTGGCAGAATTTTTTTGGCCATTTTTCAGAGAATATAAATGATAACACAAATACCTTTTTTTCTTTCATTTTTTTAGTTAGTGGTTGGGTGAAGATTTGTGTAAGAAAACATAATAACGGACAGAAACTACCCAATTGCCCCATATCAAAAGTTTACAACCCTGGTGATTTTGGCCTGATAAAAGGCACACAAGTTGACACAAACAGGTTTGAATGGCTACTTAATGTAACCATCCTCATCTGTGATATGTTTCCTTGTAATCAGTGTGTGTATAAAAGGTCAGGAGTTTCTGGGCTCCTGACAGACCCCTGCATCTTTCATCCGGTGCTGCATTGACGTTTCTGTATTCTGAGTCATGGGGAAAGCAAAACAACTGTCAAAGGATCTGCAGGAAAAGGTAATTGAACTGTATAAAACAGGAAAGGGATATAAAAAGATATCCAAGGAATTGAGAATGCCGAGAATTGAGAATCAGCAGTGTTTAAACTCCAATTAAGAAGTGGAAAATGAAAAGGTCAGGTAGACCAACAAAAATGTTTGCCACAACTGCCAGGAAAATTGTTTGGGATGCTAAAAAAAACAACAACAAATAACTTCAGCTGAAATATAGCAGCATAAAGTGAAGGTTCTGGACTGACCATCTTAGTCTCCTGACCTCAGTAGAGCCACTCTGGGGAGATCTCAAACATGCAGTTCATTCAAGACAGCCCAAGAATTTACAAGAACTGGAGGCTTTATGCCAAGAAGAATGGGCAGTTTTACCATTTAAGAAAATAAAGAGCCTCATCCACAACTACCACAAACGACTTTGGGTTGTCATTAATGTTAAAGGTGGCAATACACGGTACAAGAACTGGGGAATGTAAACTTTAATCAGTGTCATTTATGTAGTTTTAGTTGTCATTATGATTTAAAAAGAGTAAACACAATAAATGGCTTCACCCAACCACTAACTATGAGTGAAAAAAGTTTTTGTGTTATCATTCATACTCTCTCAAAAATTGCCAAAAATATCTCAAATTCTGCCAGGTATCTTATGAGCACAACTGTGCATTACATTAAACTAAAGTTTAGTGTTTACCTTGAACTTTTATCTTTGAGTTTACCATTAGACTGTAGTGCTTCTTTTTTCTGCCTCGTTAAACATTACATTGAAGCATTGCCAACATTTATCTACTTTTAATTTGTTGCCCTTTTCTCAATTTTTTTCTTCTTCTTTTTTGAGCCGTTTCACTGTATAATAAGATGTATTTTGCAACAGAATAACCCATTTCTTTGGTCCTTTGTAGACATCGGTGTCGACCAATGGGAGCTCTCCTTTTTGCCGGAAGCAAGTTGAGAGTGGCTAAACTCCCGGTGTGGGCTAATCATTCTCATCTATTAATATTCTTGATTATAAAGACATCTGGTCTACTATTTTTACTATTTCTACTTTAATATATGTGTGGTGTCATAGAGCATGCCACTCGAGTAATCTGTTGCGCTATGTCATTGCCCCGGCAGCAGAACTTCCATTGGAGGTTTGTGTTTGGAGTGCACTGTGTCAATCACATAAGCCCCTTTCACACTGCGATTCCGGCAAATACAAGGATAATGCGACCCGGCATTTTTTCCCGGGCCGCTAGATTTGGTCCATTCACACTGCCAGTGAAATACGGTAATATGTGCGCTTTCACACACAACCCATAACGGTCCCGGGTCGAGTTGACACGTGACATCCGGATGTGACGTATAATGTACGAGTCGAAAAAGATTGGCGCCAAAGAAGAAGGTACCGCAAAACGGAAGTGTTCTCATTGCTTTGTAAACATGGCTGTTGACCAGCAACTAGCGGCATTGTTGTTCATGCTAAATGCTCAAATTACTTCATGTTTTTCGATATTGACTTCTTTCCGGAGAGTTAATGAGATAACGCGAACGCTGGAAGCAAAGCTTGCTGAGAGTAGGAAACAATGTGAAGCAGCGAGACTTAGAGCACAGAGGCGCCATCGAATGCTAAAAGCTACCACTCTGTGTACACGGCTCATGCAACTGGGTGTTTCTGATCGAAGAATCCGTCACATCCGTTGCGGCATTAGTTTTGGCTTGTGTTCACACAGCGCTCGTTCCGGATCGATTACCGCAATATTACTAGGTCCCCGACCCGGGTTCGATTCGGTAATCAATTCCGGGACGTGGTTGCTTTCACACAGAAGGCGACCAGGCAATGTTACGGGAATATTGCGGGTCCGACGTGCAGTGTGAAAGGGGCTATAGATACGATTCTACTGATCTCCACCATCAACATGATTTTGAAAATATGTATTTTTTAAATAAAAGTTATGTGCTGCTACTTTATTGACCATTTGATCAATATTTAGTCAAATCAAGCTTACAATCTCTCACATATCACAGTTTAATAAAAGAAAATTATATATATTCTTTAATTTTTTTTTAAAAATCTAAAACCTACAAAAATTCTTAAAACAGCCACAGTTCAAATGACAAATTATTAGTGTCACATTAAGCTTATTTAATTAAATTTTTTTTTTCTTTTACAACACATAAATATTATATTGTGTTCAGTATTAAACAAAATATTGCCGATTTCAAGACTTCTGCCTGAGGGGAGGAGTGTGAACAGTCTGTGTCCTGGATGAGATGGGTCCTTTATAATGTAGGTGGCTCTGCTCATGCAGCGGCTGATGGAAATGTCCAGATTTTTGAGCAGTTCCTACTTCACACTGTGATGAGGGCAGCCACACTGAAAAAAAGCCATTTGTATACACCTTCATAACACTTGTGGCAGAGTGGTTAAAACTCCTGCCTCACAGCAAGAAGGTTGTGGATTCTCTCCTGGTACCTCCCACTGCCCAAAGACATTCATGAAGGTCAATTGAAAAGTTTACCCTAGTGAGTTAAAATGTGAGCATATATGGTTGTATGTCTGTGTCTGTGTCTAAATGTCAGCCCTGTGACCAACTGGCCTTTGTCCAGGGTGTACCCTGCCACAGGCCCAAAGCTGGGATAGGCTCAAGTCATCCATGACCCCTAATGGGACGAAGCTGAGGTAGATGCATAAATATATACCACACACTTTTCCTCCTCCCCAAACCCTTTAATTTTTTGTCCCCTCATTGGTATGTATGACAGAATGGTAATAGCGAACCAGTTAGACCTCGTGGTGGTGGACAACCAGCAGAGGAAAGCCTTTGTGGTTGACGTGGCAATATCAGGAAAAAGGAACATGAGAAACTAGAGAAGTACCAAGGGCTCAGAGAAGAGCTGAAAACGCTTGGAAAGTGAAGGTAACAGTGGTGCCCGTGGTCATCGGAGCACTCTGGGCAGTGAACCCCAAACTGGAGAAGTGGATGCAGCAGATCCCTGGAAAAACACCAGACATCTCGGTCCAGAAAAGTGCAGTACTAGGAACAACAAAGATACTGCGCAGAACACTCAAGCTCCCAGGACCCAAGCATGAAGGATGAGACCACCCGCGGAGGGTGAAGGATAAAAAGGATTTAATATAAAGTATTTTATATACTTTTAAATAGTTTTTGTTTTTCTCAGTTGCATTTGCTTTAGGTTTATGTTGACAGAGCACTGCCCCACATGCTTGTATGATGATAACTAACTAGTTGATAAGAAAAGTTGCATGGTTGAGGTTATCAGATATAACTACTTTTTTTATGTCTCTACCAACATAAATATCTCAGTCAATCTTGGGCACAGTGGCTTCATGGTAGAGCAGTTGTCTGATTGTCTGTTGGTGGTTCGATTCCCCACAGTTCATACTGTCGTTGTGTCCTTTGGCAAGACACTACACCCACCTTGCCTCCCGTGGTGTTCACTGGTGAATGTAAGCCTAATGTAAGTCACTTTGGATAAAACTGTCTGCTAAATGTAATTATCTGAAAGTGCACATGTCCAATAAAGACACATTGATGTCGGCTTGACAATACAAACATCTACAATGCGCAGACTTTTAGTCCAGACTGAAAGCTATACATATAAATAGATTTTCAGAAAGTGACACAATCTCCACATTTCAACAATTCTTGTTTTTCTGTTTCTCCTCTAGTCTTTAACGATTATGATTTCTGCCTAAGATCGTTTAAATGGCTGTGGCAGTAATTGCTGTGTGGGCATCATTACCCAAGAAAGCCTGAATAAGACACAGTAATGAGCAAAAGCCCCCCGAGCACGCTAGACCGTTGATCAATACCATTAAACAACATGCACTTTGAGCCGGGCTGCGCTGGAGAGCTCCGACAATCCTCGCAGCACTAATGGCTTTGAACTAGGCCTCCATTACTGTGTAGAAAACGCCGCTTATTAACATAATCAAATCTCTCTCAGTGTTTTTTTGCGTCAAAGATAATATGAAAAGACAGGGGGTTGCTAATGTAATTAAGCGTGTGCTATAATTACAAACCCCTGATCACATGACCTCTTCTCCTAACAGAGCTGGATAAATAGTGCTATTACCTTGACGACTGTGCTGTGGTTTGGAGTGTTGCCGGGTTCAGATGCCGATTTATGTTTGTTTGTAAACAAGATGGTTGTAGAATAATCACAATCTATAATCAAGTAAAGGTACTCAATAATTAAATGAATCAAGTAGAAGTAAAAGTACTTGTCTGGGTTAACCCTAGACCCTAACCCTACCCTGGGAACATAGAGCAGTGGGAACATAGATACGCTCCCTAGAAAAGTCCATTAGTAACCAATTTAAAATCAAATAACAGGGCCAAGAGCATACAGCACACAGACAATTAGATAACTCTTAGCTCTGTCTCAAGCAGCAAAATATATTTGAAAAGCTTTATCAGTATAAATAATGTAAAGGTATGAACATGATAGATTTAAAAGATATGAACACAAGGAATTGCTTTCTGTAATGTTACCTGGTCTAAAGTGGTCACTACAGTAGGAGCTCTGTTTTTCACTTCTCTGCACTAGCTATGGAGGACACTCAGAAGACATAGCCTCTCTAGCTTTAGCACAAGTAGAATGGTCAGTATTTGCAGAATTGATTTAAACTAATTAGCCATGTATTTTTACTATTTTTTTAAACTTTTAAACCTTGTGTGGCGTGTGTATTACACAAAGACTATAAGTGAATCTCTGCTTATAATAAATGCTCACTATTATTATTATTATTATTATTACTCCCAAAACTAAACATTTATTGTCTTTTAAGGTACACACGTTCAACAAATTTACTGGAATCTTTGTAGAAATAGGCTCAATGTATTTGTACAGACAATGTCATGGTTCAATCAGTGTCTACATTAAGTTTAGCAGAAAGGAAACAAAATGGCATTTTTTTCAACCTTATGAGCACTACACCCTTATGGTCTTAAAATAACACACTTTGCATTTGTTGTTCTGGAAAAATAGACATTTTAAACTCTATAGAATATCTCTATAGAGTATATATTTATATATATATATATATATATCTTCAGTGTAAAAATAAAAAAGGTGTAACAATGTCTATAACAATGCACAAATTTCCGCTTACCAAATTCCACCTCAGTTACAGGCAGAACCAGCAGGTTCTGCCTGTAACTGAGTACAAAAGGCAGTTATGATCAGTGGCTTTAATTACAAACATTTTAATTTGCATCTGGGGGCTCCATTCATCACATCCGTCTTAGTAGCAGCCTCGTTCTGCCTCCATATGCCCAATAAATAAATAAGGAGCTCACCGAGAATCTGGGGCCTGAGGTGATTTCTACGACAATTACCAGGAGGCTAATGGCTATTGTATTGATTGCTGCGCCCTTTCAAGATCAAGGTCATATGAAAATGTAATCAAAAAGCTTTGCTAATTCCTGCTGAGCCATGAAATTAGGAACAGTGTTGCTTTGCAGAAACAGCCATTAAATTGTACTGCTGTAAATAGCTATACATGGTACACTTCGGATATTTTGTATAATCAAGTTTAATAGGCTCTTTTGCTGGATATATTTCCAATTCAGTTCTATAAGCGAGCAGGTCAAAACATTTAGAGGGGGTAAAGGTTTGCATGCTCAATTTTCTACTGTCTTCGTCGGGATCAACTCAATTGCTTGGATTCCTGATGTACAATTAATCCTTTACCTTTTTAATTGGAGTTGTACATGGTCAGGAGGATGTCACAGTTTTATTTGATTTCATGCAAATTTTTAATAATTTTTTTTTGTTCCAAAATAAATCTCAACTTTTTGTAGACAAAAAAAAGAGAGACATGTTAAAATGCATACTTTCGACTTAATTTGTTCAAAAGTAATAATAATAAATAAAATATAAACAACAGCAATATAAAAATATAAAACATATTTAATTTATTTTTAACTTATTGTTAACAGCATTGCAATTACATTTCTTTCATTCATTTCAAGACAATTTAGGTTATACATTAAAAAATTTATGAAAACATTTGTTTTAAAAACTTATTTGGTGTATTTTAAATGTTTGGTCAAACTCCTAATAACATAAAGTTATAATGAAAGAAGGCAACTGGCTTTTTGTATGTCTTCTGCTCTATACCAGAGTATTTTTTTCTGTCATTTGCCAGAAGAAAGAATTTATATCTATCCGGTTTATCATCTTGACTAGTGCAAAGCTGTCTGTATCCACATCTTAAATTATCCCTGGATAAACATCCTCATTATAACAAACCACTGTCCGATTAGTTTCTTAGTGATTACTTCAACTTGTAGTGCATCATTTTTTGTGTCCCCTTTAACATTTGTAGTTCCCACTGCTTTCAGCAACACCTCTGTCCAAATCCAAAGGATCAGAGTATTCAAAGTTGTATGGAACAAAAGTAGCTCAGTATTCTCCAATGGATTCTGTTTGGCATGTCAGTGAAAATCTAAAAGAAGACATTAGGGATTAATTAGTTAATCACTTAACATTATCATGGTCCTGACATTAAGTTTTTTTTTATAATCTGAAACCCACAAATTACTACATTAAAAATTATTTTCAAAAACACAGCATCATCATCAGCTCTGTAATATGCCCATCGTGTTTTAATAACAGCATATTTTACATCAAAGTACCTGATCTATTGCCATTGTACCCTTTACAGGCGGAATCTTTTCCAGCAGAAGGAATTCTGTCTATCCATCCATCTTTTTCAGCTTATCTGAGGTCAGATTGAGTCTCCTAAGCAGAGACACCCAAACTTCCCTCTCCCCAAACATTTCCTCCTGGTCCCCCGGGGTGGCACCGAGGTGTTCCCAGGCCAGCCAAGAGACATAGTCCTTCCAGAGTGTCCTAGGTATTCCCCCTGGGGTCTCCTCCCGGTGGGACATGCCTGCAACGTCTACCCAGTGAGGCATCCATGTGGAATCCGGGACAGATGCCCAAGCCCCCTCCGCTGGCTCCTCTCAATGTGGAGGAGCAGTGGCTCTACTCTGAGCTCCTTCCGAGTGACCAAGCTCCTCGCCCTATCTCTAACGGAGCACTCTGTGGAAAAAGCTCCTTTTGGCCACGTGTACCTGGGATCTTGTTCTTTTGGTCTTGTTCATAGGCGAGAGTAGGAAGGTAGATCAATCGGTAAATCGAGAGCTTCGCCCCGCAGCTCAGCTCCTTCTTTACCATAACAGACCGGTATATTGACCGCATCACAGCAGAAGCGACACCAATCGTTCTGGCATCGCTGAACTGTGTCACTGTCACTGTCCACGTGAGCGTTGAAGTTCCCCAGTAGAACGTCAGAGTCCCCAGTGGGACCACATTCGAGAGACTCCAAGAAGGATTACTTTGTCATTTGGTCCGTAAGTACAAATGACAATGAGAGACCTATTCCCAACCCTAAGGCGTAGCGACCCTCTCGTTCACCGGGGTGAACGCCAACACATAGCGGCTGAGCTCGAGGTCTATGAGCAAGCCGGCAGTGGCTCAGTGGTAGAGCGGCCGTCCTTCAACCGGAAGGTAGTAGGTTCGATTCCTGCTCTCCCCACAGTTCATACTGTTGTTGTGTCCTTGGGCAAGACACTTAACCCACCTTGCTCCCAGTGTCCGTAGCACTGGTGTATAAATGTGTGTGACTGTGGAGGTGTGTTTGGTGAGGTGTGTTTGGTGGTGGTAGGAGAAGGTTGAGCGCCGTTAGTGTGGCAGCCCCCATCTCTGTCTGTCCCAGGAGTGGATGTGTGTGAATGGGGTGAGTGGAAGCATGATGTAAAGCGCTTTGGGTGCCCATGAAGGGTGCAGGAAAGCGCTATATAAATGCATGCCATTTACCATTTACCAAGCCCACACCAGCCCGCCGCTTCTCACCAGGGGCAACTCCAGAGTAGTGGAAATTCCAGCCTCTCTTGAGGAGTTGGGTTCCAGAGCCCAAGTTGTGCGTGGAGGTGAGACTGACTATCGCTAGTTGGTATCTCTCAACCTTCCACACAATCTCAGGCTCCTTCGCCCCCAACGAGGTGACATTCAGTGTCCCTAGCGCTAGAATACGAGTCATGGGAAGGCCCCCGCCTTCGACTGCCGCCCAGTTTTTAATTTAATAAAAGTTTTTTTCTGGCCAGGTTAGCTTTTAACTTGTTTGATACTTACGATACTTTATGGTGCTCTTACGGTTCCCCTGCTGTTGCAACAGTTCAGTTTCCCCAAGTTCCTTAAAATGTAATTTTATCCTTAACCTGCATCTGTTTGATGACCATAAAGTGGTATCCAAAAGTGAGACCATTTGACAAACTCTGACCTTTACAATCAGTCATTGTTATTGATTATAAAAGTAGTATTTAAAAAAATGTAAAAAAAGGTGGAAGTTTTAATGGTTCAAATAATTTAAAAAATCTGATTTTGACTAGTTGCCTCTGTAAGACTGTGAATGAAAGGAGAAGGTTTCGGAATCGAAACTTTGTGAACGAGCACACTTTCACATGTGTGCTCGTTTACCTGGTTCCCACTTCCTGATTTTGCAGTCATAAACAAACTAAGCAATGCTAGCTGCAAAGTTGAAAATGAATACTGTGAACACATCGCACTCAAAACCGTCAGATTCTTCTTCAGTTGTTGTTCGTTTGTGCTCGTACGAGCGTGCGCACAGTGAACACGCACAACACTAGATGCAGTACCGCTAACGCCAGATGTGGCATACTATTACAAAAACTTTCGTAATGCACCTTTAAGGCCCTAAACTAAATGTAAATATGAAAACTGTGGCAGGGGCCATTGCTGTTCAAATGCTCAGTCTGCCCATTTACCAACAGACGTTGACAAAAAGGCCCCTAATCTATGTGGACATCTTGTCAATATATTTTAATATTACTAAAGTTTCCTTAGTCATATTTAAAGAATGAATTTAATTAATTATTTCCTATTATACAAGCCAATGTATTACTGTAAGTCACATTTAACTAAGGGACTGACTTGTTGTATTGTGGTTCAATGTTGGCAGTTTTTTATCGTTTCATACATGCACTTCAAATTTCTTTCATTATAAAGACGGGAAACTTTCCTAGTAATAGTATTTTTATACAAAGACAATATTTCTAGGCTTGAACAGAACCAACTGTAGCATATTTATGAAGAAGTGCACAGCAAAGACATTATTGTAATGTTGGCAAAGTGTCATTAACAAGCATCTATTTTGTCGCTTGCTAACTTTAATATGATGTTAATGCGATGCCGAGGACTAATGGGATGATTGATGAGGTTGTGAAACTGATCGGTGAATGTGCGTCAGCTCCCAGTTACCCAAAAGCACAATGGATGGCTGCAGATGCTTCCACCATACTCCCCGAAGAAACAATGGCCTCATAAATAACCATTTAACCCTGGAAGCATTCGCTGTCATTCACATTTGGGAGTCATTTCCACAACTCAGAATGGGAGATTCACTCATTAATTCACCGAGGCACATGCTCCACCTCGGTATATCAGGACTGTCAACTCATTAAAGTGGCTTTGTTTAATAGAGACTTGTCCCGGGAATGAGATGTGGTCTGTCCAGTGTAGGCATATATGAGCTGCAATAGAAATGCTGAATTCTGGTATTTTTTGTCACCTGTTCATTTACAATGCATCTACAGTTGTGCTTATACGTTTAGATACCCTGGCAGAATTTGTAAAATTTTTTTGCTATTTCTCTGAGAATATAAATAACAATACAAATCTTTATTTCACTCACAGTTAGTGGTTGGGTGAAGCCATTTAATGTCAAACAATTGTTTACTCTTTCAAATCGGCAGTAGCTCAGTGGGTAGAGCAGTCGTCTTTCAACCCAAAGGTAGTTGGTTCGATTCCCAATCTCCCCACAGTTCATACTGTCGTTGTGTCCTTGGACAAGACACTTGACCCACCCTGCCTCCAGTGGCTGTAACACTGGTAATTACTGTAGAACAATGTAAGTCGCTTTGGATAAAAGCGTCTGCCAAATGAATAAATGTAAATGTAAATGTAAATCCTAATGACAACAGAAACTACCCAAATGACCTTGATCAAAAGTTTACATACCCTGGTGATTTGAAATGCTACTAAAAAGGTAATCATCCTAACCTGAGATCTGTGACCTCTGTGTGTGTGTGTATAAAAACGTCAGTGTGTTTCTGGGCTCCTGACAGACCCTTGCATCTTTCACTCAATACTGCACTGAACTACATAAAACAGGAAAGGGTTATAAAAAATATATCCAAGGAATTGAGAATGCCATTCAGCAGTGTTCAAACTCTAAGAAGTGGAAAATTAGGTATTCTATTAAAACCAAACCAAGGTCCGGTAGACCAACAAAAATATAAGCCACGACTGCCAGGAAAATTGAAACGAAAAATCCACAAATAACTTCAGCTGAAATACAGAACTCTCTGATGAAAAGTGTTTTGGCTGTTTCAAGATGAGCAATGAGGAGGCACTTGAAGAAAAATGGGCTACATGGCATCGAGAAAGCCATTACTATGCAAATGCCAAATTGCACAGATCCAAGCCTCAAAACTTCTGGAACAAAGTCATTTGGAGTAATGAGACCAAAATTTTACTTTTGGCCACAGTCAAAAATGTTACAATTGGAGAGGGGTCAACAAGGCTTATGATAAAAAGTACACCATTCCAACTGTGAAACATGGAGGTGAATCATTGATGTTTTGGGGATGAGTGAGCTACAATGGCATAGGAAACTTGGTCAAAATTGATGGAATGATGAATGCAGCATGTTATCAGAAAATACTGGAAGAAAATTTGGCCTCACCAGACCGGAAGCTGTGCATGGTATGTACTTGGACGTTCCAACATGACAACGATCCAAAGCACAAAGCCAAGTCAGGAGACTGTCCTGGTCATCTCAGTCTCCTGACCTCAATATAATTGGGTTCTTTAATAAGGTTACAATACGTAGGTCTATGTAGCAACGTAATCTAATGGCTGTTTCCAAGCACTTTTAGGCTGAAATAAAGCCTGTTATTATTTACAATGCATAGTAGGGGATGTCTATTTAATTGTTGCGGGTGTGGTGCGGGTTGTAAAAATAGATACAGTTGTATTGGGCAGGCTGGGGTGGACCAAATAATTTTATAAAGCGCGACTTCAATAACACAGATACAAAGAAGATGATTATATGGCAAATGTCTAATGTAGGCTTCATTATACATTATGTAGGATTTGTATCAAACTGAAGTTGATGTAGAGGAACTTTTTAGGTGTATTTGAGCAGTTTTCACTTGAGGATTCTTCATTATTTGTTGATGTTTTTAACAGGCCATGGATTCGGACATGAAATTCCTGTGTTGAAAAGTAGTCCCACTCTGATCCTGCTCAGCACATTAACTTAGTGATGGACTCAATAACAGTTTTAACCTTGTTTTATTACAATTATCTCACTTCCTTTTTGTATCTCTCATTTCCAGAGCAGCTTTCATCATTACATTTTGCTTGACAGTAGATCCTTACAGAACTGGTAGTCTCTAACATGCAAACTCCAGCTTTGTGCTCATGCCTGTACCCTCCAGACATCCTCCCCCGTTTCCCACAATGCCTCTGCATAGCGCCTGGGAAAAGCTATCGCCGCACGTCCAAAAATTCCCATCAATGGCGGCTCAACTCCTCCGCAGCAACTCTGTGATAGGTTAATCCCTGTATCGCACTTCAGCACCAGTTCACTAAGCGGCTTAAAAGGACACATTAGAGCGATGACAATGACCCGCTAATGGTGTTACATTTCTCTCAAGCATTAGGAGCTATCTTTGTCACCTTTATCTTCTAATGAGATCTGTCAATTGGGGAGAAGATTCGGCACAGCAGCCAAGGACGCCGATATTTCACATAATAAGTAATGACCTAGAAAAAGAGAGCAAACAAACCTTGCTCCCAATGCCCAGATCTGTTTTCTTTTCAGGCAACAGAGCGGGCAGCCTCACGGGGGGGGACTCGCAGACCGGAGGAGTCCTCGAGGCCAGCCGCAGCGTGAGTGATTGATGACCACAACTTCCCATGGGCACTTTACAACATATCCCCAAGCACTGTCCCCTGAAGAAAATGTGCCATAATTCTTCAGGCTATTACTGTACCAAGTCCAAAGAGTCATTTTGTCCCAACTAATTTCATTACGCCTTTCATTTGCTTCATCCTTTGACCTGGTAAAATACACCCACTACATTTAGTAAAGTAAAAATGCACTTGGCAGAATGGTGACATGCAAAATTACTGATTAAATCTTTTGCACACGTTTAACCGTAAGTATTTTTAACACCCATAAATTGACTCCTAGTTTGCCCTAAGTGCAGCCTTTATTATAGTATTTAGTATTGTTGAGATAACTATCAGCTGACTCAAAAAGTCTCCTCTCATTTGAACTTTGCTGGCAAATGTAAGCTCTAATCAAAAGATCAGCATATTCTTTTCTTAACATTTATGTTAACTTTAACCAGATTGTTTTAGAATAGTGTAAAAATCAAACCTAAGGAGAAAAGTTCAAATAAAAGATCTTATTGAACACTGGTCATGTAATATTAACCATGGCTTTATGATAAATTCACTATGTCATGTGTCACACTGGGTCTATTTTCCATGGAAGCGCTTATAGGGAATTGTGCATCTCCACCCAGCCTTTTATGACATGACTTTTTGGTGCATTTTTATGTCTGAATATTATCTCAAATGCATGAATACACTATGAGAAGTGAAAGTATTCATGCATTAAACCAGAAACAGTTTACAACAGTTTACAGTGCCTTTAAAAAGACCCGACATGAGTCACTTCTGCAAACAAAAGAAATGCCCGGATAGAAGTGCTATCAGCTGCAGAGGTAATGTATCAAGTATTTGTACTCTCTTAATGATTATCAAAATATTGATTATCGACTGCCACTGCTGTTTGCATAGTACTGTGACCGCTCATTCCTGCTGCTATTTGACTCATTGTTTTCATACAGTAAAACAAACCCTAACATCCGCTATGCTGTGTTGATTACAGTGGCTGGCTTCTTAACACATAGCTTGTATTGTTTTGTTTTTGTTTGTGTGTGTGTGTGACAATTTTTTTTAATGTAATGTCTGCATCACAACAAATACCTTTGCTATGCCTCCTCTGCCTACATCTAGACCAGAGGTCGGCTACCTTTACCACTCAAAGAGCCGTTTGGACCCATTTCCTACATTAAAAAGAAACCCTTTTGACATTTAAAATGAAAAAACACTGCATATGACACTGCACTTTTTTGCCTTTATGCTATGAAAAAACAAACTATAATGGGTTGCATTTATGAAATTAATGAATGACTGCAGAGAAAACAAAACTACATTTCTGCAGCAACAAAAACATTTTGAACTCCGAAAAAAATATGTTCAGTTGAAGGATACTTTTAAGTAAAGTGCTCAGTGTCTATTTGAGTTCTTTTTGCATTTATGAAAAAAACGCCGTAGCCTTCTCTTACTGTGTGCGGTCATCCTTTTACTGGCGCGTTCAGTCAGCTGTCAATCTGAATAATTAAAGGACTATTTCACTGAACAATAAAAAAATATGAAAAAATATATGCAAAATAATAGGCAAGTAAAATATTTATCATACTTGGTTAATGTGATTTATAATGTGAATCCTGAACCTCAGCGCACAGCATCTGCACAGCATCTGCACATCAGGGCTTTATGCCGTCATCTTCATCTTTTCACAGGATCATAAGCTGTCATCTGTGAGGCGTGTGCAATGTTTGCTTTTAATAAAGTTTAAGTTGGAAAACACCTGCATATTTTCTCATTACATATTAAGCATACTTCTTAGAATTCTCCATAGTTAGCCTACCTGGGATCCAAAAAGTTCAAGAAATCGCGCGCTGGCGGGTGTCGCACATTGGCATTTGTGACGCATAGTAACAGCGACAACATAAAAATGAACAAACTAAAACAAAATACAATTATTAAATACTCAAAATACTTATTTTTAAAAGCCACAGGGAGCCGCATCAGAGGGATGAAAGATTCCGGAGTCATGGGTTGCCGAGCCCTGATCTAGCCCTATCCCCTGCATCCTCTTCTCTCAGACCAACTACCTTCATGTCCTCCTTTACTACATCCATAAACCTCCTGCCTTGCAGCTCTAACCTCAGCATCCTTTTACCAATATATTCACTCTTACTCCTCTGCACATGTCCAAACCATCTCTAAATTGCCTCGGCAACTTTGTCTCCAAAACATCTCACATGAGATGTCCCTGGGACTATTTTTTTGCTAGAAGTCTTGTAAAAGAATGTCTTGAGTTGCTTTTAAAAAGCAAGCACAGAAGAAGAGGGAGTTAGTTCCAAAGTTTTGGGACAACAGCCTGAAAAGGTCTGTCTCCGCGGGTTTTGAAGCGAGTGTGAGGGATCATCAATAAGTTCTGCCCAGCAGATCTCGGACTGCAAGCAGAGCCGTAGGGTTTGATCAGTCAGTGATATAGGGAGGAGCCTGCCCATGGAATGCTCTAAAGGTCAGTACAAGAAGTTTAAAATCAATCCTATATTTCATGGGAAGCCAATGCAGAGATTTTAGAATGGGGTTGACATGAGCTCTTCTGTTTGTGCAGGTCAACAGCCTCGCAGCAGGACTTTGGACCAGATCCAGGCGGGTCAGCGCTTTCATATTTAGGCACGTGAATAGGTTATTACAGTAGTCTAATTGTGGGGAGAGAAAAGCATTCTATATTGCTGAAATCATCTTTAAATGTTAAGCCTCGTCTAGGCCCACAGTTTTAAATGTAGTTTAATGTTAATTCTAGTTCAATGGGATTCAATTTAACCTCAACTAAAATAAACTGAAGTTAAATTCAAACTACAGCTTTAATTATTGTTGCTATGTAAATTTGGGTTTAACCAAACCTAACCAATGTAAATCTTTCTTTTCTAACTTAAATCAAATTTAGAAGTGGTAATGGTTTTCAATAGACTTATACCAACACCCACTGAAAAACTTAACACATTTTGAGTTTATACAAATATTATTGTGGGCGGATTTGCATTTCTGATCCACGTTTTTGCTGCTGTGCATTCACTTACTTTTTGAGAATCTTACTCTATCAAAATAAATAACATAAAATAAAAAAGGAATCTGTATTTGTGCCACTTGCTGACTGAATTCTATTATGTGATTATAAGATTATTCTTATACTTTCCTTCGCCAGATTCCTTCATGCACCAAAAATAAACTGCTCCCAAATAACACAGATTCCATGCTGTTTTCATTTAGCCCTGGTTCGTACACAAACAAAACCCTAAAAGAGTAATGAGACAATATTTACACAGGTTTATTAATAAAACTGAATGTTGAACTGCAGTAATACGCTTTTTAAGAACCAAAATTTTGTTTTGCCGAAAAATACATGTTTGTAATTTCTCTTTAAGGGTACATCGATTTTCAAAGCTCATTAATAACTTAAACTAATGTGATACTGATGGAGAGTAAACAAAGGACACTTTTTAATAAGCTCGGGCAGATTGATGGCAAAAATGACCGAGCAAACCCGTGTCAATTATGCAGCGTGTTTTTTCCTCTACCCTCTGTATATTAATGACACTGTCTTTGTTATGCCTTTTACGTGGGCTACTGCACAGTCGTAATTAACTTTGCCCGAGCATCCATTTGGCTGATTGAAGAACAGACTTAATGGGACGAGAGGACTTCCTTCAGACACATCAAGGCAAACACGCACAAGGTTAAGACAAGACGCATTAGCATTGGTTTGTGGCATTTTATCACTGTCCTCTCATCAGCAGAGACGCCCCGAGGGAAATCCAAATCAAACTCCAGACGTGCGACTAGTTTTATCCAAACCACAAAGCAATTATGGTTGTTCCTCCTGTTTGCTTCTTATAGCTAATTCACAAATAAATGCCAAAGCAGTTGAAGGGACATGGCAAGCTACTATTTCTGAATTAGTTTGATGAAGTTTGATCTGGTGCAGTGGAAGGTATCTGATTCTTTTTCTTCTATTTGAGGAAAAGGTTTTAATCAACTAATTGCATATTGTAACAGGAATGCTAGACCATAAGAAGTCATCTTGGCTTTAGTATCAAGGATTTTAATAGATGAGAATGTTCAGCTCATACTGGACATGCACACATAGAAGGGGGTATTAGGGACACACTGGCAAAAAAATACAGTGACTTTTTCAACACTGGCATCTTACACATAAAAACAATGATAAAAGAAATAAACATAATCAGACAAAAGGAAGGAAGTGAAATGTGAATAAATGTTGGCAATGCATTTGTGTGATGTTTTACGAGGCAGAGGTAATTGCAGGATTTAGCTCTAAACTTCAGTTTAAAAGCACTCCAAGTTTTGGATCACAAACCTGGCAGTTTTCATATAATGGATTTTCCACAATATAAAATTAATAAGTGGTAGATGGAACCTCTCCTGCCTCACAGCAAAATCAGTCTGCCTTTCTGTGATGAGTCTGCAAGTCCTCCCTGTGTTTCCATGGGTTCTTTCCAGGTCCAGCTTGGTCCCACAGCCTAAGACATGAATGTTCAAGTGAAAGAATGTGAGAATCAAGGGTAGTTAGTCACTGCCCCAGTCTATGTGTTAGCCCTGGCCAGTGTCCAGGGTGTACTAGTCACCTGCAACTCTTAACTGGACTAAGCAGAAGAAGATGAATGAATGATTAAAGTCAATAAACATAGAAATCAAAGACTTTTGGCATTTACGCAATGTCAAATTTTACACAATAAAATTTCTGATAGTCTGATATTTCTGAAATTCCCTCTTGATTCAAGTATTAAAAACTGACACAGATAAAACTTCCTCTGGTGGAAATGAACACATGGCAAACATGAGTGGATCAGAATCGAACATGAGTTGAACCTGGTCCACAGTTGCTATCACTGATTATGAACTTTAGAGAAATCTCCATTTGGTGGGCTGACAATCTGAATTTAAGTTTGGACAGTTTCCAAATATTGCACAAGGTTAAGATGAGATGCATTAGCTTTTAAACATCCATCACAAACATAAGCACAGAGAGAGGCACAGGGGAAACCTAAATGCACACCCAGATGCTGGTATCATTGTAGAGGCGCTGAGCTCTATTACTTTTAATTATCCCTGACAGCCTCTTGCTTTAATCTACACAAAGCACGTGCAAATGAGCCGTTCTACTTTTGTGCTGCGGAGCTGGGGACAGGAGTGGACGACCGCCTGCCTGCTGCCCGCTGAGAGGGCCCTCTGTGAGCATGACACCGACATGGGCCACACTGACCTGGCTGGCAACGCAGACGCTTCGTGGCACAAGCGGCTGAAGGCTCGGTGGCATGTGCTGCCAGGGGTCTGGGACGGGTCCCTCTGAGCGCCAAGCTGTGGCACTTTTCTGAGACCCTGGTGCTTTGTTTGTGCGCCACCAAACCAAATCTGCACAGGAAGTAGCAAGGTGACCCCTCGTTCTGCCTCCGAGAACTCCACCTGCCATGTTCTGCAGGCTGTCATCACAGGGTGGGCTTCAGGAGGGGGCTTTGTTTAGATTCTGTTAGACTGCTTTGTTCTCTCATGATATTATTCACCATTCCAAAGTGCTGTATGATGAGAAATAAGCTTTATAATATGATTCACAATGCTCTATGTTGTCAGCAATATAAATCATATCACAACTCTAATATACTAATACAATGAGAACATTATTTACATTTATAGTACTTTACAATGTGCTTCACAACCAGTGTTGGGCACATTGCTTACACATTACACATTACTATAAAAAGTGATTAGTTATAGTTAGTAGTTACTTCTCTTATATATTAACTGAATTAGTAACTTTGTTACATAATTATATGACTAACTAATTACCATAGAAAGTAACTATTGTGTTAATAAAAAATAAAAAATCTAATATGTCAATTAACTTGGATGGCCCAATACTCCGTTGAATGAATGAAGGTCCACTTCATTCAATAACTAAATAAAATTAATTATTATTATTATAAAACATTGTACACTAATCTACACTATTTTAATGTTGTGGGAGAATATGAGAGACACTTATACCTTTTAAAATTAAGACAAAAATAAAACAGTTTTAATTTTAATCATTTGTATATGTACACATGTAACTCACTGACATTATTCAATACATCCTTTATACTTAAGTAAATTTTCAGATATTAAGAAATTGCTGGATATGATGCCTTAATCTTGCAATTTCTGCCTTTGTGTTCTCAGTTATTAAAATGTATCCAAATGCTGCTTCTTTTCCTACTGTCACTCACTTTGGTATTAGCACACTCCTCTCCCCGTGCCGTTCAGAGCACCCCCTGCTCCGCTCCACTGGGGGGTATGATCCTGGTCTGTTCTCACATGATTGGTTACACATTAGTAAGACATGTCCTTCTTTCAATGTCTTTAAGTGCTAGCCCATTGTCCATGATGTACCCTGCCTTAAGCCCTTTAACTCCAGCTCCTCATAAACCTTAAAAAGTCTGTGCTTCTCATTTATTGGTTATGCACGCCTACGCCCATGCTACCGTCAGATTTTAAGGGCTCACTTACTCTCAGGCCAGTTACTACAAGCACAATTGTCCCCTACTCGGTATCCCACTGGTCTACACTTACACTGCTACAGGCCTGACCCGGGCCTGAGCACAAAGCTGACCTGGGTCTACTTGGTCAGACAAGCAGTATTTCATGTACCCTCATGTCTTGCCCATAACCAACCTCCTCCAACCATGGCCCACAACTCAATGAGCAAAACAGCATCACTACTCCTCTGCCCATATTTGGAATTTCATCAGGTTGTCACAGTGGCAGGGTGGTTTGCACACCTCACAGCAAGAAGGTCATGCATGCAACTGCGAGGCTTGCCTTTGTGTTTTACTTTTCTGTTGGTTCTCTCCAGCTTTCTCCCACAGTCAAAAGAAATGCATGTACATGTGAGCTTGTCAATCTAAATGAACCAATGGGTTAGTGTTGGACCTGCAATTGACTGACAGCTCTGGCTCCAGCTTCATTGAGTTGTAGAAAATGAATGAATGATGAGTATATCCTCTGGGCGATCTCCAAAACGAGTTTATGATATATTGGAAATAGCTGTAGCTAGCAAAACACCATAGCTGTTTACTGGCTGTCTTTCTGTTTGTATGTGCAAGAGGGTATCTTGATTCTCGAATTCAGCACTGCCTCTCATCTCAGACCTTGATAAGACAGAGGCTGAGCATGTTTAGACTACCGCAGCTTATACCCTTGGACATCCCTTGCTAACCTTGAGTCAGTGACGCGCCTGCTCCCTGTGTCTCCTTTTGCACAAACACTCACCCTGCAGAAGGATTCATACGAACACGAGCGTGCATGAGAAATTATTTACTGCTGCACAAATAGCACTGCGGGGGCTGAAAAAAGAGGGCTAATATCCCTGCTATTTTCTGCTGTGTTTAAAAGAAGAAAACCTTGTGCTAAAGCCTTCATCTGCGTTTTTACCTTCTATCTTTAATTTGTCTTCTTCTGTTAAATACAACCATTTTTATAGCAGAGTTCAACAGCAAATATTTTCCACAAGAGTATTTTTGAAAACAGATGTTTTTATTCTTTGGGGTTAGAAATGAGAAAAGAAGCCTTATGTTGTCTTAGTTATAATTAAATTCCTGCCAAGTTGAAGAAGTTGCATTTCTCAAGTCAAGCATACACAAATGCACTTTAGGTCATCGGGCGTCAGTGTCTAGAGCAGTGAGTCTGAGGAGGTGCTGTATGCCCGTCTGATAAATGACAGTCTTCACCTGGCCAGTATAAATAGATGGTGTTGGCTGCATCCTCCCCCGATCAGGTGCTAAGCTGTAAAATGGACCCACTGTGTAAAAAACATTCCTTACCTGTCTCCTCAGAGAAATACACCATTCAGTACACTTACTTTGACTGTAGAAAAAAGAAAAAGAGACTCAAAAAATCAGTTTAAGATCTATTATTTTGTGTTTGATCTGTATCAGTCCTAACCCCACCCCCGACAACAGCATCGTGACTTTTTCTGCTTTTATTTAATTAAATTTCCCTTTTCTTCCCTTTTCTCTAATAATTTTTTTTTCTTCGCACTCTTTTTCTCTCTAAACAGACATACTTATCGCTGGAATAGATCATTTCTGTGTATTTTCAGCCAACATTGTACGAGTGGTACAGACCAACAGCCAATGGGAGCGTCCATAACTCCAGACCCCCTTCAATTTAAGCCTGTGACTGGCCAAAGCCTATTAAAATCTTTGTTTGGTAGCTCGAGTCCTGCTCTCTCCAGTTCATACTGTTGTGTCCTTTGTCCTTCACCCACCGTGCCTCCAGTGTCTGCGGCACTGGTGAATGAATGTGTGAAGTCAGCAGCTCCACCTCCAGTGTGTGACTGTAGAGTGAATGAATAATGTAAAGCGTGTTGAGAGCCTTGAAAAGAGCTATATAAATCCAATCCATCAATATTCTTATTATAATATCTTGTATATTCACAGTTTTACTCAAATAAAAGACATCAGATATCCGCCATTTGGAATTCTCTGTGAGAAGCTTAGTAAATGAGGAACTCTGTCTTTCGAGCTAGATCTTTAGTAATTTTCACGAGTGCTATATACAGTCCAAACTTTTTTATTTCGTAGCAAACCCTTCCTTTTTTTTCTCTGTATCACACATCCAATCAATAGACTGCAGTGTTTAGCTTCACCTTTTGGAAAAAAGGACTCTGATTGGACTAAAATGTACACTTTTTTGAGATATTTTTGTAAATATAAACCCTACCGTTTTTCTTGCGCTGCAAATCTTTACAAACTCTCAACAGCAATTTTGAACTGCTCCAAGCAAAGTATTCACAGCCAACCCACTTACCGTCTAGTTGTGCTAACAAGTATGGGCCTGTTTAAGGTCAGACAACACAGTGACCTTTTTACTGTTATAAACGGCATGGCTTTGCTCTGTTATCACAAACCCTTTCTATAGAAGCCTTATATTAGCCTTTCCAGATGGTTCTGATGGGCTGACTACCTGGCTTGTTACTACATTGTGACCAAAGTATTACTAAAGTATATCGGGTCATTATATTCATTCATTCATTCATTTTCTACCGCTTTATCCCATTAGGGGTCGCGGGTGACTGGAGCCTATCCCAGCAGCTTTGGGCCTGAGGCGGGGTACACCCTGGACAGTGGCCAGTTAGTCGCAGGGCTGACATATAGAGACAAACATTGACAGACAACCATTCACTCTCACATTCATTCACAAGGGACACTTTAGAGTTGCCGATTAACCTATACATGCATGTCTTTGGACGGTGGGAGGAAGCTGGAGTACCCGGAGAGAACCCACGGTAACACGTGGAGGACATGCAGACTCCTCACAGAAAGACCGGAGACGGCCGAGAATATTTGAGTCGGCCGGGTTTTGAACTCACGACCTTCTTGCTGTAAAGCAGGAGTGCTAACCACTCTACCACGTGCACCCTACCTACGGGTCATTATATTCCATTCAGTCAATTGACTAATCCACATCCTTTCAATCCCCTTTGCTTTTTCCTCTGCTAAAAAGCCCATAGAATGACTCTTGTAATTACCGTTATTTATACAGTTTATATACATATACATATATATATATATATATATATATATATATATATATATATATATATATATATATATATATATACACATATATATATATATATATATATATATATATATATATATATATATATATATATATATACACATATATATATATATATATATATATATATATATACATATGTATATATATATATATATATATATATATATATATATATATATATATATATATATATACATATATATATATATATATATATATATATATATATACATATGTATATATATATATATATATATATATATATATATATATATATGTTGTTATGTATTGTTAATTTTCAGTCCCGTCATGTGTTTGTTGAACCTCTTTGTGTCTTTTGTCTTTCACTGATAAAGTGCATCCGCCGCTCGGTAGACAGACATAAATATGCATTAATCTGTTCTAGTTGGGTGAATCTGAGGAAGTGTCAAGCGTCAAATGTAAAGGTCATGCTTCACTCGTTGTTCGGAAGAAAATCCTGGTGACTGAGGCAGGGGCTCTATTTGAATAAACTATGCGCAGATTTACAAGAAGTAACCTTCAGGGGTAAACAGGCCCCCCTCCATCATCGGGGAATAGTACAATTATGAATGTGTTCTGTCAGTGACTCCAGCACACCGCAGACCACAGCTGTCACACACATCAAGATAAATAGCGCACTGTGTGCACCAATATGCTTAATACAGTTAGGCCTTTCAGATTGATGCATCAGTTTCACTTAATAGTATTGTGACACAAAGACTGCGCAAGTCCTTTCTTTATCAGAAGTGGAACAAAATATGTGTAAGTTATAGACATGTAATGAGTATAAGCTGTAGCTGAGAAACAACGTGTGCAAGTTGGTTTAGGCCCAAATTTACAAAAGCATTGCTAATGATCCTGCACCATTGCAAAACCCATTTATGGCTCACAAGTTGTGCTTTGTATATTTACTAAAGGCACAGAAGATTTGGTGACTGGCCTGAAGTTCCATTGCCCAGTGCACACACTAGGAGGGAGTATTTAAATGCCTATTTTAGCCCTAAATTTTAAGGTTAGCAAATCAAAAAGCAGTACAATTTTAGCCAGGAGAAAAGCCCGTCCAAACCATTTGTGTCTGGCTTCCAAGTCAGGTTCAGAAAGAATCCAAAAGCATAAGTAACATCTTTATAAAAAATGTATTAACACTACCACAAAAGTGTATTTTAAGTCACCCCAGTAAAGCATTTTTTATAGAAGAGAAAAAAGAGATACAGAGGACAACATCCACTGCTCAAATGTGATTTTTTTTTACAGTATGTGAAAAAAACAAATGTTTACTATACAGTATATTGTAATAGGAATTATTATTATTATTATTATTATTATTATTATTATTATAATTATTATTATTAGAGTTTAGATCATAAGACTCTATCTAGACTTTATTAGGGTTGAAACAATTCATCAAATAAATTGAGTGATTTGTTTATTTTATCTTGCCTCGATGATTCCAGTGGACATGTCCATCCTTGCCTGTGGCAGATAAAACCACTTTCACACGTCCACTGAACTCTGTGCTGATTGTATCTGCGTGCCCTGCTTGTATGAACAATCTCCCCTAACTATCACACCTGTACCTGATCCTCCAGGAATCCTACTGTCAAGTTTAAACTGTTTGTTTCAGTGTTAGTGCAAGAATCAGTGTCTCCATTAAGGACTCAGCTCATTTGTCGGTTAGCTTTGTGTTAGCGCCTCCCCCCACTCATCTCTCCCCCGCTTCACAGGACAGTCACCAAACTATTCAAAGAACTATTCCATTGTTAAATGCAAATGCAAGTGTTTTAATTCACATGCACATCACTAAATGCACTGTAAACTTTAAAAGGCAGCTTTTAGATTAACCTTTATTTTATTTTAAATGTGTATTTTATGCCATGCTTTAGGCTGAGCCTGAGATAATTTTTATTTTAAGGCATTTGAAATGCATTGAAACATACAAAGGTAATTTTCAATAATGAATGATGTGCTATATAATGCCTTGTCATACTCCATTAGACAGTATTTTTGTTAATGTATTTACTTGTTTATTCAATAGCCTTTTCGTCTCAGGTATTTTCTTTTTTTTTTGCATTATAATTTTTGCATATAATGTGAAAATGAAGTGCCATTACAATGCTGATGGACGTGCAATTAAGAAAAAATACATGTTAATGTTATTTAAAACAGAAAACCTTATGTCTTATATCTGTTTATTTGAACTGTGTTGCTGACTTTGAAAAAATACGATATTTATCCAAATAATCCAACCTAATAATTTAAAGATTACTTGATTGCAGGCTGCAGCACTAGACTTTATTACCAAGTATTTTGATGGATGAGAATGTTCACTAGCCTGGTTCTACCAGACTCTCGTCCATTTCATTTGTATAGAGAGTCTGGCCTCGCTCCATTGACAAGCGTTTACTTCCTTGTATGCGGGAACTCTGTTGAAGTTTAAAACTATTGGATCTGCCCAGAGTCACTCAGGATCTGCCATAGCCAATCGCTAACGTGTGGTCGTGACGTATGTCATGCGCCAAAACCGACCGGAAACAACAAGTCACTCCCTCTGGTCGCTGATTGGTCCTACAAAAAATTGATTTCTGGAAACCTAAGAATATACAGCGATCCCAGACTAAGTACTAAAGCGAAATGAAATTGAGCGGAAGTACGTAGGAGGGCGGAGCCAGGCTAAATGTTCACTCCAGGAAAGTGGGATTTTGGCCAATCACAGCTCACTTCCGGAAAATGGAGCTCTCCCATTGGTCTACATCACTTGTCAATAACAAAGTAAAGGATTTCTGATGGGGAAGTCAGAGCTAAAAGTTCACTGTAAGATTTAAACTTCAGTTTGGTGTTATATATTAGTATTTTGCAGGAATAATTGGTCCGGTGAGTGGCATCTGAGACATGGACAGCAAAAATTAATTTGTGGAGCTTAAATTTATTTTGAAAAAAATGGACATGGTGTCCATCTTGACTGACTAGTGACTATGGATTTTCTCAAAGGAGAACAACAGTCCTGCTGTGTGTCCCAATTTCCTCCCTCCTTCTGCTGCAGGTTCATAAAGAAAGTGATTCTAAGTTGTGCTAAATGAGTTTAATGAGTTGACCAACTATAGAATGGATGTCATTTCTCTACTGTGCATATTGGTGCACTCCTGACCATGTTTCAGAGACTGCATGCACAGTTTTCATTTATAGTCAGCATTCAACACTAATTATTACCTCCGACAAAATTGTGCAGCTTAGTAGATCTAGCTTTTACATGTCTGTGAAAAGTCTAAGTCATCCAGTTCATTATAAATTCTAGGATTATCCCGTCACTGAACAAAAAAAAAAAAAAAAAAGAAGAAAACTAATAGTCCTAATAATGAAAAAAAAAATCTGTCACCTCTGGGTGTAATAAACCTGAAAGTACGAACATTAAATCAAGACAAAAATTGCAGTGATACAAAAAGCAATTCTGCAGAACTACACTGGACCATTAAGAGGCCTCACTCCCTCATTTCTTTGGCTGGAGTAACCTCCACGCCTCAGCGCCGCACAGTTCTCTTGCACAGCACAAATCCAAGCGGCGGCATGTGTGGGAGCGCAGACATAGTGGCCCATTAAAAGGTCCTGACTCACCTTGTTTTAAGAGCAAGGTCTAATTGCGCTGCTCTTTTTCAGAGGGCCTTAGCAGCAGCTGGCGGTCGGTGTGGATCTACAGGGACGGACGGCTATTAAGGACGGCTCTGGAACAACAGGCCCCGCACACTCCGCCTCTGCTCTGAGACACGCCACGAGAGACAAATACAAATACAGCCGCACTGCCCTATCTGACTTTTCACTGTACGTTTGACTCATAAATGCTGCTATTATTTTGTCTTAAATATCTGGTGTAAAGCAGTCATTATTCAGAATGTGCTTGTTTTATTATTTAAATTAACATAACTTTAGCACTGAGCAATTCACCAGAGAGCTGTGTTTTGTAAAAGTGGTGATAAAGATGAACAGATGCAGTTTTCTCTTTTTTAGGTGATACATGGTTGCTATTAAAGGCTAGCCTCTGCATTGGGGCATATTTTAAGAATACTAAAAAGGAAGTCATTTGTATTCAGTGTGGAAAACATGTGTCCCAAAGAGAACTGGTTATTGCATTCAGATAGTCTTTAGTCTACAATTTCAGTGCCTGAAGATTATTTACAGACGAACAAAGATACTTCAATCAAGCATTACTAAAATGCTGGAGAGATGAGGGCGCATTCACAATTATTCATTTAAATCAGGGGTGTCCAACCTTTTTTCCTCAGAGAGCTACTTTTACAAAATAAAAACATCAGAGACTACTCATGTTTGTAACATTCTCATAGATTATTTCAACACAAACACTCACATTTTGTAATAAAACATAACAAAAAACATTTAGTTGATCTGCATGTGCAACTCACTGACATTATTCAATACATCCTTTGTACTTAAGTAAATTTTCAGATATTAAGAAATTGCTGGATATGATGCCTTAATCTTGCAATTTCTGCCTTTATGTTCTCAGTTATTAAAATGTATCCAAATGCTGCTTCTTTTCCTACTGTCACTCACTTTGGTATTAGCACACTGCTCTCTCCGTCCCGTTCAGAGCACCCCCGCCCCGCTCCACTGGGGGGTATGATCCTGGTCTGTCCTCACATGATTGGTTACACAGCAGCACGTGACATTCAGTCGACTCACTGCAGGAAGCCCCTGTAGCACTGAGATCATCAGATCATTCTGCCTTGAACTAGCTACATGAACTTATGTAACATAATTAATACGTTTCATAAATACGTACAGTATAAGTCAAATCACTGACATACTGACATGAAAACATCACTAACCTTACCTGAAACTCAAATGTCACGTTCAACAATCTTGAAGCATTGCTGGAAAAACAAAAAGAGCTGCAGTGTGGATGCTCCAAGTTTGTAAACACTCCTGGTTTTAGCCAAAACTCATGGCGGCTGTACTTTTATGGCAGCAGTGACCACAGACACGTCAGAGTCAGAAAGCTGGCCCCACAGAGCAAACAGAGCACACACTATGGCCTTTCTGTCTGCAGACCTCACTCGGCTCCAGCACTCCAACTCGGACTGTCCCACCTCAGGGTTTCAGTTTCAGTGCAAAGATACTTTCCTTAATTTAACTTGTGCCACTTTGCAGCTAAGCCGGGGGCTCAGAAAAAGCTTCATTATGTGGGTTTACATAAAGAACTGCTGAGACTCTGTCCAGCTGGCCTTGTAAAAGTCACAGGCGCCGGTGAGGACTAGGACAATGCCATTTGTCAGAATGTCAGCAAATTCAGTAATTAATGGGCCGTGTCCTATCACAGCTCTATGGTTCACTCCCTCTTCAGTCTCAGTCTATGGGCCCTGTACCTCTGTCCAGGAGCATATTCCAATCTCAAACATTTCTCATCATTAAGAGAGAATTGGTTGCACCACGTGTTATTTGTTTGTGGTGACAAATGTACACATGGCCTTTAACATAGGAATACAACTGCGTCTGTCTCTCTGGGCTGTTTTCTTTTTTAGCTTCTCAAAAGTAAAAAAAAAAAAAAAACAACCCTAATTAGACCAGACTTTTAGGCTGGAGCAGAGTGCTGACCCTTGCAAACCACAAGCACTTGTGTTGTAAACGTCACACTAATGGTCATGTATGTGAGTTAAACTAGCGATTACTTTATTCTGGGTATCAGTGCTCTCTTAAGAGATTTCTATTGTGAAAAAAAGTTTGTTAAAAAGCATTACTTTACACATTTATATTCTTTTCTTAAGTTTTACATTGCATCATATGGTGCATTCATGTGGTCCTCGGAAGATAGAAAGTTGTTCTTCCATCTTCAATGTGTTTTAGCTTGGAAAAGTCTGAACATCCTAAACCATAACAACAAGGACGAGGGACACTTAGACAAAGATTTGCTTATTTTATTTTCAAATAAGTTAATATAATCAAAGTAGTTTGCAATTATTAGCCTATTAGTGGTAGGTAGCCTATTAAAAACATAAAAGTTAACATAACGTGTGTTGAAACACTAAGTATCTGACGTAAATTAATAAATACTTCTGTATATCATCTAAATAAGCCTGTAAGGACAAAACACTAGTCATACTATTATATTATCAAGTTATTTAACTGATTATAAGACTGTTATGTGCTAAACAGTTGGCATGAAGTATTGTAAAATATCTGCTCAATTTGCCCATAAAATTGAATATGCTTTGGTCGCCCTACATTTTAGATCATGAAACTTTGGTCCTGGTATTCTAATATCTTGGTTGCAAACTCAAGAACAGCTAGAGAAGGGCTGGGACACAGAATACCTCATACAACAGTGACAAAACATTTCCAACATATTATAAGAGATACTACAACTCCAGGAAAAACATATGCGTGTTTTACTTGGCCTAAGACAAACCTTTCTTTTAAAACCAGTACAACAGTGAATGTGTACTACAGATGAGAGTCTAGCTGTGAGGCTGTGAATAGAGCAGGCATGACCCTGGATTTGATCAGCTGGAGCCGGCCCGCTGTTTACAAGGCCGAGCCAACAATGACACTGTGTGATTAGGAGCAGGGCCGTCCCAAACACAGCTGGCACCACGGGACGACAAGGTGAACTGGGAACCACACATCCCGCATGATTAATGTGGGAGTGACTGGAACGGACTAATAGCGCAGTGCTGCGGTGGTCCAATGTGCTCTGCTCCTGCCACAAAGGTTCGGAGGAGGTTCAGACACAAAGAGAGGTGATCAGAGTGGGCCACACCAGAGATGAGTTTAATGTTTTTCCTTTAATGTTTGTTGTAGAATGTTATAATTCTGTTTGTTTAAAATTCTTAGCGAATTTTCTCATAATGGCATTTGCTGTTAATCAAAGCAATTACATCATGATGTCAAATAACCTAGTGGGAATACAGCTGCCACATGCTACGTCACTGTTTACAAAAATCTACAATTAAATGCAATGGAATAAATAAAACTGAAGCAACTGAGGGTGAAGTTTAGAGCTTACCTCATCTTTTGGCTCTAAAATGATCTCCACTTTCTTGATTTAGGTGTGAAGGCAATGCCAACAGCCAATGGGAGCTGCCCTTATTGGGTGCAGACTCTAATAAAAGTGAGCAGGTCATTGGCCAAAGCTGGACGCTGACGGTTATCATCTATTTTAATCACGATTGGAGGTTTCTGTGTCAGTAAGATAAAGAACTATTAAATGATTTTGAGAATATTGAAGATATCTTATTTTGGGTTACATGGCGTGTTTTAAGTACAAAGTCTTCTGTTCCATTTGTTTTCTGTTATCCATCGTCACGTTCCTCATTCCACTGACCAGTGGACAGTGGATAGGACAGCCCGGTGACATCATAATTATGTTGCCTTTATTTGATACAGTTGACAGATGTTAGGAATATGGTATATGCTTTTTGGAGGTTGCCTCTCAGATGTACACCAGGTGATTATTTTTACATTGCAAGCAATAGCTAAAATCTTTTCATCACTCCATCCAGATCAAAACATTAATCCATTGCTTTTCGATTGTGAAATGGGAACAATAAAAAACATTGGGTCTTGGTTTCAAATCTATCAAAGGGTACATCAAAATATCCTGTCCTCTCTAACAGTGTCCTCTCCTTAACCCTTTGACCAAAACCCCACTCTCGCAGATGTCCAAGTGGGGAAACTCAGCGTCTATGGAACAATCACCTGATGTGAAAATGTCAGCGCCCCCTCCCTCTGCCCTTTTCTTGATGTTGACATTTTGCCTGACGTCACTGGGGTACAGTGTGGTGCATCACATCAAACACAATGCAGCTTTATTATCCAATAGGAGCCTGAAACATTACTACTATATAAATGCTTTTCAGTGCTGTTTTTAAAGACATGTCATTCTTTAGCATCTCTGTGCGTGTCCCCCACCCTTCCCCCCTCTGCACCACCTCTCCCCCAGGTGGCACTGAGAACGGCCTGTCTGAAATGTGATAGGCATAATCCCATTTAGCCTAATTGCATCTGCGGGAGAGCGGCCCTGTGTGTCCCGCTGCGTCCCCACTGAACACATTACACACACATATCACACAGAAGCAGAAATCAGAGCCTGTGCACAATCTCATGACGCTCTGTGCTGCAACCGGGCCCCTCCCTTCGATCCTTGTACATCACTTTGTTTACAGGTCAGTGCAGACAGACAGTCCTTTATAGACGCATCTGTGTTTTTATACGAGGTACTGTACTAACATTAGGACCATCTCTATTGGAGCAATACAGTACGGGTCGGGTCAGTTTGGGTAAGATTCCATTGTTGAGAGGGGTACAACGTGTCATCAAAAGCGCATCGTACTACTTTGGGAATGCTTTGGTTCCATCAAAGTGGTCTGTCTAAACACTACAGTCTGTTTATTGGGTAAAAGATAATCCTTACTCCAGTAAATACAACAAACAAAAAAATGTTAAATGTACTTTTTACTTATGTTTCCACTGCGCTGTGTAAGGAGAACAGGTTTAGACCAGGGCGTCTAAAAGAGTTAGCTTAGCATTATGGAGAATTATTTATTATTAGTGATCTAATATTTGTGTGTTTGTGTCTGTACATAGCAGTATACATTTTCAGAAATGTCTTATATCCAGGTATAGGGATTTAGTATAGGACTACTACCTTGCAGAATTTGAGAGATTGGTATAATATCAAACGCTTATATATTATATATTTCTATTTTGGAAGCCACAGTCAAAAATGAATGACATAGTGTGTAAATATAAAATATATATATAATATAAATATAACTATAACTGTTAATATAAATGAATATATTTAAATTTATATATAAATTTACCTTATATCTTTCATGTTGCTCTATTTGTATCCCATAATGTTTGCGCCACATTCTGATGCTTCTCTGCCTTTTTACGGAAGGCCAGGACACACTATAAAAGGTCACAGCGCCTCTCATTTTTGCAGAATTATTCCCTGCTGCCAGAGGGATGCTGTCGGACTGAGGCAGGAGATTGTTGGGACAAATGACCACACGCATCACAAAAAGCTTAAAATGGACACAAAGCTGGAGGCTCTATTTCCAGTGAGAGCAGTCAGACAGGCACAGAAATGACATGGTCCCCTAATGGCCTCATCTGTGCATGTGTGTGTGTGTGTGTGTGTGTGTGTGCGGACATGCACTGAGAGGCTGAGGTCTTCGGGGTGAAGAGTGATGCTGCTCAGAGGGAATCTGGGGAGTGGTCCACTGCATTGAGCACTGGCTGTAATGAGTCTCGGTCTTCTCCCAGGCTACGGCTGCAGATTATGTACGGTAGAGTGGAAAGGGCAGAGGCATTAGGCCAGTGGCTCACACAGAATTAATGATCTTGTTTAAGTCCAAATGGATATCCATCTAAACGGCATGTAGGAAGCAGTCATTAGTGTTTCCCATAAAACATGTTAGAGTGGAGGTTTTTCCATTACAGCCACTTAACACTGACTAGGGCTTTAATAATTTATTTATTTATTTTAAGAGGTTGGTATAGTTTCTGTGAGGAGGTGTATGTCCATGAGTTCTCTCACCTACATAAATAAGTGACAATGTCATTAGTGTAGTAGCTCCCATTCATACCCATTTATCTCTAGATACTAGAGGATATTTTTTTTACTGTCATTGTGTAGCATTGGATAAAAACAGTTTTTCAGACTGGATGTGCGGGCCTTTAGAGCTTTGTACCTCCTCCCTGACGGTAACAGGGTAAAAAGGTGGCAGGTTCTAAAGATGTCCTCCAGAGTGGGCAGAGGAAGTCCAATAATTTTCTGGGCGGTGTGGATGACACTCTGGAGGATTTTCCTGTCTGCCTCTGTGCAGTTAGCATATCACGCTGTAAGACAGTCTACAATACAGTCTAGTACCAATCAGTCTTTGTATAACTCTGGATCTTCCACCTGCTGTTTTTTTGGTGTTCTGTGCATGTCCACACATAACACAGGCTGCCATTTGTTAAATTAATCTTATGTATTAATCTCAAATGCCCCCTCACTCACAGAAAATCTGTGTTCTACTTCTGTTGCCAAAATACATGCACAGCTCAATTTGTCCACAAACAGTGAAGGAGTCTACACTTATATATTTCATCATCTGGTAGAATTCTGTTTAGTACTTAAACACAACAGCATGTGTTTGCAGATTTCTCCACAAATGTTTGAAAAGATGTGAACATTTTTAATGACTGGATTGAGTAGGGGATAAAGGAACAGCTGGAGATTGTGTAAAGTGGTGGCTATTCTTCTACAGAGGAGGTATACTCAAGCTGTCTCATTTGAGAAGCAGTTTCATCCCCGCTCTTCAGAATAACAGGTGATGGAGCATTCTCTCGTCCCTATCTCCAAAACAATGTGACCATATGGGCCTTATTTGAATATCCTTTACTCACAGCCACTATATTTGCATCATATCACATTATTCAAAGTAGCTTATGTATTATTTGTGAGATAATAGTTTCATTTCACAGATGATGATTTTTTCTCAGCTGGGTTGAAGGACATTTGACGAGTAAGAAAAAAAGGGAAGAGGCCATTGTTTTGATTATTGCCTTTGCCAGTAGGTTTAATGTTTGACTCTTATTAGACTAAATTCCAGCACACGAGGAGTGCTTTAATGATAATGGTCCTTCATTCATCTGAAACTGTAATGATCTGCAGTCCATCGCTGTGACTTAGTTCCAGGGCATTGATTTCCTTTAGCCTGATCTGCAGCCTGTTTGAGCTCAATATGTCACATGACCTCAGCACGAGGAAGCCAGATGCATGCCCACTGCTTATGTTGGATATTGAATATGACACATAACATGGTTAATAAGTAATACTGCACATGCTCTGTGATATTTTCACATACGTTACATCGGGTGTTGGACTTGCCATAACGAGTGCTTATTTTGATTCTACAAAGCCTAATTGGAGCCAACTGAGACTAAAGTCAACCCCGGCCTCTGAAGTGGTTATGCTGTGCTTGTTGACAATTACCCTCTTACTGCGAAAATTGTGCACACTTAAATTATTGTGCTTGTTATAATAAGACTTGGGTTACCCAATTTTCCACAGCTCTTGTAGTGTTCATTAAAATACGTAGCATTTAGTGATAAATAAATTATATTTTTGGCTCTCATTATGCCTCAATAGGAGTAGATTTGGCTTTTGGTGACAGTGGCATGGAAAAACATGGTTGGGTTGAGAGACAGAGGGCAAACTAACACAGATGGACAACAAGATTTCTTTTAATTGTCCTGAAGGAGATTTGTCTTGGACACACAGGATGCCACACAGACAGTATATACAGTATTGTTCAAAACAATAGCAGTGACTAACCAGAATCCAGGTGTTTAACAACAAGTTACCAGTAGGTGCAGTAGATTCTCAGAAAACAAACAAGTCCCAGCATTCATGATATGCACACTCTTAAGGCTGTGCAATTGGGCAATTAGTTGAAAGGGGGGTGTTAAAAAAAATAGCAGCGTCTGCCGTTGACTGTGCAAACTCAAAAGTATTTTGTACAAATGTTTTTGTTTCTAGAATTTAGCGATCCTGGGAATCACTAAACTAATATTTAGTTGCATGACTACTACAGTTTTTTAAACTCTGTGTGGCACCAACTTGTGGCACCTCTCAGCTGTTATTCCACTCCATGATTCTTTAACAACATTTCACAATTCATTTCCATTTCTTGGTTATGCTTCAGAAACAGCTTCTCGATTGGATTAAGGTCCGAGGATTGGGCTGGCCACTCCAAAACATTCATTTTGTTGGTTTAGAACCAAGACTATGCTTGTTTACTTGTGTGTTTAGAGTTATTGTTTTGTTGAAACAAACATTTCAAGCGCCGAACACCATAGTAGAAGAAACATGCCCATATCACAATGCTTGCTTCACTGTCTCCATTGTGTATTCTGGCTTGAATTCAGAGTTTGGGGGTCGTCTCACAAACTGTATTTGGCAATTGGACCCAAAAAGAACCATTTTATTCTTGTCATTCCACAAAATGTTCCTACGTCTCTTTAGCCCAGTTGATGTGTTCTTTGGCAAATTCCCAATAACCTCTTCTGGGGCGGCAGTAGCTCAGTAGCAGTCGTCTTTCAACCGGAAGGTAGGCGGTTCGATTCTGACTCTCCCCACAGTTCATACTATCGTTGTGTCCTTGGGCAAGACACTTAACCCACCTTGCCTCCAGTGGCTGTAACACTGGTAATTACTGTAGAACAATGTAAGTCGCTTTGGATAAAAGCATCAGCTAAATGAATAAATGTAAATGTAAATGTCTTCTGCACATGCCTGTTTTTAACAGAGGGACTTTGCAGGGAATTCTTGAAAATAGATTAGCTTCACACAGATGTCTTCTAACTGTCACAGTACTTACAGGTAACTCCAGACTGTCTTTGATCATACTGGAGCATTTGCTGAGCCTTTGAAATTTTGGTTATTCTTCGATCCATTTTAATGGTTGATATCCGTTTTCATCCACATCTCTCTGGTTTTGCTTTCAATTTTAAGGCATTTTAGCTAAACAGCCTATAGTTTTTTTGCACCTTTTTTATTGGTTTTTTCCCTCTCCAATCAACTTTTTAATCAAACTACGCTATTTTTCTGAACAATGTCTTAAATGACCCATTTTCCTCAGGTTTTCAAATGCATGTTCAACAAGTGCTGGTGGTTTCATCTTTAAATAGGGGCTACCTGACTCAAACCTGTGTTTTCACAAAATTGATGACCCCAGTGAATGCCACACAGATATTTTTTGGACGACACCCTTTTCAACTAATTGCCCAATTGCACAACCTTAAGATCATAAATGTTGGGTCTTGTTTATTTTCTGAGAATCTACTGCACCTACTGGTAACTTGTTTGCCACTTATCAATAAAATACTAAACTGGGATTATTCTGGTTAGTCACATTGTACTGCTATTATTTTGAACAATACTGCATATACTCATTATACACTGAAATAAAACATGACATAAAACATGACAAGTGCAAGACATAAACTCCATATAGACATCATACCTGTCCAGGTATCTTTCTTGTTTTTAGTTGGCACCTTAGCGTTGCCCTGATGTGAGCAGGTCATACTGAGAGTATAGAACAAATGAGAAATCATTTTCCTGGCTTGTTTGATTACAGTTTCCTCAACAAAAACATAATAGTAAAGTACAAGAGGCATTAGCAACAATGAGTAATGACATTGTTGATAATAGAACCAAATTAGAAATGCGTGTTATTTTAAGGATACAGCAAGAGCTACTCTCACAGTAGTCCTGCCACCATCCTGAAAGACAGAAAAACAAAAACTCTGGGGAGAGGTTAGAAACAAGCAAAAATGGAGCATGAATATGAACAGAAGGACAGTGAGAGGAGAAGAGAGATAAGAGCAAAAAGGAAAATTTGTAGGAGACACACAGCGTTATGAAAAATAAGGTTTAACCTTTAATGTAGAGAGGATTTGTGTTCCAGACTGAGTTTGGAAGAAGGTTCGACAGAAGAGGAACATATTAATCTATATACATATTAATTTATAATTAATATTATAAAGTATCTTCATTAAAACTCCGCAAGTACAAAATACAGGATGTAATTATGTATGTTTTTTTAATGTTTACAGATGTTTTGAGGAACAATGATATTCCATCTATAAGAGGTTCTTTGACATGCATAGCGGCATTTAATACAATTTATCTCCTACCACTTAGCCTGGAGCCTAAAAACACACACCTAGTAGTTCGTTTACAGACAAGGCTTACTTAACTACGCCCACAGCTCGATTAAGCCCTCTCAGCTTGACACCTTGTTTGAGTTTAAATGTGCTCTTTACTCTGTAACTGTGCCTTTCAAAAGCATAAACATCATAAATTATTGCAAACAACCGTAACCAGCTGTTTTTATTCGTTTTTTTTTTTTTACTTTTCTTGACGTGACAGATATTTGTCTTTGTTTATATAAAATGAGCATGTTTGTGACCACTGTTCTTTATGTTTTTCTTTTCTGTTTACGTGTGTTACTCTGTGTTGCTGTTCCACTCAGGAGCATGCTCAGTGCGCTGTGTCCAACCTTAATTAGAGTAAGCGGTACATGCAGCAGTAATCCGGCAACAAACGCATTATCCAGGTGTCGGATTTTGAGAAATTTTAATGGCTGCTCCGCCAATCGGAGTAAGCTATTTACAGCAGTTTAAAAAATTTGATTATAATTTGGAATTTGCTCTACCTCCATGGAAACAGATTGACAACCATTTACACTCACATTTTGTCACTATAAGCAAAAACACCTTCCAACTCACCTGTACATGCATGTCTGTGGTCAATTTAAGGCAGTCAGAGGAAGTGAACCCCTGTCATTCTTGTTGCGCGGTATGCACACCACTTAACATATTTTTTTTGCTCCTTTAAATTGTTGTTTTAGCCACTGGCACATTTTCCTCTACACATCCTATTTGAGTCTGATTCTGAATAAGTTCAATAAATGAGTTTATTGGGACATTTATACAATGCATAAAAACATCCTTTATTTGGGTCTGATTCCATCATACCTACAGACTATTATCAATAACCAACAACAACAAGCTGCAGTCTTCAGTTTTCGGACTTTGATTGTCAGTTTTCAGAGTGAGAGGGGAAAAGGGTAAAGAGAAGACCATTTCTTCTGTTGAAAAATGTTGTGTACAACTTTTTGTTGCTTGTAAAGGTCTCTGCAGATTTGATGTATTGGTATTTAGACACATTGAAACTAACATCCATCTGCATTTTTCTATTGTAAGCATGCTCACTGTTTGATATGTATTTTTTATGTAGTGTAGTGTTTTCCATCCACAAGCCAGCGTGCCCTCCAGGCCCCAGAGTCGAGGTGTGTGTGTGGGTGCAAATTCGATTACACTCCAGTTAAAGCAATTTCCTGTGGAATTCAATTCTTGTCCTCTGTTGCAGGTGAGCTCCCCGCGGACGTCTGTGTCTTCTCAAAGAAATAAAGCACCTATAAACAGCAGCCTTAAAGGAGGCAAGTTGAGCCAGAATGCAATTAATATGCAAATGCACAGGGAGACTTAATGGGGAGCCTTAACAAACATTCGTGCGTCAGAAGATAAGGCTGTTTTCAGGTTGTTTTGCTCTAACCTCTGCCTGTCCAAAGTCAATGCCTTGGGGAGAATAAACTCTTGAAAAGGCGTGGATGTTGCACTGCTAATGGATTATTGCACTGGGAGAAGTAGGGCAGGCCAGGGCGAGGTTTGAGGCGGCACACTCTTCATCATGTGACACAAAATGGGAGACGGCTCGTACTGAAACAATTCACTTTCTTCTTTTGAGCTTCTTTTATGTCTCTTAACTTTTTCCTTCAGACGGATGAGCTATTTGAACCGAGTCCCATCAGAGTGTGCCGCTATAAGGGAGAAATGTGGACAATGGAGAAAGCGGAGCCCGAGGAGATTGATGGAGGGCAGCAGTGAGGGTAGTAGGCAGACTTAATTTTCCTTTTACAGACCTGGTCATACTTCAAGAGACTCAACAACAGAACATAACAACCCATTTTTAACCCAAACAGCCAGGTTTGGGTAGCCTTGCCAGCCAGACCCACCAACTATCTAACTAAATTCTAGCTGGAACCCCACCATTTCTTCCACCCAAGCCGAACATCATCAATCGCATTTAATCATTTATCTAAAACGGGGCTGTCTTTATGTGAGGACTCATAAACAAGTGAAAGCCGTCTCATTGTCGCATTGCTTATACCAGGTCTACGATTGGTTTCTATGAATCCATTTGTCCCGCCTCCTGGAAATCAAACTCGGATTGAGAGGGATCAGACTAATTATTTGTAAGGTATAGAAAAATAATTGCTGGCCAGACTGTTTGTGCAACGAACCATCTTCCTCAAGAAATGTCCTATTTTAATATTCCACAGTTTGGAGACGTTCATTGGATATAATTCTGTAAGTGGTAATGGCCAGAGTGTGGTTTTTGTTGTCCAGAACAAATCACAAAATTATGTGATCAAAATTTCTGACTGGCCAGAGACAAAGCTCTTAGTGCCTTGGGCCTAAACTTGAACAAACCAGTTTGAAAGCAGCATTAGGTCACGTGATTGTGCAAAGTTTACCAATCTACATACACACACTTATATGTCTGGTGCCCGAAGAATAGTAGACAAATCAAATTAAAACATTTTTATGATTTATTTAAAAGAGAACCAGGCACATCTATTTTAACCGGTTTTTTTTTTTTTATATCTTTATACACATTATGTATTTATTTCGTGAAAAAAATGCTGCTTCATTATATAGGGAGGGACTCACCCCATTCATGCATGACCATTGATTAGTAAAAGGAAGTCTATGCATACAGTTGGAGAGAAGAGCACAATATTTAAACAATAAATGCATCTTTTTCAAAGGGATGGATGAGGTCTGTGATCTGAAGCGACACGTCTGATGATAGAGGCAGAGAAGACGGACGGACAGAGGAATGCAATTCATCACGCTGATAGAGGAACACTCAGTACAACAGTTTCAAAATGAGACTCAGTGACGGGCGGGGTTTGGCTGCAGTCCTGCGGGTCCGAACTCCGTCGAGGCCATAGCGGTGATGAATCTCCATCCCCCGGGGACTCCAGCCTGCCACTACCCACCCCCCGCACCGTCCTCATGACTCACACCCACTCCCCGAGTTGAATTATGGTCGCCATCCCTGTGAGAGCTCCATCACTCTGCCTCCATCTCAGGGTTCATCATCAAACAAGTATATGAGCTGAGACCGGCGGCTGATTGCACTGAAGGGCCCAGCTCAGCAGTTTTTATGAGACCGTGCACGTTTGTGGGCGCGCTCGGACTCACACACACCGCTGACTTTGATGGCACTTTTCGCCGTGAAGAGTTTCCATCTTAAAATGCTTGAGTGTTTACAAGTGATGATGCAGAGTCCATTTAGTGGAGGGCAGTGTAATTTCACAGGCAGGAAAAATGTAAATGGTGATGAGATAAAGGTGGAGAGGAATATTTAATCGTCTGGGACCTGCTGGGGCTCTTCACATATATCTGCAACAACCTAATATGTCTTTCCGATTGGACAGCACAAAGCGACAATCCATATTTCACATTAAAATTCATGACAAAAAGTTGATGTTGACATTTTAAATGCAAGTTACACAAGGGATGGGCTAATTGAGTCTACAATGACATTGGACAGAAGAATTAAACCAACCCTTTTTTATTATTTGGTGTAGCCTCATGCCTGTGCAACTTTCTTTACTTTTTTTATTTTTACTGTAGCACACCAAAATAAAAAAAACAATTTGTATTTATCAAAGACATTCAGTCACTTTAACTGCACACTGTGATATAAATAATTGTGAAATAAATCAAATGTATTTAATGCTAATTGCTAAATTAAAAAATATTAAATATATTATTATGTATTAAAATATGTAAAATAAATAAGAAATAATTTAAAATATTTTCTAAATAATTTGGGCTTGTATCCTGAAAAATTACTGACTAATCTACAGACTTATTGTCTGTAGATTAGTCCCTGTTATTGGTTAAAATTCACACATATTTCCCGCCTCTTTATACCTGCACAGGCACAAGTTGAGCCTCTTTTTACCACCGTCTTTGACCTGAAAATCAGAAAAAGTCAATTTGGACACGCCCCTCAATGAGCTTCCGTCTCTGCCAGATACCTGCGTTTTGATCAGAAAGATATGGTCCACAGTGTTTGTAACGGGCAGGTACTTTTTATTTTATCTTATTTTATTTAAATCATCTTCTACAATAACTAATTTATACATGTTAACATGATTCTCCTAATATAGTTTATTACTTTATAAATAATAATAAAAAAAATAGAGATTTCCAGCGGATGGGTTTGTTTGAATACACCGTGGATTGGTAAATCAACTGTTGCTCTTAATTAGTTAGACCTGCTAATTCATTAAATTTCTACCATGTAAAAACAAATTCCCAAACCTAATAGTAATAGAGGAATTCCTATACAATTGTAAAAAACCAACACATACAGCCAGCCATTAACACAACTGTGTATGAGCACTCACACAAACGTTGCAATGAAATTCATTTTCATGTTTCTTCCTGGTCTGTATTTCCACATAAAGAGTTTGTGCAGAAATGTTCTCCTAAGGCTGCGCTGAAGTTCTTTCACAGTTCTGTCAGATCCAAATATTGTCCTGTACATAACACTTGCTGTACGAGCTCATAGGCTACCTTTTCTTAACCCGCTGTTAAATTCTACTGTGACTGTATTTCCTCTAAAAATAACATTTGCACATTATTGTCTCTTGTTCCGAATTTTCCGAGCTAAAAAACATGTTAACATATGGACGTTGGGAGAACAACTTCCAAACTCGGATATTCCAAGTTCCCGGGACCCCATAAATGCATCAATACTCACGCATTAGTCTCACAGGTAGCTCCTGTCTCTGACACTTTTGGCTCTGAAGAGCAGTGGGTTGGGTTAGGGCTATAGCTTCAGTGTTTGAGTAAAAGAACACTTAGCTGTGGCTCTGTTCTGGGGGGGAACACGGTGGGGACGTCCAGAGTGTGTCTCAAGACCTGCCTGTTACGGAAACTTTTTTAATACCGACTGGAGCTTTTCGGTTGGTACCGCCCTGGGATTGATACCCAGCCCTATCTGTAAGTATTGATTGAGATACATAATGCTATGTTTTTTCTTTTGAAAGGGAAATAGGTCTGAAATCTTTTTAAAACTACTTTCACTCAGTGGGGATTATGCTGGATCACAACCATTTATCAAAAATGGGGAAGGCTTAATGAAATGCTTTGTCTCTGATTGGTTGAGTGTTAACACTGTGGTACTGCACATCAAGGTATACATGTAAGTCTTATGTTTCCTTATATTGCTACAAGTCATATTTCAATTCAGTGAGCTTGGTCTTGAAAATAATTATAGATGTTTAAGGATTGGCAGTTGCTTTCTAAAAACACAAAAGCAACTATAGCTACATTTGAACATTGTGGCATTGAAGAGAGGTAAATGTAATAAGCTGGTGTAAAAATAGTGTTAGTCTGTTCACACATCAACAACCCTCTAATACCAGAAAATCTCAGATAGCACCTTTTCTTCTGGCAAATAAAAACAAAAGTCCTAGATGACTAGTTAACATTAGATGCAAGTCAGAAAATATGTTTGTTTGTGGTTTGGCTAAACCAGTGGCTCCCCACACCAACACAGAGCAATCTGGCACGTCCCGGCTCCGTGATTAAAGCCCAGCTCACCTGCCCAAGTCCAATCAGGGCCTGGGCTGATTGCGGCAGCTTGGAGACGAGCGATGAGGGGGTCTGCGGGGTCTGGGGGCTGCTGCTGGAGCAACTCTGGTGAAGCCGTGACGGGGCAGGCCCGCCGAGGATGGAGAGCCACTCACCTCTCTGTCCAGACGGGTGAATCAATCATCGGCAAAGATGTCAGCATCTGCCCAAGCAATTTGAGATTGGAATAAATGGCAGATGGGATGTTGTTCCCTCTGTTTAATCAGTTCCACCAAATGTGGTTTTATCTCTTATAAAATGAAACCATCTGTAGCACGTAGGTGTAAGGATCAAGTGAGGGAGGACGGCTGCGAGTCTGCACCGTGCCTGTTGGAAGTGAGCCTATAGAAGAGTGAGCTGCTGCGTTCATGAACCCCTCGGATGTTCCCGCTTTATGAGTTGGGAATGTACTTATCCATCTTGTTCTTTTGGTGAATATTAGTAATATTAAACAATGCTACCTGATAAATATTCTTTTCTGGAAAAATGTTTAACCCGCATAACAGCATATTAAAATAGGAATGATCTGTGAATAAACAAGTCCTTAAAACATCATCTAGGACATCACAAACTGGGTCTTTGTCCAAACATATGCTCATTTGATTAAAAAAAAATTTGACACATGCCGTGTTTAAGGAGTTACATAGATATATTTTTGTGGTTTTAGTCCAACATGCATATTGTACATGCTTGTTGTAAATAAAGAATCTAAACATCCAACTTATTACTAAAAATGTTAAAAGTGATTTTAATGTTGACGTGTCCAGTATTTTTAAACATGAAAGATGTTCTTTAACAAATGTTTACAGTGGCCGGGAAAAAATATCTAATTACAATTCCAACCAGACCAAGCAGTACCAGGCTGAACAAGGGTTTTTTTTTAAAGAAGTGTAGGTTTTCAACATAGCTTATATTACTTAAGTTGAAATATAGGTTATGACACTGAGGCATTTGGGGGTTAAATATTACTCTTTTATTCAAGCCTCAATGGTAATAAATAAACAATACACAAACATCTTCAGCTAACATTCTAGAGTACTACGGGTCAGACCTACATTAATATAAATCTACTTGCACAAATGACTAAAACAATGACATTTCCACCGCACTGATGATGACAACGTCCAGCTCTAAAGTTTCTGTGTTTCTTTTGTTCATGTGCATTCATCATCCCCGTTTTTCAATTTTTCCTCAGAGCACGTGAATGCAGCCTGTGTGTGATTTGTGAGCTGACAGAGGGCAGGCAGAGACGGAACACAGTGAACACAAGCAGAATAGTGGGAGTGAAAAAGAGAGAAGCACTTATCCATTAAAAGAGGCCAAATGTAATCTTGCAGCGAGCTCACACCTCCGCTCTAATCTCCTTCGTCGCCCTCACAGGAGAAGCACCCAGGGGCTATCACCATTAGATATAGACCCATCTATTTCCTCCTCCGCCTCCGACCAGACACTGCGCTATAATTCGGTCCCTCTAGCCCCCGCTGAGCCGCAGACGTCCCTGATAAATCCATTTGTTTCTGACCAGGCGTGAGGGTGTGGAGGCATTAGAGCTCTCCACGCCCCACACAATGTATTTTAGGAGGGCCTGATAACAATGGGCTGTAAACTATAGCTCTGTTAAAGTTTAAGGTTATCTAAAATAAAAGCTGCATTAATAAAAAATAAAAAAAATGCTGTCACTCTCTAACTGCCCCTGTTGTGACCTCTTCTGCTTTTCATTTGTAAAAAGACTTGATTGAATAATTTGTGAAATGTGTAAAGAATTATTCATGTAAAAAAACAAGAGCTTAAGATGTTATCAAGGCTTTATTGTCAGGGGTTTAATTGATGAAAATGTTCAGCACATATCGTAAGCTTCCCATTTTTTTTTTATTATTATTTATATAGAGCTTTTCCACCTAGTAGGCACTCAAAGCGCTTTACCGGTGTTACAGCTGACCATTGGAGGCAAGGTGGGTTAAGTGTCTTGCCCAAGGACACAAAAATAGTATGAAATGTGGGGAAAGCGTGATGTTTTGATGTTTTGGGAGGTTTCGAGCTGTTAGTCTACACCAACTGAATCACTGGCTGCTGAAAACAGAACAAAGTGTCTATTCCAGCTCTGAGTACAGCTTACACAGACACACAGCAGAAGAAAACCAGGAAAGCAAAGTGAAATGCAAATAAATATTGTTAATGAGTGATTAATCAGGAACTTTCCCCTAACAATTTTCTATGTTTGTACATGGCATAAAAAGTCTGGTGGTTTTACTGAGAAGCTTACAAACAAATGAGCCAACTCTTTTGCGGTGACAGTGATTAATGCGCTAATATAACAAATAAAAGAACTAAAATGATTTAAACATGTGCAACTTTACCAAACTGTTTAAAGTGAAATTGCAGTGAAACATCTGCAGAGAGTATGAGGCTTCAGCTCCAGACGCTCTTCAGCGTACAACCAACGTACAGTGCAGTTCAGTTTCAAAAGCTAAAAAACCTCTGTTGGTGACGCAGCTTGATCACACACTCACACCCAGCACTACCTGTCTTCAGAACCGCAGTGTGTGTGTGTGTGTGTGTGTAGCAAACATCAGCATTCTGTGTAAAACAAAAGAATCTAAAAAGCCATTTTTCAGAGAATATGAATGATAACACAAAAATCTTGTGCATTACCTATAAAGAGTTTTGAGTCTCATGGTGGCTGCATCTATGGTGATAAGATTGGAGAAAGGTGGTGGGAAAAAGGAGAGATGGGTAATGGAGCCCCTCGAACGTGAAAGTCTAACAGTTGAACCAGAAACAGTGAAATTCAAAATCCTTTACCCAGACATTATCACATATCTGCAACACACCAGCTGCATATGTGGACCGATTTATCCAGAAAGTATACGATTATTATTGAACAAATTCAAATGGCGCAGAAACACACCTGTGTGCATTTTAGGTTTTGAACAATGGGAATTCAGTTGTAAAAATCCTGTGGAGAAAATACCCTGAGTGTTGTCAGCAGGCTCTGCCAACACCGGGATTACTGTCAGCGCCAACAACAAGTGATGAGCAAACTGTTCCTGATCATCTCCTCGGCCAATCATCAAGCCTTATTTCTGCATTTGGCCAAACAGTTGTAAATATTAATTGTAGATTTGGAAAATAATGAGGCTGACAAACCCATAATACTGTTTGTTAGGGTTGTAGATGTATGCAACAGCCTGACAGATGTACACTAGTTTATTTGCTAGTCCAAGTCTCAAGTCTTTTGGTTCCTAGCCCAAGTCAAGTTCTAAGTCTCTTTGCAGACGTAGCTTATTGTGAGTACTTGAAGCATAAAACTGCTGTCTTATTAATCATTCTATTGTATATGAATGGATCATTTTGAAAAGCTTGTAAGCTATAGTTAATTTCAAAATAGAAAGAACAACAAAACATGTTTTAGTTTTCTTAAGTATATACTTCATACATGAACATTCTTTAGTAAAACTGATCCTGCCAGAAACAACAAACGGAACAAATTAGGCCTAATAACTTTCTATCATTCTGTTGTCTATAGACAAATCCAACAGACACAGGTCCAACAGTAATCTCACCAACTAAAACAAAGTCTTTGCCCTACATCTTCTTTGGAATGGAAAGAATGTGTTCAACAGGAGGGTGCTTCTCTTCAGCACTGTAAGGTTCACTTGCAGATGTAGAAAAAAGGGAAGACAAAGTAAGTGAACTGTGCTGGGTTCTGTGGAGCTTTAACTGTAGAGTTTATAAAGTAGATGAATGCAAAGACTGTAGCTTGTATGTTATAACAGCAGCAAACTAATGAAAACAAACTCTGTTCCTCTGCTGCACTGGACATCTTTCTTTGTTTCACATATTCATTAAACCTGTGGATGATTATTGAAAATGTATTATTTGTCATTTTTATTCTATATCCTGGTCAGCTAAATCTACAAAACAATAAAAACCTAACCTTTCTATTTTAATTGCGTCTAATTAAATTGTTTATTTTGTAGTAAATCATGGATAGAAAAAATATTATTAGATGCAAAGTCCGAAATTGAGAAGAAAATAAAGTTTGAAGTTGTGGTGTTGGGGTCTTTTATTTGTACTCCACAGATTTTGCAAGTATTTTGTTAAGTCCGAGTTCCTATGAGGAGTTCCTATCTCTGCAGCTGAAGCTGAAGCTCAATGTAAAAAAATACATTTGAAAGTTATTTATTTTATTAATGTCAACATTAAATTGATAATAATGGAATCAAGGTTTGTAGCCTTTATTCTGTGTAGAAACATTTTCTCACAATTGAATTACTTTGCACAGAGTGTTTTTTTTAACTTTATAAATATATACAGTATATATGTTATAGAAAGATTATTCTTTCAAAATTCTGTATTTTTATGCTCAGAGGTACATGTTCATACAAATTAATCCAATTTAAAGCAGATTTTCAAAACCTGAATGTGTTGAAAATAATTAATATAAAGTTTATAATCCCAGTGTAGCGATGTAGAGGCTGGACATGGATTTCATCATAGGCCTTGTTGACTCCAAATGTAACATTTATGGTCATGGCCAAGAAGTAAAATTTTGGTCTTATCACTTGTTAGAATTTTTCTATTAAGATGCATCTTTATCTTGTTAGTTGCAAACTTTGCATGTTACACTGCAACCTAGATTAGGACACTAAATACCTCAACTGTTTAAACCAGTTAGAGCCAGTTGGTTACAGCTGACTGGACACATAGGAAAACTACTGATTCAAAGCAGGAAGTGCCCTGTCCTGTGAGAGGTGTGGCCAAAGGTTAGGGCCCCTACAGCATTGAGTTGACTAGCAGCACAACAGGTGGGCTGGCCTCCTGTTAACTACATGTTGTGACCCAGCGCTGGCCTAAACCTTTTTCTGAGTGGAATTAAACGGACACCTTCACATTGGTTTTATAGTTTTTATTGAAGTAATATTAGTTCCAACACTCGTACCAAAAGAGCCGGAAGAAACTGTTTTCGGAGTAACACACTGCAAATAATTAAAGTTTTGAGGCTATATCACAAATTCTGCCAGGGTATGTAAACTTATGAGCACAACTGTTAACATTTACTTATTTTCCCAGCAACAACACTAAATTTAATCTCAAAAATATTTACTGTTGACAATATTGAGACAGCGACACTGTGGAGATTTTTGAATGTGATGCTCTGCTCTGATGTAAAATGGCTTCATACATTTGGACTGATGCACTGGACATTCCTACTTTTGCAGTTCATGTGGAAACACTGCAATGAAAAAAAAGAAAAACTCTTTTCTTATTCACACGTATCATTACCATACCTTGTGCTGCAGCTTGATTCTCATCAGATTTAAGAGTTTACACTCACAAAAAAACATCTTGACCTGCTCTAAGCAAAGTATTCACGGTTCGAACACTGGCCTTACCGGCTCATTGTGTCCAATGATGTGGCAGCTCTGACAGGTCTGGACGTCTTTTAGGTTTGAAGATGTAGCCACCGTTTTACTGTTACAAACATAAACAAAACATAAACAACCTAGAGCTGCTCTGAATGGATAAAACTGTGGTTATTCAGAGATTACAAATTCAATTCCTGCCCTTTTGCAAACACTTTCAGCGGGAGCCCTCCCACTTGGTGCTGCGGAGCCGTTCTATCTGGCTTGTAAGGTTAACTATTACCTGCTGTAATTATTAAACTTAGATGCACCCTGCATTAGAATTAAGATTACAATACAACAAAATGACTACTTCCATTACTACAAAAATAAACTAAAGGTTATCTGCGCTGCTGTGCATTCTCATCTTTATTGCAAAAAATAACATTGAAAAAACTTTTATGCCATTTAGCTATACATTTTCTCACCAAAAACCTCATGCATCAGATCAATTATTGTTGATGAACTAGACTGGCACTCGACAACAAAGTTTGCTGATCTTTGAACTATAATCTATGACCGGTTCTGACTTGACATTTTCCATCCAGCTCTCCTCATTGTAAACAGTGACATTAGCCAGACTCAGCAGTAGATCCAGATGACATCTTAAAACCCCTTTAATGAACCGGACTATGTCTGGACGGCACTCTCACTTTATTCTCTGACCTGGCTTCATGCACTTTTAATATGGTCTGCTTTGAATATTAACAAGACAAATACTCCTTTCCCCAGCAAGAGTCAAATTTAAATTAAGTGCCCAGCCATTTTGCTTTATGAATGATTCTAGTGTTAAACAATAGGTCCACACGGACAAAAGAAGTGGACAATGAGGCCGTGTTCTAGCTGCACGTTCTCCCTGTTCATGTCCTGCTTCCCAGATGATTCAGTAATTAGACTGTCTAGACATTGTTTAATAGTGCTCTGCGCAACAGCCAATAGAAATCTGTCTGTGAGACCATCTGAAGACATAAAAGGCAGATCCATAAATGAATTCGAATCAGATTGTGTTGTTAGAAATTCAGTCAAATGAAAGACAAAATGAAAAACATGGCCAAAGCAGTTATGAGTAATAAAGTGATAAAGTTATATTCATACCACAAGTGCAGAGAAAAAGAGGAGTCTTAAGAGAGATTATAATGCTATTGTGAGGTTACCACTTGGTCCATCTTCAGCTTATATTCAACAGTATATTCTTCAACCCATTATACAGTATTTCAGATAAAATTAGGCCTAAATACTTGTAAGATGCATCATTGTTCTAGTGTCAGTAACATGGCTGCCCCAGTCCCTCTGTTTTGGGCTGTTTCCACTGGAGCTGTTCTGGGGTTTGATGGGGTTTGATATATCGTACTTCATTAGGAAACCTTTGGCCTTTGGTCCCCTTTCCAAAAGGTGTGTGCCATCAGTGTTGACATGGCACACGCCTCTTTTTGAAGTGGGTCTAGAACTTCTCCACCTGACCACCACTTCCAACAGGTTCAATACAACTGACCAATCATTGTTTGTTTTTTGTTGTTTGTTTTTATTGGGGCGGGCTTTATGCAATATGGAAACATAGTGTGTTTTTCAGTAGGTCTCTGCAAATGTTGTTACTGCCCCCTATTTTCTGATTGGTTGTATATACAGTGAGTCCACCCCCTGGAAATACAGCTCAGGACACAAATAATAATTTTATGAAAAATCTAAAAGAATTAGATTAGTTTTTATTAGTTTATTATTTTTTTTTTATTTTTTGGTCTCCAATAGTCTGAGAGAACTTCTAAATTTTTTGTGTGTGACTTTACAGTAGATGTTTGTTAGCTCAGTAGGTTACTTTTGTACTTTTTCACATTTTGTTTCGCTAATTTTATTGATCATACTTGTTAAATAAGACGAATGCAAAGGCAGTCAAAAATTTTCACCTACTTTTTACAACTTCTCATTGTAAAATGTCAGTTGTGTTTGCTAAAATAACTTGATGCCTGGTGTTAAAGCTCCACTTTCAGAACACGCCAAGAGCATGTCTTGTCCTAAGTGTGGCCTATATCTGCTCAGATGAGGAGCTGCTTCGGGCTGAGGCCTTCAGACAGAGTGAGGCAAGGACAGAGCAGAACACAGACATACATATGGATCAGGTCGACAGGCAGCGCATTAATGGCCTCCCTCTGGAATCTCCGACAGCGGCTCAGGCCAGAGAGGAGCTCCGCGGGGAAATCAGAATAGCAGCAGCCATTCAGGTCAGCGTGTATGTGTGCAGAGCATCCTATATCTCCCACCCCCGCCGCCACACACACACCGATGATTTATGCTCTTGTATTATGTATTGAGTGGAGAGTATTGTTGACCACTTTCCACAGTACAATTGGGTTTGTGTTTTGTGTAATGCACAGCAACATGAAATATAGTACGGGTCATAAATTGATTATGTGTCGAGACAAAGTGCTACAGCTGGAACCATGCTGAAAGGTGTTTTACATCATTTTGGGACAGTACAGAAAGAAATACATACAGTATATGTGAGAAGACAAGCAGTCCATCCACACTACGACATGCTTAAAAAACAAGTCTCTGTTTAAAGGTCGTGCAGTCAGACTTGTACATGATCCAGGAGTTTGCAATGGGAACATCAAAAAAGTGGGCAATAACACGAGCTGTCCGGTAAAAGCTACACATGCGGTAAAAGAGGTCCACACCTCCCATGTTGTCATTCCATATTGTTTTATGACAGCTGGCCTTCGGACCTGGGTCTTTCATTTGTTGGACCACCTAGTTCAGACGTCAACAGGGTCTTTTCCATACACAGTGAAGGCCATGAGAACAGGTTTGTTGTTATACCATTTTGTGATTGCAAGCTCCGATACCTATCTGATGATGAAGACTGATGCTCCTGTTCCTTCTTTTTGCAACTGCCTGTCCCCCAGCAACTTGCATTCTTTCGGGATTTTACTTTTCATAATTGTCCCAGTTGCTGGTAGGCCCTTCGTAAGTATTGCATGCATCAGATTCACTGATGTAAAGTAGCGACTAAAGAAAATCAGACTTCCAGATGGAACTGATTCTACCATTCGTAGCACTGTAGCAGCCCGCTTTCGATTGCCCGCACTGTTGTCTGCTGAATGTGCCTTTTCGTTGGTAAATTTTGAAATCCAACATAAGACCATTGGGGAGAGACAAATACCTTAAGGCCTGTAGGATTAGGCTTGCCTCAAACAAATTGTCTGATTGGACAGCAGCCTGTGAAGGGAATGATTAGTTCATCAATGCAGACTTTCACTGGTCTTGGAAGGCTGAGGTATCCGTGCCTGAGACATTCCAGTAAGGATAAGCAATGGTACACGGAGGGTTTTGCTTAAAGGTGTAAACAATACATGAGGCTTTATAGGTTTACATTATGCCCCCCCCCCCCACAGCTCCAGGGTCGTGGATGGACGTGTATTGAGCTGACGTGTTAGTCATAGATGTGTGTCTAAGTGTACAGGACAGAGTGTCCTTGTACAGTGATTAGATGTAGTGCAAACTGATGTAGATATAGCTGAAGGCATTAAGTCATACTTGTGTGTGGATAAGCATGTGAACTGGAGCAGGAGTGAGAGCATAATGTATAACATTAATGGAGATGTACAATTCCCATAACATTCCCCCCTGTTTATGCCAGACATGGCATAAATCAAAATCCCACCTTGATGTGAATTGTACGGCCAGAAGCGAAAACCCAGCGGCAGCTGACCTAGCCTAAGTACATTTGAACCATTTGGTAAATGACCTATTGCCGGGAAAAAGACCTTCTGGCGCCCCTTCTGCCAAAGGCATCAGATTCACTGATGTTTCTTCTGGTACAGCTAGGTCATCCACTAACTTCAGCAAACATCTTAGCTTTAGGAATCAATCCCGAGACATTTTGATGTGGATAATTGCAACTGTTTGAATAGTTATGGTTGCCAGTACACAGTTGGTTCTTCAAAACATCATTGTTGTGCCCAGTGTGAATTGGCCTTAACCCTACCAACAATAAGTAAGTACACATAACTGCATTATGTATATACTATGTAGTCACATGTTATTACAGTTTGTTACACAAGGAGGTAGATACAATATATCAAGTGTAGTGTCATTTGAAGTGTCACCAGCCATTTTTTCTTAAAATGAGTTGCAGGGCTAGGACTTACAGACATTGACAGACAATAATTAAGACTCACATTCCTTCACTAGGGGCAGTTTCACTATATATACACTGTATGTCTTTGGACAAAGGGTGGAAGCCAGAGAGAAGCCATGGTCACACAGGTTGGACAAATAGAAAGGCTATACCTGATGTATTTCATCACATGACAGCCCTCCATTCAACAAAAGTTCAAAGATTTTCAATACCTTGTTTAATTTTTTTTTGGCAATATGGAAGTAAAAAAAAACAATACAGTTTAAGACATACTCTACAAAGACCAAAAATTAAAAATAAAAAACGCATTTAAGACACAGAACTCCAACACACCGAATAACATTTCAAACTTAAAAAAGGCATTCTCCATATTGTTGATGGTATATGATAATTGGAAGAATCTGGTTAAACCTCTTTTTGCCTTTTCATAAATAAGTAAGCTCTTGCAATAGGGTGACGTGTAAACAAATAGAAATCCTATTTGAGGTGGATTTTCCACTTGAATACAGCAACTCGACCCATACATTGCCAAATGCTAATGAACTGATAAACTGAGGAGAAAACGTATGCAGGCCTAGGGGTAGTGTAGTGTATATAGTAGTATAGTAGTAGTAGTACAATACAATAGTAGTAGTGTACCAAACCAATGACCTTTGAGTTGTGAACCAGCATCAGTCACGTAGTTAGAACATGGCAAAGGAAGGTGTGGCCTTTTAACTGACAAATTCCTCTTAAAAATAACCCCTCCAATTAATGGAAGTTTGTTGTTAGCTCTTGCAAGATTTGAGAGTTACAAATTCATAAAAATCCATCTTGAATTGCTCCAAGCAAATTGTAGTTACTGTGGTACTGTGGAATAGACTATCTGGCTTGTCAACTTATAGGTTTGCTGTCATTGACTGAATATAAAACTTGCCTTGCTTTGGGTAATGACAAATTTATTATCATAAAACTTAAAACCAAAGCACTTCAGACTCCCGACTTACTTGCTGTTAAGGCCGCTGGAAGGACTCAAAAGCACGTAAAAGCACTACAGGTAAAGGTTAAGCTTTTTACTGCAACAAAAAGAGACAACAATTCAATAATAGGTTTGTAAAAACAAGGAATTCACAAATAGCCCACAAGACAAAAATTCACAAGACGAACTGGCACAGAAACAAACAAGGAGTGAGACAAGGACTAAATACACAAGGAGTAGGAAGACAATAAGACACAGGTGCAGGACATTAGGGCGGGGCCAGCCATCCCCACGGACGGAAAACACAGGGACAGGGAGGTTAGACAAATACCAAAATAAAAACAGGAAACTGAACAAAATACTAGGGCTGTAACACATTCCTGACACTTTCACCATAGCCTACGGTGTACTTGAGTGTAGTGACACTGACAGTGTTGTCAAAATACAGTCAACAACTACGGCCACTAATTAATTTAATTTTTTTTAAGGGGGGGGTAGAGTTGGTCTAGCACAAAACTTAAATTAGATTATATTTATGTATTCATCCATAATACTAACACATAAGTATGGACTCATTGACCCAACGGCCAAATGGCATTAGCCCTGAATGTCTCCTGATGAGAACACTGATGACTCCATGGATCATAATGATAAGAGCGTGGGACTTTCATCAGGAGCCACCATCACACTAATGACTTTTGCCTCCGTGAATCATAAAGACACTCACCATATGTGAGTCCTTACTGCGGTTTGTTACTGCTCGACCCTGTCCCGTTTACATCCCAGGATCTGAACCCAGGCTGAACCCGAGACAAAGGCCTGGTGTCGCAGACAAAGGCTTGTATCTGTGCTGCTGGAGTATGCTGACAATGTGAGTGTCATGAGCAGGGCTTGTGACCTTGTTGAAGATCCGTTCCCTCCCACACAGCCGTCAGATGAATACTGCTTATGTCCTCCAGTCTGCTTACGGTTGGACTTGTGAGAACGACAGAACAATATGGAACTGCAGTGATAAGTCATGACTGTTAAGATCTTATGGTAAACAGAGATTTATGTTTTGTATGGTCAACGAAAACAGCCTACAGTAGAATTGTGTTCTTAAAGTAGTTTAATGTACTCTCTGTGCGTAAGACTCAACCATTAGCCTTAAACATGTGTAATTGAAAAATACCATAGTGACATAATTCGAGAGAATCTAGTTTTATTAAAGTAGTGTTAGAGAATGTTGTGTGTTAGAGTCCACTGGTGTCTACCTCATTTTACCCTGACTGCAACGGTAGATGACAATTTGTTAACTCAATATATACTGTAAGTACATCCTCTTGCCAGTTTGTCTAGCAGCTGTTGTGTCGAAGTATAGGGAACACCTTTAAACACCACTTGTAGGATCTAGATGAAAACTGAATTAAAAGAAAAATGTGCAGTGTGTTTCTCCCACTTCCACTTCTCCACTGTCTGTGACATGTGCAGGAAGGAGAAATGAATGATAGACTACAATAATAAGGACACTACGAAATAAAGAATAGAAAAAAATAGTATATTTAGACAATATATTTTTTGTGAATTGTAATATTTTCAAATCTAGATTACTGCCACAGAAGAATAGTGGACTGACTATACACATATACAGAAGGAAGTCTGTAACCACGCTCACACCCTGTTTTCTTTATATTTTCTGTCTCTTTGTCCCTCCTCTGTCTCTAACCCCAGCTGGTCATGGCAGACGGACATTCTTCTTGAGCTTGGATCTACAGAAGTTTTCTTCTCCCTCTGCCACCAAGTGTCTGCTGTATTTTTTTTACTGTACTTCAGTTTCAGGTCACATTATCTGCATCAACTTATCAACTTTTCATATCTGCAAAATTTCTGATTCATCTGTATTTTCTTATTTATTTGTCACATTATTGCATTTTTATTTATTGATTGCTGCTACTGATTGTCATTTGTTTTGCACTGCACATGTCGGCTGTTGTTTCAGACTTCTCAGTTCTCAAAATGTCAATCTGAGGCCTATTCTATAAAACTCACTGAGAAAAGCTTGACTCTAAATTTGAGCTTGTGTTAGTGTAAAGATAGAAGTTGATGCTAGTCAGCCATTATTCATTCACTCCACAGTCACACACTGGTGGTGCTAAGCTATGTCTTTAGCCACATCTGCCCTGGTGCAGACTGACAAAGGTGTGGCAGCCATTTTCCGCCTATGACCACCACCGAACATTCTCACTCATTCATACACTAGTGATGCAAGCCTCAATAAGAAACTACGGTGAGAAAATACTCACCTCCAACATACCTTTAATACTCAAAGTAAACAATAAGTGAAGAAACTATGCAACTTAATTTAACAGAGCAGGTCTTAGTTGGAAGTAAGGTTATAGAATTTAACAAAACCTTTGTGGTACAATTGTAAAATCAGTGTTTTTACACATAATTTGTGATGAATAAATAAAAATAATAAAACAAACACAAATATTTTTTATCAAATGTTTGGGCCAAGCCTGACTTTAAACCTGCTCCGAACCAGGCTAAAGTTTACAGATGGTTGATTTTAAGGAAAAGAATTAACAACAAAATGAGCTAGATTTATCAAAATAAGTCAAGTTTACAAGCTTATCCGGTTAGCTTACGCCGTAAAAGAGCCCTTGGATTGTGTTTGTCCTTTTCTTCTCATCACTAATGAGTGTAAATTGAATTGTCCTTCTGTGATAAATTAAGTTATATAGATCTAAATTATATTTTCTGTAGAAGAATTAGGCCTTCTCACTTGTGTTCATAATCATAACAGTACACTAGGCTGTCTTCAATAACTATGAGGTTTTGAGTTAAAGCTCTGAAAGGTATTCTCTGAGCTATCTGTAGGTGAAAGAATTCTACTTACCTTCCCTTACTTATAGCTTCTAGAGTCTCTTATTTTAAACTCTTCTCCCGCTGTGCTGACAAATGCTGATTTTTCCTGCAGTCTCCCTCCTGAATGTGTCTTAGATCCAATGGATGTTTCTCAATTTGTGTGTGGGGAATGTGTGAAGCTACTTGGCAACCAGCCAAACATACTGAGACTCACATTGAACAATCCACTTTACATTAGAACTAAAGTCACTAGCCTAAACCGCACAGGTTCTGTGCAACAGTGCTGCTAATACTATAAATCTGATGAATTATAGTAAAATGACAAAAAGAAATTAGGAAGTAGGAACTTCCTAATGTGAATAGCCTCCCAGGCCTGTACAACTGTATTTGTTTGAGTTGAAATAAATACCAGGTTGGAGTGTGATCAGTTTAACATCTATAGAACAAAACTATCAAGCTTCTGAATAAGGGGTGATCACAAAACTGCGTCACATCCCACAAGGATAGGAAAAACAGAAAGTGGAAAACACTATCCAAAAGTCTGCAGATGATATTGCAGTGGTGGACAAATCTATGGTGGGGAACAAATAGACTGTAAAAGGGAGAGAGGTGGCCCGTTCGGTGACCTGGAGACAAACTATCTCATCATCAATACGGACAAGACAAAGAAGATGATAGTGTGCATGAGGAAGGAGAGAGGAACTCATAAATAAACTCAGCAGCTTGAAGTGAGAGCTTTGGGTCTGGACACTCAACACCACCCAGCTGCTCAAGGCTGAGAAGGTTCCTCATGCCACCCGAGATCCTCAGCAACCTCCATAGCCACATAGTTGAGGCCCACACATGCCTGCAGAGAGGAAAACAGTTGAGAAGATCATCGGGTCTCCACTGACCTGACATCACAAGTCTTACTGTTGTCATAGCACACTGTCTATTGCACATTTGATGCACACTTGCACATAGAGCTGATGTTTCACATTTACCTTTGTACATTAAATTACATAGTCTATATATATTTTTCTATTGCTTACATTACCATTGTGCAATTTGATATTATGTATCTTTATAAATTTGTATATCTTCATACTCATTTGTTTTAGCATCCATGTCAAATTCAGTCAAAGAATTTAACTGAACGTGCCTTTTTTACTGTGCGTATGACAGTAAACACTCAATCTTGATTTGGGAAAGATGCTATTCTTACTCAGTGCCATCCACACCTCTTTGATTCAACACATCTCTTTGATGGACTCCAACCTGTCATCTCTTCACTATTCTCCATCCATCTCCTCACTTGCGCCTCTGGTCTGTCTTTCTGCTGTATATTCTATGTGCTCCTGTTTTAGTAGATGCAGAGCTGTGGCCATGCCTGCTCCTCTGCTGCAGCAGCAGCCTGTGGAAACAAAGGCAGAGTGATTTATAGCCACGTACTGAGAGCATAAATCACACCTACAGCGCTGCGCCTTTAAACGCCCCGCGTCCTGACAGCATTTACCTTTTATAAATGATTGGGCAGAACCTCCCATGGAGCGGGAGACCAGAATGCTCACTCCCCACCTACCTTTGTCTCTCTGTCTCTCCTCCCTGTATATCATCTCTTTTCAATATTCCTCCTTCTATTCCAATCACTCTGTTCCACACCCTCAGTATACGTTGAAAGCCTCAGTATGATACAGCAAGGTTTGTCCCACTGTGGACGCTCACAGCATTGCAGCCATTACCTTTCCCCAAAAAAGGCTGAAAGGACAGGGACTAAGCTCCAGACGGACAGAAACACAGCTTATCTGTGCAATGCACATAAACAACATTTAACTCAAAATATGATACAACCCCTCTCTGGATAGGAGGTGGGATTCACTTCATTTGTGTTTTTTACACATATACATTTACAGTATATGTGGATATATTAGCATGTGGCAGATTCATTTTGAACTGTATCAGATTAAAAGTCTTTTCAACCCAGTTTTCAACCCAACCTGTCAAAGCAGACGGCCATCCACCCTGAGCCGGGGTCTGCTCCAGGTTCCGTTGAAAGGCAGTTTAAGTGCTTGCTTACAGGGGATTGTTGGGGTTTTTGATTGTTGGGGATTTTTTGCTTGTACCCACTGCTCATTGCTTACGCAGCTGCAGTTAAGTAAAAGAAAAAAACAGTGTTGATTGTTGTATCATTTATTACAAATTTTGCAAACTCATGTAGCATTTGTCTGTCGAATAATAATTATTCAGTTAGCTTAAAAACAAGCCGTCTCCTCACACTCAAAACTCTAGCTGCAGCGCACTGAGCTGATTACAGAGTAGTATGAAACTGATGGAACAGACACAGGCCCAAGTCACAGACTCTAAAATGAAGTCCTAATTTACCATCCAAAATGTTTTTTGTTTTTTTTCTATTTTAAGACTATGGCGGGGAAAATTAGACTGTGGCTGGCTGTCAGTGTCTTTTCAGTGTGGGAAACACTGCATTTACTTTAGGACCCCTCTTACTTTTTTGACAATGAAAATACCTGACATACCAACGCGACCTGTACCGTACCATTGTACTTGACAGAAATTCAGCTTAAATTCCTCCCTCTTCCTTCCCGCTATCAGTTCCCAGCACCTTCCTCGGTTGCAGGGCGTGATGGGATGCTCGCTCCGGCTCCTCCGTCTGTCGGGGATATATAACTAAAGCCGCTTAAATGGCGTCGGAGCTGCCACCTCATCCACGGGCCGTTAAGGAAATGAATGTGTCAGTCTGGGCCCTATCTGCCTTCCTCATGACCACTTTTGTGCGCGGTGAATACATAAGGGGAGGGGGGTGAGCTGTGGAATATAAACCGCACCAGCACGCACATGCTGCCACACCTGCAAATATATATCGTGGAGGGAATACACAGTCCCAGCTGCAGGAGTGTGGCTGCAGATAAAGGTGACGTCTCCAGGCCATTACTTATCCGGCACAGCAGCGACGGTTTGCTGATATTATACCCGCTGTCTCCACATAATAGCTCCAGGTTGGAAGCCACAGACACACAAGCATAATAAGCGGCAGTAACTACAGGGAGGGCTGCATGAATGTTATTTTCAGAGCTAAATGACAAACACACACAAGAAGAGAGGAGCGCCGGGCGAGATATCCCCCTTACTGGGTTAAAACAGCTGAAAGACACTAAATGGAATCTGACTCGACAGTTTAAAATGCAGCACTGAGCGTCAGTAGAACAAAACCATAAGATTCCTCAAAGCTGAAACAGTCAAAGCCGGCAGAGTCATCAGTAACAGCTGGTTACAAGTAAGTTTGGGAAATGGGGCCTAATGTATATAATAATGCAAACGGCCAGAAAAGAAAAACATAGAAATGAAAAAAGTCCTAAAAGCTAACAGTAACAATATTGTTAGCCGAGTAAATATATAGTTTGCTCTTATATTATGCAGTTTGGACAAAAATAAAAAAAACATTTCTAGAAAGTATGTAGAGTAAATGTGTGATAGTTTTGGTGTAACACAAAAATCCAATGTGTTTAGGCGGCTTTGATGAGTATACGTATATGAAAAAAAAGAAGGTGGGAGGGTTCGCGCTACACAAGAAAACTTCAAAAATGTATTTTATGAGCGCATGTATTTTAGCAAAGTGTGTGAATACACTGAACTAGTAAATATTTGCAAACATGTTTTGAATAGTCTGTAAAATGTCTCTAAATGGCTCTTTAAGGTATTTCTCTTTATATATGTCTACACCTGCCCATACTAGCAAGGCTTTAAGCTACTTTGGAACAAATATTAACTACTGTCTTGCTCATAAGTTACCCTGGCAGAATTTGTGATTGTTTAACCATTTTTCAGAGAATATGAATGATAACACAAAAAAACTTTTTTCACTCATAGTTAGTGGTTGGGTGAAGCCATTTATTGTCCAACAATTGTTGTAACTCTTCAAAATCATAATGACAGAAACTACCCAAATAACATTCCCCAGTTCTTAATACCGTGCATTTCCACCTTTAACATCAACAACAGCCTGAATTCTTTTGTGGTAGTTGTGGATGAGGCTCTTTATTTTCTCAGATGGTAAAGCTGCCCATTCTTCTTGGTGTTTGAGATCTCTCCAGAGTGGCTCAATGATACTGAGGTCAGGACCTCAGTAGATCTAGATTCTAGAATCTAGCTTTAGATTGTTTCTTGTTTCTTGTCTTGTTAGAACGTCCAAGAACGTCCCATGTGCAGCCCAGTATTTTCTGAGAACATGCTGGATTCATCTTTTCCTGTGCCTTTGTAGCTCACACATCCCCAAAACATCAGATCCACCTCCATGTTTCACAGGAGGAATGGTGTACCTTTCATCATAGGTCTTGTTGGCTCCTCTCCAAATGTAACGTTTATGATTGAAGCCAAAAGTTCAATTTTGGTTTCATCATTAGAAATTACTTTTTTTCTGAGGTTTTGAGGCTTATCTCTGTGCTGTTTGGCATATTGTAAGCGGGATGCTTTGTTGTTAATGCGTAGTAATGGCTTTCTTCTGGCGACTTGACCATGCAGCCAATTTTTCTTCAAGTGCCTCCTGACTGTGCATCTTGAAACAGCCACACCACTTTTTTCAGAGATCTCTGTATTTCAGCTGATGTTATTTGTGGGTTTTTCTTTGCATCCCGAACAATTTTCCTGGCAGTTGTGGCTGAAATGTTTGTGTCACTTGTGTGAATGTTATCAGGCCAAAATCATTAGGGTATGTAAACTTTTGATCAGGGTTATTTGGGTAGTTTCAGTGTTTGTTATTATTTTAAAAGAATAAACACAATTGTTTGACTATAAATTACTTCACCCAACCACTAACTATGAGTGAAAGAAAAGTTTTAGTGTTAACATTCAAAAAATAAATCACAAATTTTGCCAGTGTAAACATATGAGCACAACTGTATTTGTGGTTTCCAGCCAACATTGTGACCCAGAATTTTTTGCTCATTAACTCTTTCTATTTTTACTTTGTCAATTAGTATCTTCTTTTGTTTATCTTTTCAATGCTTTACAAATCTCATAATTTTTGTTTTTGTAATATTCAATGACAACTAATTACTGTTGAACCATTACTTCATTTTGTTTAACTCTGTTGTAATCTCAGTTGCCATATGTTGTAGGTCATCACCTGAATACAAAACATCTCAGTTGATATAAGACATAAATCCTTAAGAATGTTTAATAGTTATGCAATCTATTATGACTTAATATTTCTATCCAGCTCTAGGTCAAATGTAATCTCTCTTTCTGATATTAAACATTAACTTCGTTTACAGCCAACTTCTAAACCTTTCCGAAAACTCTTCCATGCAGTTAATAAGTTACTGAATATGAAAGTACGCAGGTGTGTGGGAAGACAATCCATGCTTTTGTTATTCACGTGTGAGAAGTCGACTCATTCTGTATGTTCATACCAGTTTCAAACACCTACATTCAAAGATGGAAAATGCACAAATCCACCTTGTATTAAAGGCGATGACTAAAGCACATGAATCATCAGCTTTCAAAGACTTCCTGTTCTTTTTTATTCAGATATGACTTTAAGAGGACTTGAAATTTGTTTTTAAACAGATCTCTTGTATACAAAAAGTGAATTAAACCGTTGAGTACTTTCAATCTTGAACAGAAACTAGCTCATCAAGTCCTGGATATAAATTTTTCAACAACCTACAGCTTGCAGAGTTCTTGTATATCCATGCATTAGTGCTTCATTTAGTCCCAATTCCATCTGTTAAATCCTTACGCACTTGATCTTCTCCCTTCAGCGCAAGGGTTCTCATATAGTTCCAACTTTTCGGTGGCAGCAAATGAAAAAGAGGGACCCGGACAGACAAGATGAATGGAATCGCAGCCAGTCTCTTTCAGCGCCGGTTTGAATGTGACAGTTGTTCTTTGTATTTGCGTTGGACGCTCTACAGTGGAAAGCAGTGATGCCCCGCAAATGTGAGCGCGTCTGTTGCCAGGACGCCACTTGTTCTACTGTAACCGAGCGGGAAAATAAATACCAACGCGCTCGCAGCGAGAGAAAAAAAAAAACTCCTCAAGGTCTGACAAGTGTGTTTTTATAGATTCATAACACAATCAGAGTATAGGCTCGTTGGAATGACTGTAAATGCCAGTGCTTTATGAATTAGCAGGAACATTATACTGGCTTTATGTTGTTGGCAGAGAGCTCTATTTATGCACTGTTGTGTATACTGTTAGGATCAACAAGGAGAGGGCCGGAGGGCCGGGAGGTAGTGCAATACTGTCAGCAAGGATTTCTTTCTGATCCATACAAAAAAAAAAAAAAAAAAAAAAGACACGGTGGGACCCAAAGAATCCTATTTACTGTGAATTCACACAGATAGTGTTTCTAAGTTTTTTTTTACTACACCGAGGCTCAGATTTGATAAGGCCGCCTGGCCAGACACTGTAAATCGTTTTCTATTTCATACATAGAATAAGTCTGGCCCCTGTCAATCAGAGTTTGATTTCAAGGAGGTGGAACAAATGGACAATACATAATTCTCTCTGAGTGCAATTGAATAGACATTTAACCAATCAGAAGTCAGGGGCAGTACAAACATACACATAGACTGAGGCAATTTGAGTTACAACAAAATTACAACCAATCAGAGAAACAAGCATTGCATAAATCCTGCCTTTGTTTTTTACATGCTTGGTTATTATTGGTTAGTGGTGGTGGTGTATTGAGCTCTATGTAAATTGTGTTCAATGGGAAGGGCTCCAGACCCACTTTGCTAAGGAAGTGAAGGAAGTGAGCTATAGAGAAGGTTTTTTAACTTACCCTTGAACATTGTTAAAGTTGAGGCTGTTCCAGATTTTTGCTGTATGAAACTTAAACGCTGCTTCACCTTGTTTAGTTCTAACTCTGGGCACGAGCAGAAGGCCTGTCTCAGATGTTCTCAGAGTCCGAGGAGGTTCATAATGAACTAGCATGTCAGAAATATATTCTGGTGCTATACCATTAAGAGACTTGTAAACCAGCAGTGCTGTTTTAAAGTCTATTCTCTGAGCAACAGGAAGCCAGTGCAGAGATTTTAAAACTGGACTGATGTGGTTGTACTTCCTGGTTTTGGTTAAAACCCGAGCAGCAGCGTTCTGAATAAGCTGCAGCTGTCTTAACCCTCGTTTTGAGAGACCAGTGAGCAGGCCGTTACAGTAATCTAACCTGCTGGAGATATAAGCATGGATAAGTTTCTCTAAGTCTGGTTGAGACCTAATCCCTTTGACTTTGGAATTGTTTTTAAGGTGACACAATGCTGATGATGTCATTGACTTAATGTGACTGTGGAAATTTAAGTCTGAATCCATGATGACCCCTAGATTTCTAACCTGTTTTTTAGATTTTAGAGAAAGAGATGGTGACTGATGAAACTTCATCTTTGTTTCTGTGGCCCAAAGATGATTAGTTCAGTCTTGTTTCTGTTCAGTTGGAGAAAATTATTTTGTATCCACACATCAATCTGTTCGATGCAGTGACACAGGGAATGGATTGGTTTATTTTCACCTGCTGTGAGTGAAATGTAAAGCTGAGTGTCATCTGCATAATTATGGTATGATACGCCACAGCTGTGTATTAACTGGCCTAAAGGAAGCATGTAGAGATTGAATAATAGAGGTCCCAACAGAGGTCTACAGACCACCCAAATAAACTTTGTCCAAAGTTACAAACTCTGAATTTATTAGGGTTTTCTTTTTTATATATATATTTGACCATTTATTTGCCCACTTGGAAATCTAACTCAAATTGACAGGGACCAGACTAATTTCACCGGCCAAGCTATGCATTTTTCTTCTTTAGTCTTTTTTAATTTGGACACAAAACTTCCTCAATATTTATGTTAATGCAAAGTTACGGTCAAAACAGTATAACAGTATAACAGTATACTGTATATATATAAACAGTAAAGAATTTTTTGATATATAAATAATAATCATTATTTAAAGTAATAACTTTAGTATAATACTTAAACATAATTCAAATTGGCATTAATATTGCTTTTGCAATTAAATGCATTAGTGTTGTGCCGCCGAACTCTCCCATTGTCAAAACCTGTCATTGAAGATTAGTCTAAGAGTTAAGTTGCCTTATACAGATTCAAACGTTTGTATACTTTTATCATGACACTGAAACTGAAGTCAAAACATTACACATAGACTTATCACTTATTTTCTCTGAATTGTGACTTTAATCTCCGAATACTCTCAAAATTAAAAAATGTGATAAAACTCATTGACAGTAGCAAAGATCAATTCATAAATAATAGGTTAAGCGGTAGAAGATGGATGGATGGAAGAAAAGGTTAAAGCAAAATCATTTTGACCTGAATGACTAAGAATCCTCACAGAGATTTCGATTCATAAATTAAATGGTAAATATGATCAAAATGTACTCCTCTTTAATCTAATTTAGTTAAAGTAATGCAAAGTAAATATATATATATATATATATATATATATATATATATATATATATATATATATATATATATATATATATATATATACATAAAATAAAAAAAAATTGGCCCCTTATGTCTGTGTGCACCTGTTAGTGAGACAAAAAAAACTAAAGAAAACCTAGCTCAGATGCCGTTTCCAGAAAGTGAGTTAACCCTGCTCCAAGGCGAAGAAGGCTAATGTTTGTCTGTTTTTAGCCTGCCCTCTGTTACTGTAGCTCTGAGGCCTCACTTGTACCTGATCTGACCTCCACCAAACTACATCCCTAGCCTTAACCTTACCTTTTTTAATCAGGTGAAGATGTACTGTAGCCCCACACACAACTTTGTAAATACCAGCCCCTGCGATGTGCCCTGGGTTAATTAGCCTGATTGTTGCCCCGGGCTGTGGCCGATTCTAAAGAGGACTTTAGGCCTCGCTCTCATAAGGGCACACAAAGCATTCAGATGGTCTTCATTAACTATTCAGTCCAGCCTCTGCCTGTGGTATGTGTTTACCTCATCTTCATCAACCCCACAAATCCTTTTATAGCTACCAAAGCCAGAACCCACCAATTTTTCTTAAGTCAAAGTTTAACTATTCCAGGAATGCAGTTGAATCAGTCTGTTCAAAACGTTTTAGGCAGTGACATTTTTCTGGCTAAAAAGAGTTATGCTAATTTGACAGATCTGTCAGAACAGGTTGGACAAGTCGCCAGACAAACTCTCGTCAAACAATAAAAAATACAGGCAGCTGACGACATGAGTGAACACAGCTTGACGAGGATGAAAATATAACGCTTTGAAGGCTGAATGTGAAATACGTTAGTTATCGTTTAATGAGATATTTCGCCTTGAGATTCAGAGAAAACAAAGTACAGTTTGACCTGAGTTAGATTTGACTGTTTCAAGAGACGGGAGAGAAGGGAGTTGATCAGGAGCCTTCTTAAAGCTGCAAGGGGTGGATGTGCCCTCATTTAAAACAATATCAAGATTGGATCATAGAAGTGCTTTCAACAGCCCACAGATGGTACCAAGCGGTGCTGAATGTGAGGGCAGAGTAACACTCAAACAGGTCAGGACGTTTTAACCTGGAGTCAGGAGGCTGATGTGTCACAGTTCTGAGGAGAAACTTAGACAATAGAAATTGATGGACAGATCACAAAATATAAAGGTTACCTGTCGACTTGCATAATTTGGCACTTTATATTCATATCAGCAGGGTAATAGTAAAGGAAAGTAGGAAAGGAAAGTACCACTAAATATTTTGACTGCAATGCATCTTCCATCCATCCTTCTATAAAATGGATGTTAACATCCTTTTTAACCATGTTTCTAGAAAGTTTCTTCAGATTAATGATTCAGATTCAGTTACAGTTTGTGTCTCTTCCAGTTGAAAGATTACAAACAGAGGTTAGGGTCATCAGCGGTAAGAGACATGGATCAGAACGAAGGAACAATAATTTCACTCATGTTCCCCTGAGCTACAAGGACACAGTCCTCGTGTGACTCTGACTCTGATATTGAGTTTTTAATCATTCTTTATTATTCTCCAACCAAACGTTTTTATTAATAAAGAATAAATCCAGTTCATATTGATTAATTGATGAAGTTGATGAGTCAAAAACTTTAAGTACTCAAGTACGTCAAGTACTTTAAGACTTTCACTTAAGAATTTTAATCTGATACTTTTCTACCTCTTTATCTGTACTTTTATGTAACATTGTAGTAATTCCTTCACCACTGTCAATGTGCATATGATCAAATGTAATAATGTAAACAAATATAAACACCAAAAAAAACAAGGAACTCACTTTAACAGTAATTACTAAACTCTTAAGTATGTGGCTAAGTTTGTTACTGCCCCAAAACTTTCTGTTTAGTGTTGATTTGCATGATGAGAACCCACGAGCAAATGACTGAGCAACTGTCAGCTGTCAACTATCATCTTTAATAAATGTGATTTGTTGTTGCTATGATCAAGTGCTACAATCATAGGAAAGTTGTCATTAAACAAAGCCACAAGGCACTGCACGATTAATAACAATTGGTTGGATTTCCTGGCCAGATACTGCTAACTTAACGAGCACAATCATATATGTCCAATAAAAAAAACATTTATCTAAAATGTGTGTGTGTGTGTGTGTGAGTGTGTGTGTGTGTGTGTGTGTGGGGGGGGGGGGGGGGTTACCATCACTGTATTGTAAATATTAGTATTTATATATCAGTATGTACATCAGAAAGGAGCATTTTCAGATTAAATATTATAGCAATATGTATGGCCCTTATTTTGATTTGACATTTTCAATGGCCAATGTAAAAAAGCAGTTAGAGCACATTGTTTTCCAAAGCAGTAGATGCACAGAGGCTGTAACTTGAGCTGTCATAAATGCACATTGTCGTCTATATGTACACATTCATATCCACTGTTCCACAATATCACAATATTTGGAAGATAAAGCTGGTTGTTTACAGCAATCCCTCCTCCCTCTCTGCGCTGCACCTGTTCCAGCCTCCATCCCACCGTTATAGCTCATATACGTTATGTGGCTCAACACAGCGGCTCCAGAAATATATAAATAAATATAAACACTGGCGGTGAGCATGTTCCCCCCACCCCCCCGTCTCCTGCACTGAGAAGTAATGAGGGGCTACCTGTAATTACAAGCAGCTGCTGTCTTCCCTGACGAACGCTAATTGCCAATAATGATTTTGGAGAGCTGTAAAAATTCGCCGGCTGACGCTCCCCTCCCTCTGCCTGCCTCGCTCTCGCTGTAGAGGCAGATTTAAGGCGAGGGGAGCTGGTTCTTTCCCCGTCGGTGTCGCAGCCGGGAGCACGGTTAGCTAATTTCTGTTGCTGACATAGAAGCCCGGGTTGCCATCACCTGTTTGGGGGAAAAAAAAAAAAAAAAAAGTAGAAATGTCCCGTACAAGAACAATGTGGAGTTTAGAGAGTCGGTTTGGATGAGGCGCCTAATAAGCCACACGCATAATTAAAAGACAACGATGCAGCTAATTAATGAAGGCTGGTGTTTGGCTGCGCGCTGTAGTGTAATGGAGACAGTGGTGCGAGGCACAGTCTGTCAGAGGGAAACTGTAATAGACCCAAAAGAAAAAGAAATGGCTGAGGAGGAAGTGTGGCTTTATGTAGCTGTTGCATTTGGAAATGGTGTCAGTACATTCTAACAACGACCCAAACTCATACGATAATGTGTTGAATGTTCGAAAAACCTGCTTAATTACCAAATGGTATATTGTAATAGGTATCATCAAGACTTTTTCAATTAAAGAAATGCAGGAAAAGTGGTGGTGTAAGTAAGAAAGATAGTGACAATTTAATGTCTAGCAGACTAAACCAGAGAAGATGGGGCAGCAAACACATGGCGGCGCTTTAGATTCATACTCATATTCAGACTCATAATGCCCTCATTTTCTGGATAAGTAGAATTGCTGTTTGTAAACAAAAAAAAAACAATCTGATAAATGCACATCCCACCAATCCTTACAAGTTAGAAAGAATTTTATTTTATTTTTATTTTTCTGAAACGGTATGGGGCATTTTACAGTGTATTGGCCTGAGTGCCATCTAATTACTTGCAAGTTCCATTGGAGTTTGTGTCCAACCAAAGCTACTGTGTCAGTGAGATAGATATGATTCTACTGATCTCATGTCTAAGAACAATCAGAATGGTTTTGAGATTTTAAAGCTATTTTTGGACTAAAAGTTCCATAGTGCTCCTTGTCAATTTACAAGGTCAGCAGTGGTCCCAGTTGCTGCCTGTACGTACAGTTGTGCTCATAAGTTTACATAATTTTATTGTTTTGGCCATTTTTTATAGAATATGAATGATGACACAAAACCCTTTTTTTCACTTATAGTTATTGTCGAACAATTGTGTACACTCTTTTTAAATCATAATGACAACAGAAACTACCCAAATAACCCTGATCAAAAGTTTACATACCCTGGTGATTTGGGCCTGATAACATTCACACAAGTTGACAACTCTTATAAAGAATTGGAAAATTAAAAGGTCTAAGCTACTAATTATTGTGTTGATTTATTTATTTGCAGCACAGACACAGCTGGTTCCTATTATAAAACAAGTTTTAATAATTTTAAATATTTAAAGAATTGCTGTACACCTTGATGTCCCCGATGATTCTGAAATCTGTAAAGCTTCGATGGAGAAACAATTCAGAACTTTCAGATTTGACAAATTTTCTTGACATTTTTTTTTTTTTTTTTTTTTGCATTTTAAATATCAAACTTGCAAAATTTCATGTTTATAGAAATGAAAAGTTCCGAAAATCCACGAAAAAGGCAAGAAGACCACACAAATGCATTTTTTGGTGATTTGTTAAAATTTTGACTTGAATCCCTGTTTCATGAAAAGACTACCTTTAGGAAAAAAATTTTTTTTTTTTTGGAGTCACTTAAAAATTTTAGTTTATAGTTTAAAGTTTTGACATTCTAAGCAACAATGACATGTGAGCAAGTTTCTTTCAAATAAATGGTTAAACATGCATAATACTTTTAAATACACCTTATGGGATGTTAACAGATCATCCAAATTTATAAAAGTTTTAAGAAAAGAAATTGTACAGATTGAACCTTATAATTCCAAGAAGACAAAGCTCAAAAATGATTGACTGAATGAGATTTCTGTACAAACAATAACTGTCTTTATCTGCTGCGGTCTGGTCATGTGATTGAGCTGTTGTACTCTCAGTACACACCTGTCCTGATAATGCTGCTTAAAGTCCAAACATGAAAGATGGCACAGATTGTTTTACAGTGCATTATAAAACTGACAATCTGTTCCCGTGCAGTTTCAGTGCGATCACGTGACTGAGTGTGGTATGACTTAAGCCCACTGCAGTGAAGAGAGAAGGAGATCCACACAGCTCACACACTCAAGGCTGGTTTATTTGTCCTACATTAGTCCAACATTAAACTCAAGATTTTCTTTCACCCATTTTAGGTAAAGTTCAGTCACTCTCAGTTCCTTCTGTGTGGTGGCTATGTGGTTTCCTTCTTTTCACATTTATAGGGACATTAAGGGAATGTGTATATAATAGTTCACATCAAATGAGCTGTATTTATATTGTAAACAAAAGCATACATTAATTTAAGTTAATGTTTTGATGAATTGGGCTATATAAATAAAAATGCCTTGCCTTGCCTGTTAGGGTTGACACATTTCTCATTTGTTCATTAAGTTTTACAAACCTAACCTAGTATTTCTCTAAGAATATAGTAGTGAGGTGTTTATTTTTTTCTTTGCTTTTACAGCACTATTCGATCTTGAACATGTGGTTGCACGGTAACCTCAGTTCTTTGAGCGAAGAGACAATCTCTATGACCCCCTTTCTGTCAAGGCTACATACTTATTTAAGACACACCCACTTGTCTCCACCTGTAGTTAGTTAGTTATTTTTTATATTTTTTCTCTTGATTATCCCTCTGGGGAAGTAAATTCATTGCCTTGAACACATCAAGCCAAGCAGTGGGCAGCCACCCCGGAGCCTGGGCCCCCTTTCTAAAGCTTGTGCCAGTAATTGGTCATGTTACTACATGTTTTTAATGTTGCTGTGGGAAACCAGAGTACCCGGAGAATATTAAAATACTCTTTATGCACTTTTATTCACTGTATGACACTTGTGGTTCTAAGTCAATTATTCATAAATTCTCACCTTTTATTCTGATTTGACACTTTGTGCAATTGTTCCACAAACAATGCTGATAATCTCCTCAGATTACTTCAAGAGTTAATGATGGCTTATTATTGATGGATTTGTAAATGTGACCTTCGCTCACTCTGAAGTGTGGGAACCTGCCGCAGTAAAACACTATCTTATCTGCAGCGCCTTCAATAGTTTACATGTTTTATTGTTGCTCGCTCATTGCTCTGTAATTATTATATGAGTTTGTGTTCTGTCTCTGTGGGAAAAGACAGCCGCTCATTTCCAGGCTGGAGACGCACAGGTTTTATGTGGCTTTTCAAACACGCAGAAAGAATATTAGTCTGAGCTTTTGGGAGACAATAAAACAATATGATACCTCGGTGTTTGAGTGTCTCATGATTGTTTTCTTTGTGGGCACATCACCTAGCAGCTGGTTCAGACATGCTACCGCTTTTTTGTTTTTTTCTCTGACATGAAGACAACCTGGAAACACAGTTGGTAATGACTTCATTGTTTAAAAGGCTGAGCAAATTCTCTCCTTTAAAACCAGTGATGTCAGACACTTCAGAATACTGGAACATGCCAGAATCAGCTAAGTCCAACTCTAGATTAAAAAATTTAGGCTTGAACAAAATACTATTTTAAAGCATACATTTTGATGAGACCAGACGTACCAAAGTTAGCAGTGTTCAGCATTCCTTTAAGTTCCTCAAGGGTTAATTTTGGAGCACTGTCTTTGAATGTTCTTTTTTTTATGTTATTACTTGTGTCTATCGTTCATAATTACATAAGGTCTTACATCATTTATATACTGATGATACACAGGGATTTGGTTGTGTGTGGGGTTATGAGTTGGGGTTTGTCTTGTCAGGTGGGTATTTTTTTATTGTGAATGTTTGAGTGTGGATTTTTTTTTTTTTTTCTGTTTGGCTCGGTGCTGCATTTCAATTTCGTTAATTGTACTTGTGCTGCTCAGCTTTGTACACTTAACCATGGGTGGTGTGTGTCTGGGATGCCGCAGGGGGCACACCATGTGGGCTCACCTGCTACGTGTGCTGGTGTTTACAGTATTTGATGTCAAGTCCCACCATATTGTTAGCACCGAGCAGTGCCTTACGTTTTGTCAGCTGGAATGTGAAGGTAGTTAACTGTCAAGCGTAATAAAATCATCAATCATCTGAGGCAAATGATTGCTAGGATTGCTTTTTTTACAGGTGACACACCTATGCATTTTTAACTACTTTAAACTTCACAGACATTGGGTAGGACAATCTTATCACTCTTCATTTGATAACAAATCCAAAGGGGGTGGCATTTCTCATCCACAAATCAGTTTCAATTTCTGTTTCTAGGGTAGTTACTGACCCTAATGGCCAATTTGTAATTTTACTGGGTAGGTGTGGCAATAATATATTGACATTGGCAAATGTATATGGCCAAACTTTGACAACAAGGACTTTTAAAACAAATTTTTATTTTCCCTTCCTGAGTTAAGAAATCATTGCTTTATAATTGGAGGAGATTTTAACTGCAGCCTTGACCCTGTGCTTGACCGCTCTTCGACAAGGCCCTACACTTTGACAAAGTCAGCAAAGACCATTCAGTTATTGATTAAACAATATGCAGTTTCTGATGTCTGGCATTATTTAAATTTCCTTTTTTTTGTCCAGTTCACAATACATTACACTCTTTAACATTCTTTAGAGCTTTAATCTGCTCTTGCCCAAATTGGTGATTTCTATGGCCTTTTCTGTTTTAAATTCTGCAACGCTCCGGCTTTGGAAAAAATTGTGTGGCTTGGATTAAACTCCTTCACTCCTCTCCTCTTGCTCAGGTGTGTACAAGTAATTATTATTCCATGTTTTTCTTTCTTGAACGTGGTACTCGGCAGGGTTGGCTCCTTTTGCCGCTTCAATTTGCCATTGTCATCAAACCTCTTGCAGCCGCCTTCAGATCTTGCCCCATGCAAATTTTACAAAAGAGCAAGGACTCGAGTGGTCTAGCTTTACCTAACTTTCAACTTTATTACTGGGCAGCAAACATCCTTTCTTCCCTGTTTTGGTGTGGTTCTGCTGACGAGAAATCCAAATGGCGCAAATAGAGGAGTCCTCATGCGCATCAGGTTCTATGCAATGTTTTTTGTACTTTCCGCTAAACTTGTCTCCTAAAACCATTTCTAACAACCCTGTCGTCACGCAACTCCCTCAATATTTGGGGGCAAGTAAAATGTTTCCTGAGTGAACAAGCGTTTCCTCTTTCAACTCTATTCTCCAACCCTTTATTCCCTCCCTTGGATGCAGGCTTTGTGGCCTGGGCTAATCGCGGGCTGATCTTGGTGAAAGACTTTTACATGGAGTTGCAGCTTTTCCTCAACTGTCCTCACATTTATTTTAATTTGCCTAGAACACTTTTTTTTACAAGGGGGGTATTTACAAGCTCAAGAAATTTGAGTGTTATGACTCTGACGCCATTTTGGGAATCTGTATTTCAGTTCATTTCTGTCATTACATCTGTCAATTTCCCACCGTTCATGGTAACTGCCGTATTTGGGGTTCTCTCCCAGGGCGCATCTTCCCAGCACATTTTCTAAAATCTGGTTACCGTTCATGGACAGGGTAAACTTTTTGGGCTTTGGTGCGGCCCCACCACACAAACCATCTTCACTTCACTGGTGGTCGGATAAACAGACAATTTATTTTAAAATGCTTTAAATTGGTTATTTTGATGACATATGGCTCACAAATTACACACCATACAGGCTCACCTAGTCAAGATCTCTTATCTGTTACAGTCCAAATCTGATATATTGTGGGGCTAAATAATTGAAGAAATGACAGCAGACTTAATGCTACACATATGCCCAAAACATCTAAATTGAGTTTTACTCTATTCCATATTTCTTAACACTACGCCCTGAAATGGATAAAACTCTTAAACACTTTCTGCAGTCCTCCTCACAGTCCTTCACTTTGACTGATATTAGGTTTGTAATAATATGGCCCCGTTTCTTTGCTAATCCTATGCATGGATAAGTGACGCCATCAGATACTGCACCCTGGGCTCACAGAGAGAGAGCTGAGGGTAATGGAAATGGGGATCGTTCAGTCGAAGAGGAGCAATAGAGATGTTGTCACAGAGTGCTTCTTATCATCATCACGGCCACAGCACACAAGCAATTAAAGAGCCAAAACGAATCTCAGAGGAATGTGGGGTTTAAGAGAGAATGATGCAAAGGCACAGTTTGGATTTCTTATATGTATTTATTTATTTTTTTAATGTAATTGTTTAGTAATGATCAAACAAACTTAGTACAGTTAAAGAAACTACTTGAATGAATAATTTGTCATGGAAATTATTTTCGTTTTTTTTGCTCAGCCTGAAACGAGCAACGTGGGGCCGCTCTCCCATGGGCTCACCACTCGCAGGAGGAACCATAAGGGTCTGGTGCATAGTGGATCGGGCAGCACTCAAAGGCAAAGCCCTAGACAACCCAATCTCTAGACTAGAGAAAGTCGGGCTCACCTCCACGCACAGCTCAGCCAGTGTAACCACAGTCTTCAACAGAGGCTGGACTCTCCATTACTCTGAAGTTGAGAGGCCCCCGGCTCAGCCGTCATGTGTTGGAGTTCACCGTGGTGAACGAGAGGGCCACGAGGTAATTTAGAAGCTCCTCGGTTGCAAGGCACCGAGAGTTGATGAGATTTGCCCTGAGAACCTCAAGTCTCTGGATGTTGTGTTGCTGTTTTGGCCTCTACGACATCGCGTGACGGTCGGGGACAGTACCTCTGGACTGGCAAACCAGGGTGGTGGTACCCCTTTTCAAAAAGGGGAATTGAAGGGTGTGTTCCAACTACAGAGGGATTAATCTTTTTAGCCTCCCTCTGAAAATCTATGCCAGGGTACTGGAGAGGATAATTCGGTCTAATTGTTGAACCTCGGATTCAGGCGGAACAATGCGGTTTTTGTCCTGGTTGTGGAACACTGGTCCAGCTCTATAACCACTCCAGGGTGCTGGAAGGTGCATGGGAGTTTTCCAATATACAATATATACAAATATACAAATATGATTGTAGAGAAAGAAAATGTAGTAAATACATTTTATATATTGATATTTTAACTTGAGAATTGATACTTAAGCCAGGATAAAAATATTGATATTTTGGTATCAATCTGCCTATTCTTATCCAATTCCTACACAATGCATGTCTACAATTTAACACCCAGACAGTTTTGCTCAACATTTTATTCTCTATAGCCTGAAATTTTCTAACACATTTAGATTTTTGTTCTACTTATCTCTTTGCTACTCATGTCATTATCATGTTTTTAATAATTACTGTACAGTAGATCCAAGCAAATGTGATACAGACATTTCATCATGTAAATTTAAAGCCCCAATTATCATATCTAAATGAAACATTTCTTTTTAAAATGCTGTCAGTGAGACATGTAAAATGAAATCCATGTTTTTAAAAGCATCTGTGGCTCATACTGTTACCACAATATGATTTCACATTCACAGTTAAAAATAACAATTGGCTGAATGGAGACATACCTCTTTGTGTACAGCAATGGCAGGCGTCGGCGCCAACTCGCTCTCACTGTGGAACCATATGAGAGACTGCAGCAGGGGTGTAGCACAAGATTCTGGGCCCTGGGTACCAACCATCTAGGTGGGCCCTTATAACATGTTCTGTATGGATAACCTTAAGCAATATAAATTTCAATGTATCTCTGTAAGTTTTTACAGTCTAGTTTATACAGTATATCACTATTTTTACTTTATTACCCTGCTGGTTCATAGCCTGCACAGACTGGTAAAAAACATTGATTTACTTGTTTAATTTTCATCCTATTTTTGGAACTCTGCATTCTTTAGTGTTTATAGTGTTTTGTGCATGCTTATTATATTTGGGAAAAAAATAGGCACGCATGTGGCCTAAACCATTATGAACATTTTCATAGGGGTATTAAGGCCCTCAGATAACTCTTTCGCATTCCTGTTAGTGCAAACTTCTGTCTCGCAATCACTTTATTCAGTCAGGGCGTATAGTATTACAACATTTATTATATAAATTATTTAAAAATGCAATATAAACCCATTTTTATGACAGGCTCTTTGAGGGCCCTCCCCTGCCCTGGTCCCTGGGTAAACAGTACCCTTTTCCCCCCAGTCTGACGCCCCTGGAGTGCGGCTGCAACTCCTGCTGCCTTTTTTTCTCCCTCTTTATCTGGAAAACAATATAGAAAGATCCGCTTCGAGCCAGTGCAGCTTTGATTCTAATATGAAGTCCACCTACTCATGAAACAGAGCCGCCATGGAAGTCGTTTCTCTAATTCACCTTTGGCTAAACTGATCAAAAATGCTAAACAGCTCCGACAAAAGGGAACAACAATGAGCACTCATATTCCCATGCCGCACTTTCGGGGATGTTCTGGCACACCTCAATAAGCTAAATCTTGTCATTTCCTTTCTCCAAATTTCATTTCTCTAGGGATTTAAATGGGCCAACTATGAGTGAGTGCCACGGGGCGAAAATGCTCAAATTACCAACAATGTGAAGAGGAATGAGTCTGAACGCAGATAAGAGGCACCAGGGGGGTTTGAAGATGTGGCTAGACGGATGCACTCTCACTGACGATTCATCAAAAAGCTCTTTACTCCAGCTCCACACAGGACCTTCCCCACTGCAGCAGTTAAAACAACCGGCTGATAGCATTTGTTATTACAAATATAACAATGGGTTAAAGGCTGGTGGAGAAGAAAAACGTGTAAAAGTTGCAGTGGAATTAAAAACATAACACAATTCATTGTGATATCACAGCAAATGAAGACATTTTGGTGCATTCCTTGCAGATGTTTGTTGAGTTGAAAACTGCACATGAACACCTGCTCAAGTCAGAACAGCAGCTCAAGTTAACTAAATGTTAACTGTCAATAGTAATCTTTTTTAAGTCATTTAAATATATTTAACTATATATATATATATTAATAAATTGTACTATGATAGAACAACTATTTTTTGTCTATATAGAGTTGTGCTCATAAGTATAAATACCCTGGCAAAATTTGTAATTGTAATTTTTTGGCCATTTTTAGAGAATATGAAAGATAACACAAAACACTTTTTTTCACTTATAATTAGTGGTTGGGTGATGGCAATAATTGTCAAACAACTGTGTTTAAACCATACTGAAAAATAGAAACTGCCCAAATGACCCAGATAAAAGGTTTACATACCCTGTTGATTATGATTTAAAAAGAGTAAAGACAATTGTTTGACAATAAATGGCTTCACGCAACCACTAACTATGAGGGAAAATTCTCACCATTAGGCACTTTATTTGATAGGTTTAACTTTACCCTTATTTAGAGACCAGGTTCTAAAAACATTCAATCTGATGCTCTGTCCCTGTTATTTTCTTTCTGCCGATGTTTCTGACCAGGTTGACACCATTCTTCCTACTACCCGAGTGCTTGGATCCATTACCTGGGAGATCAAATCTGTGGTGAGAGAGGCACAAAAAACCAAATCAGAGCCAGGTTATGGACCACCTAACCACCTCTTTGTCCACAAGTCTGTATGTTCCCAGGTCATTCAGTGGGGGCCTACTTCCCAGTTCACATGCCACCCTAGAGTGGGTCGGACCATTGCTCCACTTTGTCGTCATTTCTGGTGGCCGATGATAGAAAGGGATACTAGTGAATTTATATCTGCATGAACAGTTTTAGCCAGAGGAAAGTCTTCCAACCGGCCACCTGCAGGTTGTCTGCACCCTCTTCCTGTTTCCAATCAACCCTGGTCATACATTGCTCTCAAATTTGTTACTGGACTTCCTGTGTCACAAGGCAACGCTGTAATTCTGACAATAATTGACAGATTCTCTAAATCCGTTCATTTTGTTGCCCCGCCTAAACTTTCATCAGCTCAAGTGAAAGCAGATCTATTAGTTTTCTATTTCTCTTGACATTGTTTCTGACCAGGGCCCACAGCTAATTTCCAGAGTCTGGAAAAGATTCTGTGAGGCCCTTGGCACCAATGTGAGTCTGTCATCGGGATTTCACCTACAGTCAGTAAAATCTTGAGGCCACTCTCCGCTGTGTTGCTGCTTAGGATCCATCAAGCTGGAGCCCTGACCAACCATGGATAGAGTATGCCCATAATTCACTCTTGTCCTCAGCCACAGGTATGTCACCTTTTGAATGTTCATTGGGATAGTTGCCACCATTGTTCCCTGAGCAGGAGAGGGACATGTACTGGACAGGGACAGGGACAGGGACTGTGAAGGACCACCTCCAGTGCTGCAGAAACATTTGGAGAACTGCTTGGGCAGCTTTACTTCGCTCTGCTGAGCGGAACCGCAAGAGTGCTGACCAACATCGGATACCGGCTTCAATTTACAAACCAGAACAAAAACTTTCTTTTAAAAAAACCAACAGAAGCTTAGGGACCTCCATCTTAAAAGGTCAAAAGGTAAAATTTGACAAATTTTTAATCTATAAAAACTCTAATACGTTACATGGAACTGAAGTTTAGAGCAGACCTTAAACTTTTAGTTCAACTTGAGACTGATGCAATTCTGTAATTATCTTTGCCTTGACAAAAAATGTTTAAGTAAAAGCATCTGGACTCAGTTTTCAAGGTGAAGACGTTTTGTCTCTAATTCCAAGAGACTTTATTAATTTTGGCTTTTACTTAAATCTTTTTTGTCAAGATGTCCTGGATGACTGGGAACCTTCACAGACATATCTTTGCCTTGTTAACTATTGCATGAATCCATTGGTAATATTTATCCACACTTCGGTTTGCTTACCTTTTCTCTAATCATGATACAATTTTTTACAATGTTTCGCTGTAAAACGATGTAACAACCACTTCCTCTGTTTTATTGGTAGCGGCTACTTCTTTGTTGACATTAGGTGATTAAATTGTTTTCCTCACATGCAAGGAAAAAAAAATACAGCATTAAAGGTTTCCTCTTTAAGAAGCAATATTTGGCTTGTTTCTGACTCAGTTCATTAATACATATTCAGACTGAGGTTCTTAGACTGGCTCAACATCGCTCACTCAATGTGGAGTGAGAGATGTTAAAATGCATGTTAATGTTAAATGCATGTTAATGTATTTCTTTTTTCTTTTTTTTTTTTTTTTGACTGTGTTAAATTTAGGCCACTTTATTCAAAAACAGCCTAATAATTATGTACAGCAGAGAAATGAAAAATCAGGACAGAGATGGGGATATCAAAGCGACAGACAGTGTAATGGGTGAGAGTGTGGTGGTAGGCTCGGTGGGCTCAGCAGGAGGGGCCCATGGTAATGAACAGGTGGTGGGGAGAGGAGGTTAAGCCTGTGTGTGTGGGTGTCGCTGGAGCCCACCACGTGCTGCGTGGACAGATGTGTGCGCGGGCCTCCCTCGCGCCTGGTCAGCTCTGCCAAAGCCCGCTACGCTGTGCTCGAAAACTCACTCATTTATCCCCCTTTGTTCTTTGTTATTTTTGGACTTGAAAAATTGTCTCCCTCTGAGGAGATTCACGTCTTGTTAGCTCTTGTGCATGGACAGGAGTAATGTGACATTTGGGAACGCTCTGGTGTTTGTTATTTGTCGCAGTTCGGATCCTGTCTGCCTGTGGCATATAGGAGGAGACATTAGCGGCGCTAGTTGGTTGTGTTTGAAAAGCCAGGTGGCTGTGGGAGCCCCAAACAGGTACGACTCTAATGAACAGACCGAATAGTGTTGTTGCTGGAGGCCTTTGAGCAGATACGAGCAGGATGTTGTCAGAGTCGTTTGACTGAGGGCTGTGTGTGACAGCTGCTTCCCTGTTTGTCTATCAGACTGGTTTTACATCCTTCACTCAGAGCTACTCATTATCTTTACATGACACGGTAGAAATTCAAATGATTGTCTCAGGGCGCTTTCAGACCTGTCGTCTTTGGTCCAGATTTTTGGACAAACCTGATTAAACTAACCAGTGGACTGTGGTTCAGAATAAACAGCTGGTCTTTGTTCCAGAGAAATTAGGTTGCTTGGGTCCAAACCAAACTGAATCAAGCTCTGGTTCATGTACAAGCTCCACAGCTTTGGTATAGCCAGACTTATTCACTTTCTTATGTAAAATACCCCTGATCTAAAAAGTATAAATATATATATATATTATTTATATAATTCTTTTTTATTTTGCTGAATGTGCCAAGATGGAGGAAGAAGCACTGGCCTGCCGATGACAGTTGAGAAAGAGCTCAGAGCAAGACCTACACATTTGTGGACAAAAGCCGGTTTATTAGTTCATTTGATTTTGATCAGGTTTTGATTTCCTGATGTGCATGTAAACCTATAGTATATAGTATATACTTTAAAATGCCTAAATGTGCTTTGAGTGTAGCTGTGTAAAAAATAGTGTGTGAACAACTATTTATCGAGAAGGGCCTCTTGTGATCTGAGTAATCTAATTGTCATTTAGGTCTGAAGCCACCAGCTCTTTCTAAAGGGAAAAAGCCAGAGAAACTATGGAAAATGGACAGCTGTGTTTTTTTGTGAGTTTTTCCTGTGGAAATCACCTGTGTTGGCACAGCACAGATCTGCAGTGCACCTGTTGTCCCACACAAACACACAAATGAAAACCAGCTGACAGCACGGCCAGCTTCATCAGATGTGCCTACTCCTCTTCTGTTCATTAACGTCTAACTGAAGGCGGCTGGACTGGGGCCTGCTGTAGCCCCCCTCACAAAGCATACACACACACCTTCCAAAAGACAGTCAAACATAACGTGTACCATGATATAAGATCGAATGCAGCTGACAACACAATGCATGACACTATGAAGAAGCAGGATTGTGTTTGCTGCAGTTTGGCGAGTGCAGCCTTGGTTTGGAGGTCAGCGGGGAATTCGGGGTTGGCGTTGGCTGTGTGACGCCCACGCGCTCGGCCCGCTCTCCCTGGGATGCCAGCGCCACCTGCTTACATTGTGGATGGCAGCTTTGGTGCGCAGCAGGGGGGCTGGACGGACGGACGCACTGACAACATGTTTCAGCCAGTTTGTTTGGAAACCTGCGGCTGGCCAGCCAGAGAGAGGAAACTTTAGCACCGAGGGGAGGCAAACAAACACACGAGGCCTATGTATTCGACTCCGTTATGCTGTCGGGTGGGTAACGTTTTTGACCTTTTTTAACCTTGCTCAACAAAACTTGAAATCCCTTTTCTTATAGGTTTTCACATATTGAATGTGTATGAGTAGACCAACAAAATTGGAATCTAATTATAATGCATTTTTTGTTAAATGTGATAGGCCAAAGCTTGCCGGAACAGGCTGAACATTCTCATCTATTAAAATCCTTGATAATAAAACCTAGAAGATGTCTTTTTTACATAATATGCTATTAGGAGATTTAAACAGTTTTTCTGAAATACAAGAAATCTGCTATTGTTCATTTAAGCGCTGGCATTTTTGTGAGGATCTAACAATCAGAAAACAATAAGCATTTAGCCCAAAGAGTTACAGAAATTATGAACAGACAATAGTACAGCTAAAATCTACTTCAAACATAAAACTAGAAACATTCTTTTGGACACATCAGGTTCTGTTTGCTCTGGTTGGTTGCCACTGACTAAACAAAAAATCTTGCCAATTTTGAAGTCAAAGTCAAATTGGCAGAAATTCATATTTCCACAGAATCTAAAGACCATGTGTTATGTTCTTATTCCAGTTAGATTCTTTCTGGGGTTTATGACTAGAGATGACGTTTTAACAATGGTTATTAAAAAATGTATGGAGACTATAAAAAGCAGATTGAGTTGAATATTTTAACCACATTTTTTTTCCAAATGTAACATGGTCCTTTACCATGCAGTCAACTGTTCAATTGTGGGGCATTTATTATCAGACGATGTGATCCTTAAGTCAAAATTTGAAAAAGAAAGCCTGGGACAAGTCAAATCAGCTTATCGTTATATTCGTACAAATTTACCATTTTGAAACATTATTTCATATCTCATATGCCTCATCCTTGCATGGCGGCAGTCTTTCCTTTTAAGGCATGTTTCTTCTTTATTCCTTGGTATACCTCCATTATGCATTGGGCATGCCTTCAAGGTGCTGCCTGGAGCCTCGTGAATCATTACACAGCTATTAAACACTGACAGAGGAGGCTCAGTGGTAGAGCGGTAGATTGGCGGTTCGCTTCCCACTCTCTCCAGTTCATATAGTTGTTGTGTCCTTGGGCAAGACACTTAACCCAACTTGCCTCCAGTGGTATTTCTGCTGTGGCACTGCTGTGTGAATGGGTGAATGAAAGCTTCATTAAAGCGCTTTGAGTGCCTAGTAGGTTGAAAAGCACTGTATAAAATCTGTGCCATTTACTATTTAGCATAGTCCTACTGCTTTCTCAATTTGCCTCTCATTAGAGACAAGCGCGTGCAGCTGCTGGGTGTGTTTACGGGGCTGCGCACAGGTAGACACAGCAGCCTGGGTGGGACCTGTGTGCCTGCGCTCTTTTTTACTACTGATGCAACACAAAACATTTTTAATCAACACCATTTAATTTAGGCAAGTTACTAATAAATTGTTAGAAACTAAAATAAAAATATAAATAGGCCTTTGATAACAATAAAATGGTACAATAACATCAATAATATAATAATATTAATAATAATAATAATAACAATAATAATAATAATAATAATAATAATAATATAATAATAATAATAGACTTTTAGTAGGTGGTACAGCGGACTTTATTAACAATAGTTTTATTCATATTGTTAGGATTGGGTTAGTTTGGGTTGGTTTTGTTGTTCTCAAAAAAACTAGAATTTTGTTGTAGCCTACTTTTAACAATGGTGAAAATGTGGCAATAAAGGTGTAAAATTAAAGGTTTTCTTCGTGATAGCACCAAGGCTAGCGGAAAATCCACCATGGACCTATGAGGTGGGGAGGCGCAGCTAAACGGTCGGGGGGGTCGCCAACACTACCCATTTGTATATTATAGGGTTGTGGCCCTACTCTATAAGAGATAGAAACAATATTACTGGCACATCAATGCACACAGTCAAGTTAACCGATTACACACTTCCCTGGAGCCCTTCTCCCTAGAGACTGCCAACCAAAATAGTAAAACTGATTTGTTATGGTTTAACAGTGTAATTGGCTGAGGAATCAGAGAATGTTTCTCTCTGTTTAACCTGTAGTTTGGTCCCTATACTTTTTACCTGAGGGCTTACCTCAGGCTGGAAAGTACGGTTATGGTCACTAACAACCTGCCTTTAAATATAAAATAGTAAGCGCTAACTGTTTTTGAAACTGGGAGTCAAAATAAATACCCAGCTCCCCCTCTGATCATGTGCGTTGTCAGTGGGCAATATTTGTCAAGTTGGGACTTGAAAATTGGCAAGTTTGGAAGAAAGAACATGTCTTCTGAAACAGTAAGGTCATTTTAGTGTATTTAGTACAAATAGGACTCTGCTAGGGTCCAGTGTATTGGCCTTTTTTCTTTATTATATGTGCCGTGTGGTAGAGAGTGTCACTCACGTAATCACTCACAATAAGTCCTCGTCCCAGGACAGGAGAGTTCCACTGGAGGTTTGTGTCCAGCTGAGGATACTGTGTAAGTGAGATAGACATGATCTCATGTCTAAGAACCATCAACAAGAATTTAAGGAAAACATTTTATTACTATTACTACTTTAACTCCACAAACAGCACACATTCATTTTTGCTGAATATATACAATTTTTTTCAGCTCTGGAATTTGCAGAGTCTGGAGTAAACACGGCATTTGACATACAGATTAAAGCAGTGGAGCAAAGTCCGCTTTGCGCTCATTCTGCTCCTGTGAGAGACACTAACGTCAGGTAACACAGCAATCACATTGCTTTATTTTTAACACATTATCCACTGCATGTGTTTTGTTACATGAAAAGCTATATGTTGGCCTATACACCGCACCACTTCAGACCAGTTGGACTAAGAAAAAGAGGTGGTTTCCCAGAGCCTCCCCCTGAATGTCAGCTCTCCTGGTGCTGGCGTGAGTCATAACTAGCGACTTCACCGCGAGAAGAAACAAACATGACATAATCATCACTGGCTCTGCATTAGCACCCACCTTCTTCCTACGTATAGTTTGAGATGAGTGAGCAGAGCTGTGGAATGATGCGTCCTATTTTTATTGGAAAGCTTTTTAAGAACAGCAGCCTGTGAGGTATGATTTTTTTTGGAGGTGAGGGCAAAAGAAGAGGTGTAAGTGAGCGATAGGACTGGAGGGGAAAGCACCTGCGGAGGAGAGCAGAGCGCCAGGCTGCACCACATCAAAGAGACAGCTTTTAGAATACTTCCTTCAAAGCCCTTTCAAAAGGGTGAAGTGCATCCCGGAAGACACGCACCAGAAGAGCACATAGCTACTGTAAATGTAGAAGGCATCAGTGTCAGAGGAGTTTCTCAGAAATCATTAGAAGGTGCGTTTGACTCTTTTTGTGTCTCCGCTACTGTTCTTGAAGAATGGCCCGGACAGAAACAGGGCACAGATTGAGATAGGAGATAGTTTCCTTCTTTGACAGGAAATCATCTTCTGAACATAGTTTGCTGTAGGCCATCTGTACAAAGGGAAAAGACCCTACTAAAAAAAAACAAGAGAACTTCCAAATGATCTTTTTAGTCAGGCTACATAACATAAGTCAATCTATCAGACTGTATTTATAAAGTATCTTATAGCAATAGAAGAACCTAAGTGGTTTCAATTAGAGCATACACACAGATAAAGAATAAAACAATGAACCAATGAAAAACAGAAAGGGGCACAGTGTCAAAAGCCACAGTGAATAAATATGTCTGCTGGGTTGATGGACCAAGAGTGAAATTAAATTCAGTTTTATTTATGGGGCCCAATTTCTCAAAAAGCAGCAAATAGAAAACACCCCCCTCCCTTAGGGTAAGGAAAAACTCAAAAACCCAGCCAGGAAAAATGAGAAACCTCAGGAAGAACCACAGAAGGAGGAAGCACTCCCAGGACAGACAGGCCAAAAGTGACATTTTGGGCAGAATTAAGATTTAAATATTATTTTTACAATCACAAAATTACAATTTACGATCAATCTACAGAAAAGGGTCTCCAATCTTTTTTCTAAAATTGCTACTTTGTCAAAATAAAAATGTCAGAGAGCCTGTGTTTGTTACATTTATTCTTATAGATTATTAAACACAAACAAAATGAACTTTATTTTGCCAAAACATTAACCCTGAGCTTTTATAAAATATCGGTGACTCATATTTAAAAAAAAACATTTAGTTGATCTACATGTGCATTTTGTCTATGTATTTTTTCTTCTGTATTTCATACTATAAAATAAAAAGATAAATGCTACAAAAATAATTACAAATGCCGGTAGCTTGCAAGCAACATGTTGGAGACCCCTGAGCTAGAGTCATCCAGTTTAAAAACTGAGCGCATACTACATACTCAAGAGACCTGGTTTGATTCTGGCTTGGGTCAGAAGAGCTAGAGGAAGTGTCAAGAAAGAGAGACATCTGAGCATCTCTGCTTAGATTGTTACCCCAGCGACCCGGCCCTGAAAAAGTGGAAGAAGATGGATGGTTTACTGCCAATTTCCATTCATTCATGCACTGTTTACTAGCAGATAAACAGAACACAAATATTTTTTAACACCAATCAATAACTTACATTTAAAATTAAAGCAAATGTTAAACGAATGAATCCTCCCAAGGAATTTATCATGGCACATGTCAAACATTTGGCCAATCAGATGATGTAAACATACAGAGAATTACACCATAGGGAAGGTCAAGTTACCCCAAGTTATTCCATCACTGCAATGTTTCATAATGCACTGTTCCTTTTCTAATATCATTCAGTGCTACTTTATGATACCAAGATTCTCCTAATTTTTATGCACAGCCACGGCAGACCAAATCAATCATTAGTATTCATCCGCCTCTTACTCTGAATTCAGATGGACTTGTCATAAGAGAGCTCACACAGAAGAAAGGTCACTACAGTCTGACATCCTCAGACACACTCAGCATACACACCACTGTATTACACTACATTTCAGCAACACTATATGCATGGAGTCTATAAGCCACATACTGTGTAAAAGCAGGACTAATTAACCTCATGATAAATATCTGAGTGTAGCTTGAATAAATAAGCACAAACAGCAGTAGGTCAAGCACAAGCACGATGAGTCAGTGTTGTATGGTAATATATGGAGATATTCTGGGCCTCCATTGGCAAACATGAGTGCATGCTGCCTTTATGTGTTGCTTTTATACACAGTTCTCTTACTTTTCAGAAAACCTAACTTAATTTATATATATATATATGATTTTATGATGTTTTATATGATTTTACCCAAGATGTCCTTTCTGATGCAACTCTTTCCATTTACTGTTTGGGGCGCAGTGGCTCAGGAGATAGAGCTCCCTCTTTCTTGTTAATACTATCAGCCACCTTGCTTCAAGTAACCATGCCGCAGGTGTATGAATGAGTGTGGTGGGGACTGGTGATGGTCGGTGACGCTGTTTGCGCCGTTGATATGACAGAGTGAGAGCTTGTGTGAGTGAATGGGAGCATAATGTAAAGCGTTTTGGGTGCCCAGGAGGGTATCAAAAAGCGGCATATAAATACATGCCATTTACTATTTACCCGGGCTTGTGACCGGCACAAGGGTTTGAGATCTCGTGGCTGGAGTTGATCCTCAGCAGACTTGTATCCTGCACCAAAGATGGGGACCTACCCACTTCACCAAGGAAGTTTTTTTGGCTGCTCACATCAGAGGTCACCACAGCGAAGCTTTGCATGTTTAGTTTGACATAGTTTTTACACCAGATGACTGGCCATTAATGAACCCTTTCAGTGTAAAAAATAAAGCATACTGTATATGCTCATAAATACCCTGGCAGAATTTGTAATTTTCTGGCAATTATTCAGAAAATATGAATGATAACACATTCACATAACACAACACATCTTTCACTCACAGTTAGTGTTGGGTGAAGCCATTAATTTGTGAAACAACTGTGTTTCCTCTTTTTTAAATCATAATGACAACAGAAACTACCCAAATGGCCCTGATCAAAAGTTTCTTAATACCGTGTATACCATGTACTTTAACATCAATGACAGTTTGAAATCTTTTGTGGTAGTTGTGGATGAGGCTCTGTATTTTCTCAGATGGTAAAGCTGCCTATTCTTCTTGGCAAAAAGCCTCCAGTTCCTGTAAATTCTTGGGCTGTCTTGCTTGAACTGCATGTTTGAGATCTCCCCAGAGTTACTCAATGATATTGAGGTCAGGAGACTGAGATGGCCAGTCCAGAACCTTCACTTTATGATGCTGTAGTCAATGACAGGAAAACTTGTTCTTGTGCTTTGGATAGTTGTCATGTTGAAATGTCCAAGTACATCCCATGTGCAGCTTCTGAGCTGACAAGTGCAAATTTTCCTCCAGTATTTTCTGATAACATGCTGTATTCATCTTGCCATCAATTTTGACCAAGTTTCTTGTGCCTTTGTTGCTCACACATCCCCAAAACATCAGATCCACCTCCATGTTTATTAGATTGACTTCCTGTCCTTGTGTTTTTTCCCTCCGTTGTGATTACTTGCTCCGCCCTAATGTGCTTCACCTGTCCCTCATTGTGTGCCTTTATAATCCGTGTGTTTCCCATGTTCTGTGTCAGATTGTTTCCTTTCTTCACCCCTGGCAGTAGTGGACCCTGTCTTGATGTCAACTTCGGCTTGTGAATATGGACCTTGCACTTGTAAACCTAAATAAATCCTTCTGAGACCATATGCCTTTGTGGGGTTCTGCCTTGAGCCTCCTTTTACCTGTTCCAGACACCAGGGTCGTGACAGCTAGAGCTTTGTTTCTAGGAGACACTTAGTTGGGTTAAAACGTTTTACACCCATTAATGACAAAACAATTGAAAAAACTGTCTCCAGCCTGAGTTCTTCCACCTGCTGCCTCAATGTTCTACCCACTAGATTTCTAAAATCAGTACTAAGCAGTTTGTTACCACAACTCACTGATATAGTCAATAATTCCTTACAGTCTGGAACATTTCCAAGGGCCTTAAAAACTGCTGTCATTAAGCCTCTCCTAAAGAAGAGCAGTCTTAATGCTACAGTGCTCAACAACTATCGACCCATATCAAACCTGCCATTTTTAGGGAAAGTCATTGAAAAAGTTGTATATCGGCAACTTAATGACTTTCTATTACTTAACCACTGCTTTGATCCTTTTCAGTCAGGATTCAGACCCATCACAGACTGAGACTGCACTTATCAAAGTCACAAATGACATCCGTCTGAACACTGTCGTGGGCAAAGTCTCTGTCTTAGTTCTGTTGGATTTGAGTGCTGCGTTTGATACAGTGGACCATGAAATCCTGTCACAAAGATTAGAGGAATGGATAGGTATCTCTGGAACTGCACTTAAATGGTTTCATTTTACTCACAGCAGGTGAAAATGGACTAAAACTTCTCTAAAATCTAAAAACCAAGTTAGAAATCTAGGGGTCATCATGGATTCAGTCAAAGGGATAATGTCTCAACCAGACTTAGAGAGACTTATCTATGCTTTTATCTCCAGCAGGTTAGATTACTGTAACTGCTCACTGGTCTCTTAAAACAAGGGTTAAGACAGCTGCAGCTTATTCAGAACGCTGCTGCTCGGGTTCTAACTAACACCAGGAAGTACAACCACATCAGCCCAGTTTTAAAATCTCTGCACTGGCTTCCTGTTGCTCAGAGAATAGACTTTAAACAGCACTGCTGGTTTACAAGTCTCTAAATGGTTTAGTACCAGAATATATTTCTGACACGCTAGTTACTTATGAACCTCCTCGGACTCTGAGAACATCTGGGACAGGCTTCTGCTCGTGCCCAGAGTTAGAACTAAACAGGGTGAAGCAGCGTTTAAGTTTCATGCAGCAAAAACATGGAACAGCCTCAACTTTAAATCGTCCTTTTTATCTCCGCCTACACTACAACTTAAAGTGTTTTGTTTTGTTTTTTTTGTTTTTTTTTATCTGCACTCTTCTTTTATAATGCTTTTAATTTTTCTTATGTCTCTAAATCTAAATCTTGTAAATTGTCTTTTATTTCTATAAAGCACTTTGAGTTACCCAGTGTATGAATTGTGCTTCATAAATAAAATTGCTTTGCCTTGCTTTGATCGAACATTCAGTATTAGTACTTTGATGTTGAATTGTTACCAGTTTTTTGTTTTTAAAAAAGAAAGCAGTTTGCAGTTGGCAGTTTGTTGTTATTAGGGGGTGTGTTTGAACGCAATGTCAATGTATGGTCATCACAGACAGTGCTCCCCTGGTCCATGACTCAAACTACTTCCACTAGTCTTTCTCTTGTGTTAACTTTCTCCACTTCCCTGTCACTCCCACAGGCAAACACTCACAACAGGAACAAACAGCCGGAGGCAGCACATTTTGATAAATTGCTGGTGAAAGCCAAACAGCGTGAGTCGTCATACGATACGCCACTGCAGGAAGTCCTTTTCCAGTCAGTCATAAATGTCAGCCCACTCAGCATTCTGCGCGCTAAATCTCATTTGCTGTGTGCTCCCGGGCCGCTGCGCTTTTAAATTGGGGGAGTTAGTGTTATTACTTTTACCCACTGTAAGTGCGGCGCAACAATAAACATACAACGCTGGAGTTTTATTGTCCCCAGCTGCTGTGATTATTACTGAACGTCAAGAAGATGCAACATTTCCTGTCAGTAAATAGAACTGGGAAAAAAGTTCAGCATTGTTAAAAAAAGTATAAATGATTTACTATGAAAAATATCAGATGGCTACAGTAAATACCAAGCCAAAATAGTTTTATCTGTAATAAATACGCTGAATTATTTTCAGGTCAAAAAGATGGAATATGTAGAAAATACACAAAATTTTTAGAAATTACAATACCACATTTGTTCTTATAACTTTAATTATTTGTGTATATGTATTTGCATTAAAAAACTAGATGGATTATTAAAAATTTGTGCTGGGCAAGTTAACCCCATAACTGGGCGTTATTACTGCGTTAACTATTTACCAGTGTTACAGAACACCACTGGAGGCAATATAGGTTAAGTGTCTTGCCCAAAGACACAACAACAGTATGTGGGGGAGAGCGGGATGTTATGATATTTTGGGATGTTTTGAGCAGGGATCGCTCTACCCACTGAGCTACTGCTGACGAGCACAACTACACCTGCTTGAATACACCACCGTTTAATCAGAGCACATGTGTTAAGAACATAACATAACATAGCAGCATTAGCACGCACCACACACGCGCACATCTGACAGACGCAACTCAACACTATCATCAAATCAGCACAACAGTGGTGGATACAGTAGAGGACAGTATGTAAAAACAATAATGCTTGTCATATTAGTTTGGCTCAGTGGACACAATGTGGCTCTGCTAACACATCCAACTCGGATGAATTTGTTAACAGATCCGTCCGTAAGTCATCCTCCTGCTACTATAGTAAATTATAATTTGTTAATTTTCATGATTGCACATTTACCCCTATTAATTATCCTAATATATGGCTGTATGTACCTGTACACTGGTGTGGAGGAGAAGCAGACGTTTGATGGAGCGCTGCTGGTGATGGAGAAGTTGCTGAATTAACGTTAACAACAGAGCTGAGCTCCTTACTACTCGAGATACATGTGAAAACAGTTCAAATTTAATTATTAAATGAAATCATACTCATAATGTCTCACAATTTCTTTAAAAATGCATGGATTTGTAAAAAAAAAACAATTTGGCCTTTTTTCGCTACAGACTGACTTTTGCATAAACTGTTCCATTATAGAAGGCTGCATTGCTGTGGGTTGCAGAGTAGGCCTACCTGAGTGAGTGAATACATCTCCAACTGTGGAGGTGCTAGCTCCAGGTTCTTCACCACCTTTACCAGTTTCTCAAAGCTCCGCTAGCTTCACAGTTGGGTGCACAGTTCACATAAACCGGTGTAGGTTGTGCATAGAATCGGCTTTATATGCGCACACTCACGCGTGTTCAGCCCTCCCTCCTTATATAATTGTCCGACACCATGTGTATGATTGACAGGAACAGTTCAAACAAATGAGGCTTAAATTATTATATTTTTGTGTTGTTCTCCCATCATTCACTTAAAAGAGCCGACTCACTCCCGAACGACCCATCACTAGAAGGAGGGAGGGGGCTGTTCGCGATCTGACTTTGATGTAGTTCGGAGACATTTCGTCATCATTATGGCAAACAAGACTCAAGAAACAATACAATTTATTTTTATAGGTCAAGTATTGTGATAATTGCAACATAATTCACTCATTAGGCTATCTTCAGAAGCAACTTACTAGGTGGGCCTGACTAACAGATGGGTGGGCCAATGCCCACCCAGGCCCACCCGTAGCTACGCGGCTGGTTACGACGTGCACCAACTATTGCCCTCACCGGAGACTACTGGACATTGCTAGGCAACCATAAATAGCCCGCGGCGTTACAGTGCATTATATTAATAAACAGCTGGAACTGCACTCACATGCTCCGACTGTAATGAAAACACAAGAGAGACATTTATATTGTTTACATTGTCATAATGTTCTGATCGAGGCTCTGGACATAACTTGTTTTTCTATAACAAACTAAACAAAATATTAATGCCCTGGCAGTGGTAAATATTTTTGGTTTAATATTTAATTTGATTACATTAAGGTTTAAGTTGAGATTTACAATAAATATTTCAACTACTCCTAACTTTTAACTGCTGTAAACCGCACGTTATTTGTTTATAGTGTTTGCAACACAAATGTTATTGCACTTTTGTTCATATAGCAGTACTTAAAATAAAAATATGCACTACACAAATTTTTTATTCATTATTAAATTTTGAGTATAATGCGATTAATCTTGATTAATCGCAGAACTTTGTGCGATTAATCATGATTAAACGCTTTAATCTTTGCCCAGCTCTAGCAAAAATATATTTGAAGTTTTGAAGCAATTTGAAGTTTACACAGGCACAAGCAAACCACAGGGACCAATCACAGTCGAGCTGTGGTGACATCTGTCAATTAAGGACAGTCTAGCTATTGTCTTATTTTTTTTCTTCTAATAATCATGTTGTGTTTGTGCACATATACATGTCTCTAGATGTCCTCAGAATTAAGAATAACCCTCCTTGTATGATCATAACCTCACTCTGTTTCTGATCCTCTGTGTCCTCAGGGGAAATCTGCACGAGAAGCTGACCCGTGGGTTTTATTAAACCGCAGTACCCGGAGGAAACCTACGCAGACACGGAGAGAACACGCAAACTCCACACAGGCCCTGCCCTGGGTGGGAATCAAACCCAGGACCTTCTTGCCATGCCGCTCTGCTTTGGCTGTAAAGACTTTAATGATTTTCTTACAAATAAACCATAAAATCTTCACTGCTCACACTTGAAACTAATACCAGGGGTGGAAAGTAACGAATTACATTTACACGCATTAATGTAATTGTTTTGTTTTTCTGTGTACTGTGTACAGTTAAAATCTGTAATTTTACTTTTACTTAATTATGTTTTATTTACAGAGTAAATAAAAAAAAAATAAATGAAAAAGCATTTAAATAATGCAAAGGGTAAGAAAAAAAATTCACGCACGAAAACTACTGCTCTGATTGATTAGTGATGTGAACAAATGCCCAAAACTCACAAGAATGGCGGAGACGGACAAAACGAATGATGCAGACCCAGTGCAAAGCAAAATTTCATCAAATTCTCAAGCTTCATCAAGACATTCAGTGTGTTTGGTGAGCAAAGCCAAACTCATGAAGCAGAGTCAGACTCAGATCTAGACTCTTCTGAAGAGCCCAAAGCTGGACACACAGTCACGAAAACGAGATGATTAATCTCAAGGGATTATTCCTCAGGAACATTTGAATAGAGAAAGAAAGAAATAAGACAGACAGGACTTCCCCAGAAAGTGTTTGCAAAGGGCATATGCTTTAAATTGGTTAGGAACCTGATGATTTTATCCAATCATAGCAACAACATTTAATTAAATTCAACTTTAATACTCCCCAAGGGAAATATGTGTAGGTCTCTTCAAATAAATTAAAAAGCAAATAAATAGATTAAGACTTCACATACTACACTTCTTGGTTGTTCAAAAGCCCAATGCAGGGGATGGTGATTCTAATACTTCCACTTCCTTTTCCTCTTTGACTTACCAGATCTAAACACACTGTAATTCCTCCTTATGTCTCTGGAACCTGGATCCAGATGAGAAACACCACAGACACTCCTTCGTTGTAGATCTAGATATATATTTTGTTCATTCAAAATAGTGATAGGGACTAGGGTAATCAGAATATTACAGCACATTTTTTGGGGACACTTTAGTCCCTTTATTGAAAACTTACCTGTACTGACTCAATCTGTTCTGTGCCAGTGGAAACAGCCCTGTAATGTTTCTTTACTTTTACAGTAACAACCCTGTGACCACAGGAACCACTTTCTTACGATAAATTTGATTTGTTTTGCCGTGCTACCTCCACTCCGTGTGCGCTCTCTGTGGCCCAGCCCTGCAAGGTGCCCAGATGAGCCTTCTTCATCTTCTTTATTGGATTCCTGCTCCAAACCCAATCATGGTAAACACATACTGCATCATTTTGCCATATTTTCTCATACAGACTGTCTGACTGCCGCTGCTGGAAATATTAGCTAATAATAAACTTCTCCCGCCGTTCTCCTGAGTGATTTACTCAACCTGCTGCACTCCAAAGCTCACTGTCTCTTTGCAAAACCCCAAAAACCTGTCATGATTAATGTCGAGGAGCCCGGTAAGAAGTGCCTGGCTCTTCCTGTACCCTTCTAGACTGTGTGCAGGTGAGTGCCCCGCAGACAACTCTGTTTTCCGAAGGTGTTTCTTGGCTGCCAAAAGCTTTACAGGTATCACAGCTGAAGTGAGGAGGGAAAATGATCCGTGGGTTGAGGTAAGGGGCATATAAAGTTGCACACAGCACTAAAAACAGAAGCAGTTTTCTCACCACCCGGGAGACGATGGAGTGTCTAGTGCTTGTTGCTTGGTGCTTGCAGTATTGAAATTAAAATGTCAAATTAATTTTTTATTACAAAATATTAATTCATTAGTCTGTAAACAAACAACTGTCTTATACCAGTAGTTTGTTTGTGCATGACGTCACTTCCTGGCAATGCTATTGTGTAAAAATCAGATAGAGGGCAGGAAGTGCATCTACTAAAATAGTTTTGTTTTTTAAAATTATTCTTCTACTCTGCTCAAAGAATTTGCCTGTTCCCTCTCAGAGTTATATTTCTAGAAGGCAGGACAAATAGACATACGACCAATCAGAATTTAGTTAGGAAAGTACAAGATGGCGTCATTTATTCAGAAGAAGAAGGACCAGATCGATTTAGTTTGGGATCAATTTGTTTTTCAAATAAATGAAAGAAACACAGTTTCACAGATTGTTTTGCGTTTAATGCTTAATTCTGTAAATTAACACATAAAAGCTTCGAATGAGGAAAGTTTGTGGGTATATTTTTGTATTACTTTGGAAATCCGGATGTTGTGCACGTACAGTTTTCACTTTGGTGCGATCTGACCTGTTCAGATTTATGCGTTTGATTCCGGCATCCAATAGACCTGCTGCGAAGTGTGGAGCTGAGCAGACGCTGTGTAAATTTTATGTATTTGCCACGGATTGTTCGGACTATTAGTCGACTATAAAAAAGGCTTTACAATTCCAATTCAACTATTAAACTCCTTACTTGGGGACACCCCCAGAGGGCACATACCGATAAAGTAAAAGCATCAGATTTTCATAGGGTTTTAAAAGACCTTGAGAACTTACCCCATTTGCCAGCTAGGGGTGGGAATCACATGATACGATACAAGCTAACTATAACAATAATATCACACAATGACTCTGCAGAAATTAATTTATTTTAATTAACTATTAACTATAATATCTGTGAAGATGTAGAGGAAAAAGAGTCCACTTTTTCTTCATTAATCCTTTGCATTACATTTTAATATATTCTTTTCTAAAATAAACTAGTGTCACATGTCTTTTTCTTTTTGGCTTAGGCCCTTTTTTATACATAACTCCCCCATGTCTCTATCCACAACAGCCCTTTAACAGTGGGCACTATTACTTTGATATCAGTAACACAAAAGGAAAATGATCACATAATGCATACAATATACTATATATTCTGAACTCATCTGTGGGCTTAAACGATTTTACTTTTATAAGAACTGATAGAGTTGCGTCAGGAGGAAGGGTTTGATGTGTGAGTTAACATCTAGTGGTGCTATCCAGGCCATGTTACAGTCAAAAAAGGCATCATATCAGGTATTAGTCTGGAGCAACAGACACACAAGGACAGATGCTCTACTGAACAACACCATTCCTTGCACTTGGCATTTTGAACAACAGAGAGCAGCCAGTGACGTCTGAGATCAGTGAACTGCAAGACAGAACAGAACCACGAGAACTCCTTCTTCTGACTGCCATAATGCAAGGCAAGGCATTTTATTAATATAGAACAAGTCATACCTTGGGTCATTCAAAGTGCTTTACAAAAATAAAAGACAAATTTAAAATACATAGACAAAATTTATAATAAGAAATAAAAAAAATGAAAAGACGTGCAGATAAAAAACACCTTCAGTTGTCTTTATTGAATGTAGGTGGAGCTAAAGAGGAAGGTTTTTAACATCCCCTTAAACGTTGTTAAAGTTGCTGCATGATACTTAAATTTTCTGTCATTAATGGGTGTAAAATGTGTTAACCCAAAAGTGTCTCCCAGATGGCTGCAGTGTTGTTTTATGCCCTGTGCCATAATGACTACTATTTGTTTTTGTTCTCCCCATGTTTAAGTGATGACGGAAAATGTTTAATGGATAGTATTTTGACACTTTGTCTTTTTAAAAGAACTCTTGTGTATTTTAATTAACATATTTTAGTATACATTTTTAACGTGTTTTTGATTCTATATAACACTTTGAATAACCACTTTGAATAAATTGTGTTATAGAAATGACGCTATACTGGTTAAATATAACACTAGAAGATGAGAGCCTGTTGCATGAGAAAACACAGAAATGCAGGAGTTTGCAGTTTAAGTGTAAGTGAGTTCATCTTCCGTGTGCTCTGAAAAGTTTGCTTGACTCCCACCTAAAGTTGCTGACAATCTGCTGCACCTCTGTTGCACCTGGGCTGCTACAGATCTGTGGAACCATACGCCAGGAAGCCTCCTGAGCCCCTCACAGATGTCATGTGGAAGGTGAACACCAGCGCGTCACGTGTAAACATTCGCTCTTTCCCACCAACAAATGCACACACCTTGTTCTTTGACGTATGCTACAGAGCACTCCTTCCTTCACCAAAACAAACACTCCTCGTCGTTCCCTCTCCGCCCGAACTCTCTATGTGTTAATTTATTCCAAAGTTTTACCGGAGCTTTTGATGTGAGCAGTGGATGATACTGGCTGCCCCACACTAAGCACCCACATGCAGGCTGTAAAGAGAATTATTCATTGTTTTTAGCGCACAACGAGAAGTGTTCAAAGAGCAGCTGCGTTCACATAGTTAATTTAACATAACCCTGCCGCTGATCAGAGGTGTCCATGTCATTGCCATTCCATGACAGTAGTGTGCTTATAAAAAATAGACAGAAATTAGGCAAAAGCATTTGAATTCAGATCAAAACACAGCTGTGAAATGTGCGTGTGTACAAGGAACACATATCTTATATATATATAAAATATTGAATCTCTGCATCTTGACAAAGAATTAATTTACACTTACAAAAGGTTGGCTGTAAACTACACATCTTAAAAAAACATAGTTTGTTCATGTTTCAGAGAGGTTCTTTGTTATTTATATTATAGAGTGTATTTGTCCAGGATACATCTGACTGACTCAGGTTCTTTGGATCCTTTGAAAGTAGGAGCAAAAAAATAATAAAATGCATTTTTTGCTGCATTGACTTCCTACTGAAAACTGATATTGCAACAACGTTTTGAAATAAAATACATTACAAATTTTCATATTGGCCACAATGTATGTCTGTAAAACTGGGTCCTAAAATAAACTTTCTGGTTTAGAATTCCAAGTTGTGCCCCTGTTTCACATTTTTACAGTTCTTTGTGTGTTTATTTTCATTATAGTGACAAACCAAAACTAAGAGCTGAGAACATTAATTTTCTACTGCTTAGTCCCGTTAAGGGTCGCGGGTGACTGTAGCCTATCCCAGCAGCTTTGGGCCTTAGGTGGGGGTACACCCTGGACAATGGCCAGTTAGTTGCAGGGCTGACATTTAGAGACAGAAACAGACAAATCTTCACTCTCACATTCATTCACTAGGGACACTTTTTAGAGTTGCCAATTAACCTGTACATGCATGCTTTGGACTCTGCCACGTGAGAACACACAGAACCAAATAAGTATGTGCAAGACAAATTGAGAAGAGAGCCCTGGAAGCAGGAAAAGTCCCGGCTCAGACAAATGACAAAATATAACATTCTGATGAAGGAGACTTGTTGGTTCTACTATCCATCAGTAGTTCATGGCTGAGAGCTAAAAGGCAGCGATGCTGTTGCCAGATCTGCTCATGCTCCACTGATTGGAATGACTTGGCCTGATTTTAGCCTGGACCACCGCTCCACTATTGTGTCCCAGTTCAGTGCAGAGTGCCCAGTGCTTCATGTCACTTGCCCAATACCTGCTGCTCACTGCCCAGCGCTCGGTTGACCTACTGTCCCACAAGCTTTCACCAAGTGCTCAGTGCAGTAGAGGCCAGGAGCTAAAGATGTGCAGCGATCTGCACCATCAGCTGCAGGAAGTGATCACCAACCAATCATAGACAGTTATGAGCACAGACGACTCTGAGCCAAAAGTGATTCAGCTACAAACAAGTAAACTAAATGAAAGAAATCTGATGGATCTGCAGCATGGAAGTGTTCCAGTCATACATCTAATGAAGGCACAGAGTAAACAATGAAGCTCAACACAAAGATATGCATTTGCTGTCATCCTGTCACTTTGTCAGTGAAACACAATACTTTCATTAGACGTAATAATTGTGCGGACTGTCGGCTGGAACAACAAACCAGCCGTGACTCCAGACCATCACACGAAGCAGCCACTCGCTCAAGCTGTCAGAAAGTTTGCTGCTACACAGAGCTAGCATCTTGTAACTTCACTTCTTATTCTGTTCCCGTGCCAAACGGCTTCCCGAGCCAAACGAGGAAATGAGACTCTCTCTGAACTTAGTAGACTGAACAGAATGTGAGAATTGACAGGTATGGCAGCGTCTGCCAAACTGTGAGGCTTGCTGCCTCTGCCATCCCAGCGCACTCAGGATCAATCAGCGTGACTCGCTCAGCTCATATCCACATGTCGCTCTCGATCAGCTGGGAAGTTAATGTACAGGTTAATTATCCAGTAAACTCTGCTTGGAGAAAACACCGCCCAAGCCAAGAAAAGTGTTAGGCCAGTATTGTCGTCAGCCGTCACATTTTCAACTTACTACAACTCTAGCCTCTGATAAATCAGTCACTAAAGACATGGCAGACTCCAGAGGCATGTGCAGAGCAGCTGACTCGATGGCCTGGACAAATGAAGGCAGATGTTGTAAAATCACTCAGCTGTTTCTTTTAGGTCCACTGTAAACAACAACAAATTGGCAGCTGCAACATGCTGCATATGTGTCACCAACGTAATTTGTCATTTTCAAAGAAACCAGAGAAATTACCATTTCATGAGCCTCAAACCAATTTGCACACTCTCCATTGTCTCCATCCAACTCCATCCTACGCTGTCACCTAAATATTTATTTTACATTTCTATTTCCTTTAACGTATATGGCAGGTTTAGATTCCAGTTCTCATTTGTCTCCTTCAGATTGTGAGTGGCACTGCTCCACTGTTCAGCTCAGTGCTTCACAAAGCATCAGCCTTAAGATGATGAGGGTCTGCAGTGAGATCAGGCAGAGGCTGCACACGGCCCAGTGAGTGAGGAATGTTCTTTGTCCCACTCCAGTCTTGTGTGAGAGGGATAAGGACTGTAAGCGCTGAAAAGGATCACATGTGTGAAGTGCTTACAATAACCCACCCCGTCTCTCAGAATTACCTAGAAATTATTCTAGAAATAAAAAGAAAATGTTACGTCTCAAAACAGTAAAAAAATTCTTTTCAGAATACAGATCTACGCATATCAAACAATCAATTTTATTAATAGAGTAATTAACATTCTCACAAGACATCATTTCTTCATGTGAGACTGCTCTTGCCTAACCCTGCCAGAGCCACTGGTGGTCCACCCAGGAAGACAGCTTTAGCAGCAAAAGGTCAGCAAACAGTTACTCCCCAACACAGCTAAAAAGAATTTAAAAAACACATTTTTACATCAAACAAATATTATTCATAAATAATATTCAAACCAGTATGTTATGTATGAAAGTAAAGTGTTTATGATTGGTGATTCCAGTATGTGAATTCTGATATTAGCCTGTCCAACCAGACCCATTTATTTCTTAGGGAAGTGAAGTGGGTCTGAACCCCTCCCATTCAAAACTATTTACACCAAAACCAATCTTACTTGACTAATCAAAAAGTTTTTTCTAAAATTGGGCGGGTTGCTGGGGCGATGCTTTGTTTCTTTGATTGATTGAGTGGGTCCAGCGGTAGATTAGTCTGTGTATATTGGTACTGAATTCTGATTCTGTTGTATGTCCATACATTTGCATTTAGAGGTAGTTTAATTGGCGTCAACTTGTGCTACTTGACCTGGGTGGCCCTGGGTTTGGTTCTGGCTCAGGTCACGTGCTCGACATCATTCCCCTTTCTCTCGCCCTGTTTCCTGTCTGTCTACGCTATGTCTAGCAGAGATGTGGCCACTAAGGTTCTTTGATGTTAGTGGGGGAAACCAGAGTACCCGGAGGAAACCCACAGGTAAGCGTGCTAACCACTGCACCACTGTGCTACTGGGCTAAGCTCCAGTAACCCACAGCCTCTAACGGTACTTAGTGGATTTTTTATATATATATATATATATTAACAAAGCATATACTTTGCACAGCCTGTATACTTGTTCTATTTGTGTATTTAACTTTGTGTTTGCTAGGAGCTGTACTTTAGAGTGCTTTAGTTGAACTGTAGAAAGAGAAAAACAATACGGCAGGATGAGTATTCAATCAATCAATGTCTTCTGTACAAATCCAACTGGTTCAACTGGTTCAGACCTACGTATATGTTAACAATTACAATAATGTGTGACGGATTAATTTTTTAAGTTTATTTCAAGTTGAATTAAAACAATTATATTAATACTATTTCTTCCAAGTCATTAGTTTTCTTATTAATATTAAATTTAATTTGATATAAAAATACTTTTATTTATAAAAAAAATAATCTGTACTGCTGTCAGTCAGTTCTGGTAAATAAATTTTGTACATTTTTTATCATATTGTGACAGTAACTGACAGGGTGGTGATCTGTCACTGCATTTTGTCTGCTTCCTGTCTGTGGCTGGCTCGCTTCACTGTGTCTTTAAAGTGAGCTGGGTGAGATCAGAACAGGAGCGACCTGAGCCTGTGAAACCACAGCCTCATTAAAATGCAGACACCAACGTATGTTAATTTCAACCTACATCTAGAGAAGTAAAAAGACAACAAAAAGGATCTTCATTAAAAGAGCATGCATTATTCAGAGAGCAGCGGGCCAGAGGAATGGCTGTAGGCCAATTACCACTGCTGGAATCTTCCCCGCGCTCGCCTCTCTTCTTTCTTTCAAAGCCGCATGTGTGAGATACTGCATTGTATTGATGAATAGAATATGGGTATAATCTCATTATTAGTTCAACAAAAGCCTCAGGGCTAAAAGCCTGCAGAATGTTCTAGAAATACAGTATGTGACATGGTGTGCTGTCTTCCCCAAACTGTAATCTGTGTGGTTCCTGCCTGAAATTTAAAAAACACAGGAAAATACCTTTGTATTAAATAGATCTTTCTAAAGCAATAATAAAGGTAATTTGTAATTGTCTATACAATTGACCTATTAAGTTAAATTATTACTGGAATGAAAGCAGTATGATTTTTAAAGATCATTAATCATAAAGAAATTTGATAAAATATAGTGAACCACAAGGCTCCAAATTAAGTTCATTAATTAAATAGAATATGTTGCTGCTGTATCTAATACTACATTTCAATTACTGTATTATAGTATTTTTATTATTCAATGTGGTTTACAACAAATAAATTGTCATATAAAATGAGCCATTGCATTTCTGCTGACAATTAAAGCAGATAAATAAAAAAATTAAAAAAAAGAAAGAAAGAAATTTTTAACTGTAATCTAGGTGCAACTTAGTCTGGCCTGCCGGACGGTCTGTGTACAAAGTATGTACAAGTTTACAAATGAACTCTTCCATTGTCCAAGAATTTACAAAAAGGAAGTCGGCCGTTGAAAACAGAGACCATTTCCTTTAAAAATAAAAGTGTTGGGCTAAAGGATTAGCACTACGTAATAACTGGATTACCTGCACTGAGGGTGGAGCTGTTGTCAGATCTTATAACTGGCCTTTCGGTTTATTATTTGTGCCATTTAACTTGTGATTGTAAGTTATATGTATTTTATCATTAAGCTATGTATAACTATGTTAATGCTTGTGCCTGCCCCCACATTAATTGCAAACACCCCCGAAAATACATTTAGCCTAACAGGTTTGTGAACTTTTGATTTGATTGACTTTATGAAGAAACATGGATCTGTGTTAAAATTGTCAAACAATATTGACATCTCCAATTGTTTTAAATTGGCTTTGTGCAAATTCTCTCTGCTCTTCTCGCTGGGTACTCCGGCTTCCTCCCACCGTCGAAACATATGCATCTAAAGTAAGTGTCCGCAGTGAATGAGTGTGAGAGTGAATGGTTTCTGTGTCTCCACCAACTGGCCATTTTCCAGGGTGTACCCTGCCTCTAGCCCAAAAATGGAATATCAGCCATAATGTCAGAGAATAGAAATCATGACAGAATTATTTAATTAGTTATAATTTTATTTTGTGTAATGGTAGCTAGGTAGCTATAGTAATGACACCTGAAAAACACCAAACATGCCAAAATATGTAGGCTAGGCCTACTCCTTTGTGATTATTTGCCCTTTAATAGCTGTTATTTCGGGGCGCAGATTGGTTAGCCCAAAACTTTTATTTTGAAAAGGAGAAGCAACTTAGCAGCAGAAGCCTACAGAACTGTGTAAGCATATGTGATTCTTGTCTCTTGTCGACGTGGTGCACCTGCGTCTACTCTCACTTGCTCGCTGGCTGGTTTCAATTGAATTGAATTGCGTGTCATCTGGAGGCGTGACCAAACGCCAGCACCACTCTGCCATTAAAACCGTGGTTTAGTCTAAATCGGTAAGAGAAGCAACTTAGCAGCAAAAGCCTACATAACTGTGTATCTGATTTTTGTCTTTTTGAGCTTAGTTTTGTGTTATTGCTGAGAAACCGCGCCGTGTTTTACTACGACTCTGTCACGTGGTGCACTAGCGTCTACTCTCACTTGCTTGTGGGCTGGTTTTGTATGAATTGTGTGCGTGTCATCTGGAGGCGTGTCCTGCTGAATTCAATTACTTGAATCAGACAGGTAAGTGTGAGTAAGCGGCAGCGGTCGTGGCAGCCCTCATTGTGTGAAGACTCCACCGAGCAGGGACTCACCCACAGGGCACAGGGCACTATTGCACTTTTTTGGTACTAATTGTTTGCACTTATAATTTATTATTTCTATTTTTCATTTTCATTTTCTGCTCTTCTTCAATGTGTTTTCAAATCCCTACTGTCATTTCAACACGGAAATTATCTTATGTTTCACTCAGATGGTGATGCAACCATAAAATGCTGCGTGTTATATCATTGTCCATAACTGCCCCTTCTACTTTCCCAATAGGCTTGTGGAACTGCCAGTCTGCTGTGAACAAAGCTGATTTCATTACAGCTTTTGTTTAGCACTTATAGAAACATGGATCAAACCAGAGGACTCTGCCAATCCCGCTACCCTCTCCCATAACCACTCCCACAGTCGTATCACAGGAAGAGGTGGAGGGACCGGACTACTTATTCCTACCGACTGTAAGTTCAAACAGCTAGCACCCTTATGTGACAACAGCTCTTTCGAGTTCCATTCTGTTACCATCACCCATCCTGTTAAAAGTCATTTTGTAGTTATCTATCGACCCCTAGGTCAGCTCGGACATTTCTTGGAGGAGTTGTCTGCTAACTTCAATAACCTGACCACATCATTTGACCTCAAGAGGGTCTCCACATCTGCAACACACAAGTCTGGTAACCAACTAGATCTTATCTACTGTACATAAAGTACTGCTCCTCTCAGCACACTCAGGTTATGCCACTGCACACTTCTGATCATTTCTCCATAACTCTTGACCGCGACCTAACTTCTTCAGACACTACAATTGTTTTACCGCTGGTCACTTTCCGACGCAACCTGCCCACACTCAGACCCTCCCACTTTTCCTCTGCACTCCCCCCCTCTGAGGAGCGCTCTCTTTTACACACCAACAACACCACCGACACTCTGTGTTCCACGCTTACATCCTGCTTGGACAACTTAATGCCCACTTACATCTAGACCAGCCTGTACTTCCTTGTCTGCCCCCTGGTTATCCGATGTTCTAAGCGAGCATCGCACCAGCCTCCTTTCAGCGAAAGGAGAAATAGCACAAGTATAAAGATACTACTAACCTCTGTATCTACCAGTCTCTCCTCTCTATTTTACATGACATCCCTTGGGTCTGTCATTCAGAAGCATGGCTTTTCTTATCGCTTCTATGTCTCTGCTCGCGTCTCGGCATGCCTGAGTTGCATCTCACTTTGGATGAAGGACCATCACCTGCAGCTGAACCTTGCAAAAACAGAACTGCTTGTGATGCCGGCCAACCCAAAGACCCACCACAACCTCTCCATTCAACTAGGCTCATCAACCATTACACCGTCCAGCACTGCCAAAAATCTGGGAGTGGTAATTGATGATCAACTAAACTTCACAAGTCATGTTGTCAGCACCACCCAGTCCTGTAGATTCATCCTCTACAACGTTAGGAAAATTAGACCTTTCCTATTAGAGCACTCTATGCAAATCCTAGTCCGGGCTTTTGTCTTGTCCAAACTGGATTATTGCAATGCCCTACTGGCTTCTGCAGCTGATCCAGAATGCAGCGGCAAGAGTGGTCTCTGTCAGTCTGCCCCAGGGCATCTGTGGCTACAGTTGTAGCTTACCATCACCAGTGTGACTGTGTGTGAATGAATAATGGATGGCCTGTAAGCGCTTTGAGTCCCTTGGTCCCTCGGGAGAAAAGCGCAATATAAATCCAATCCATTATTATTATTATTATTATTATTATTATTTAATGAACCGAAGAGAGCGCACGTAACTCCTCTCCTCATTAGGTTACACTGGCTCGCTGTTGACGGCCCCATGATGTTTAAAGCTATGCTCTTGGCCTACAAGACCACCACTGGCTCCGCCCCCTCATGTCTTCACTCACTAATACAGACCTATGTTCCTACCAGATCCTTGCACTCTGCAAATGAACGTCTGTTGGCACCATCCCAAAAAGGAAAAAAATCACTCTCACGCACTTTCTCTGGAGCTGTTCCACGTTGGTGGAATGATCTACCTGCTGCTACAAGATCAGCAGATTCTGTAGCCATCTTTAAAAAACGCCTGAAAACACATCTCTTCCATCAACATCTGACTGACAAACACTGAATTCGCACTTTCTATTGCTTCCTTTACTATATAAAAAAAAAAAGATCTAATATTTCTTTCCTATCCTTAGCTTTGTATGCTGTGCTAGGTTTTAACTGACTAGTTTTTGGTGCATCTATGCTTTTTATTACCTTGTGTTTTTAAAATTACTTCCAATGTTTTCCTCACTGTCTTCTAATCGAGCCCAACTATCAAGCCCAGCACTGTAGACCAGCGGTGCTCAATACGTCGATAGCGATCTACCAGTTGATTGCAAAGGTAGTACTGGTAGTGCATCATTACGCCTTACTTTAAGACCACGACCATTGTTCCCCTGCCTAAGAAGAACCTATCAACCTGACTCTCACCTGGAAAATAAGGACTCAGGATACCTCAGGATACTCTTAATGGACTACAGCTCCGCCTTCAACATAGTCATCCTATAGAAACTCACCCACAAACTGTCTATACTTGGTCTGCACCCCACCATCTGTGACTGGCTCCTAGACTTTATGACTGGCAGGCCTTAGTCTGTCAGGATTGGTAATAGGACTTCAGCCAGTATCACCACAAACATTGGCACTCCACAGGGCTGTGTACTCAGCCCCATCCTCTACACCCTGTTCACTAACGACTGTGTCACCTCCCACATGGACAACATCGTCCTGAAGTTTGCGGACAACACCGTAGTGATAGGATGCATCGCTGGTGGTGACGAGGCAGCCTACAGGAGGGAGGTGGCCAGGCTGATGTCATGGTGCAGAGACAACAACCTCACCCTCAACACAGACAAGACAAAGGAAATGATAGTGGACATGAGCTCCTCAGCCACTGTTCATCCGGGAGCTTGAAGTGGAGAGGGTGAGCAACTTTAAATACCTGGGTGTCCACATCAGTGAAGACCTCACTTGGACACCTCACATCACGCAGCTGGTCAAGAAGGCCCAACAGCGGCTAGCTATATTTTCTGAGGAGGCTGAGGAAGTTTGGCATGTCGCCTAAGATCCTCAGCAACTTCTACAGCTGCGTGATTGAGAGTGTGATACAGTAATACAGTTATGCAAGGTACATCAACATACATTGTACATATAAAGAATCCTCAATATATTTCTAAATAAATATAGGTTTGGCATTTTTGTAGTCGGTAGATTATTTTGACTTGGTCATTTTATAAGTAGCTTGCAGGCTGAAAAAGTGCAAGTACCCCTGCTATAGACATGCTTATAATCATTTATGCAACAAAAGTGAAACTAGTCCCATTGTTGCATTGCTTACATCCAGTCTTTCATTTCTCTGATTGGTTTAATCTGCCTCCACGTGGAGAGGGACCAAACTAATTCTCTGTGTGGAAAAGAAAAATAATTAGAATGGTTCAATAGTAAACCGACTTAGGAGGAGGTTTAACTTTTGCAGCTGCCTTTTTGAGATAAATTCACCAAAATAGAATATAATTATATTACTTTTACAATGCTGCTGGATGCCTTTAAAACAGTTACATCCATTAAACAAAAGGATGGTATCATGGACAAACAGGAGAGACACAGCTGTGACTCCACTGTTGCTGAGACTGTGAGGGATCTGCTCACTGACAGTGGACTGTCAATATTTGTGCTACAGACTGGATGATTTGTCCACTTGGTTTTTTGTGCAGTATATTTTCTGTAATGCACATATTACACTGACAATTCCCCAATATGTTTTTTCTCAAAAAGACATTTCTAAGTGGTATGTGTAGGTGATACTAATACCTACTTCCACTGTAAACAACGCAGTGTAGCTACTGGTAAGGTTAATTTTACCATGCAACTGCAACAAGAACAGTAATTGCAGTAGATATAATTATTACCTCCTTCCTAGTTAGTAATAGTTGACTAATTTTTTTTCAAATGTGTTCAGCCCTTTGTCAAACCTCGGATTCAGGAAGAACAATGTGGTTTTCGTCCCGATTGTGGAACACTGGACCAGCTCTATACCCTCTCTAGGGTGCTGGAGGGTTTATGGGTGTTTGCCAAACCAGTCCACATGAGCTTTTTGAATCTGGAGAAGGCATTAGATTGTGTCCCTCGTGGAACCCTGTTGTGGGTGCTCTGGGAGTATGGGGTCCAGGGCTCTTTGCTAAGGGCTGTCCGATCCCTGTACAACTGGAACACCCACAACAGGGCGCCACGAGGGACACAATCTAATGCCTTCTCTCATCTTTCTGGGATGAGGATCAGCACCTCCAAATCTGAGACCATGGTTCTCAGTCGGAAAAGGGTGGCTTTACCCCCTTAGGTTGGTGGAGAGCTCCTTCCTCAAGTGGAGGGATTTAAGTATCTTGGGGTCTTGTTCCCAAGTGAGGGGAGGAGGGAGCGTGAGATTAACAGACGGATCAGTGTGGCTGCTGCAGTAATGCGGTTGATGTACCGGTCTGTTATGGTGAAAAAGGCACTGAGCTGCAAGGCAAAGCTCTCGATTTTACCGGTTGATCTACGTTCCTACTCTCACCTATAGTCATGAGCTTTGGGTCATGACCCAAAGATCAAGATCCTGGATACAGACGGCCGAAATGAGCTTTCTCTGCAGGGAGATATGGTGAAGGAGCTCGGTCACCTCGTGAATACCTCCCTAGGGAGGTGGTCCGGGCATGTCCCACCAGGAGGAGACCTCGGGGAAGACCTAGGGCACGCTGGAGGGACTATGTCTCTTGGCTGGCCTGGGAATGCCTCGGTATCCCCCTGGAAGATCTAGAGGAAGTGTATGGGGAGGGGGAAGTCTTGGTGTCCCTGCTTAGACTGCTGCCATTGATAAAAAGAAATCATGCATTTTACATACCCATACATTTAAACTCAACAAACTGGGTTTAGTTTCACTAAACTATGCTTTGTTAAACCCAGTTTAATTCTAAATGGTGCAAGGCTATACTCATTTTAAAACTGGTTTAACTAGTTTTAAACTGAGTTTTACTGAACTTGTTTTAGCACTAATCTGAGTTTAAATAAAACCTTGTTGGTGTTACCTAAGTGAATACTTTAGCATACTGGTGGTTCATTTAAACAGTAGAGGTCATACATTAAAAGAGTTGTTGCTGGGCAGCTGCAGATGGACAGGAAGTACCAGAGAAACAAGACAAGAGCGAGCCACACATCACACAGCAGCTGGGAGCCCAGTGTGTGGGGTATTTGTGGAGAAAGAGGAAGTCATGTGACCACTGTCCTTCTGTCAGTCACCCTGTCACATGAACTACACATGCCTCCTTTTGTGCTTGTGTCTGATACAACATGTGTGTGGTAAAGGCCTGTAAAGCTTCACTTTGTCTCATTTAACATGCATAAGGCCGAGGCACTTCTCCAGACGTCTCCTTCACTTTGGCCATATTCTTCCAGTGTTTCCAGTTACATTTAATTGTCCTAGCGTGACTCTTCCTGTGCTGTGTGTGCGTATGTCTGGGCCTGCTCGCGGGCCTGCTCCTTAATGAGAGCAGACAGTGCCCCACAACACAACCACAGACCTGTCTGCTCACTTCCAGATATATGGTGTGACCAGGCTGCTGAACTTAACAGCACTGGCATGTACCAGTAGCACAGGCAAATCAGAGAAAAACAGGCCTGGAAGAGCTGAGGAGGGTCAGCCCGGGACAGTCACCTCAGGTTAGAGCACATACTGCTCCACAAATACAGCCACTACACTAGGTCAATGCAAATACTGAATACACAAACAAATAAAGAGAAATGTTATAAATCAGGAGAGATACATTACATCTCTCTCAAATAGAATAGAACACAATGAATTGAATTCTGTGTGTTTTTGGTTTTGATTTTTACCTCTTTTGTGGCATGTACTTTATACATTATTATTATGAATTTATTTGATTGGGACAGTGCATGTTAATGAACATACATGAGACACAACCACATGAATGTAAACATGCCAGAATGTAGCCTTAGGTTAATTTCCATTCGTTGTCCCAACATTCTCCCACATTCATACACCAGTGCTGTGTCACTGTAGGCAAGGAGGGTTATGTGCCTTGCCCAAGGACACAACAACAGCGTTAACTGTGGGGAAAGTGGAAATCAAACCGCCAAACTTACGTTTATAGGAAAACAACTCTATCACTGAGCCACTGCACCCCATACACATAAATTGAAGTTAATCCCTGTTTATGACACAGCTCATCTGTCCTGTTGCTCATTATTTCCTTCTGTTCTAATGGGACACATACAAAGGGGTGTTAGTGGAACATTATTACACAAAATTACTTTTTTGAAATGGGCTTGATGCTTTTGTACTTTTTTTTTTCTTACTAAAAATTCATGTACCGATGTGGAGCTTTTTTTATCAACAACCCAAATACGGGCATGACTGTCAGCAATGGAAATGTAAAACCAGCCATATTTATTAATATTTTTAAGAACAGTAGGGTAGTCTTTTAATTTATCCATTCTGTTAACTATAAACTCTATTATACTCTAGCTATAAAATTGTTCAGACTGTTAACTTTATACTTTGCCAGAGTAAAGCCAGTAGCAAGGCTTGTTTGTCATTTTATTGTCTGCACCAAATGAAAACTGTGAGACATGACCTAACCTCAAAGGAATTTGTTCATTTATAGAAGGCTATATTTGAGATGATCACCTCAGGTGGTTGGTAGTGTTGTCATAAACTCAACACAATGGCCGACTTGGCTCTCTCTGTATTATAGTCAATGGATTCTTGATTGTCTCAGCTCTCAACATGTCGGGAACTGACGTATTCATTTACAGTAAACAGATACCTGGTTTACCAGAAATAATGTCTTCTCTGTTTCTCTCACAATGTGGCCAAGGTTCATTTGAGACTTTAATGTATACCATCATTTATTCACACGTAAACTGAAATACGCCTTATTGGCATGTTCTATGACATAAATGGAAGCTGTGCAACAGTGAATCCTTACGCTTCTTTCTGTCACTGCATGATGAACAAAAGACGCTCCAAAGTTCTGATACTAAACTTGAATACTTCATATTATGGTCTCTGTGTTTTTCATCTCCAACCAATTGACATTAGAAAGGCTCACAACAATCTGGGGGAAAAAAATGGTATTTTGTATTTTGAGAGCAGAGGAGGCTCAGACAAGGATCTAACCTCAGGTTAGAGCACACACCGCTGCACAAATACAACCACTTTACAAGAATGTCCTCAAGCAAGTTTACATACACCTGCTTCAATGCATGCTTCTCTTTAACAAACACGAGGAAACATGTTAAAACTTTCACTCAATAAGTGGCTCATGTGGTAAAATACAGAGCTCCGGAAGTCTCGTAACTCATGTGTGTTCGATCCGCCATATTGGCAGGAAACAGAGCACAAACACAAAAAGCACCAGTGTCAATCTCAGACTATATCAGACTATTAAGCACTGAGGTTATTGCTAGCTAAATTTCACAAAACTAAAATCTCTTTCCCTGACTTATCATGCACCAGGGAAATGTTACAGCTCACAGACATAAACTATTATCTCGCAAGTACTCGCTCTTAAACTTGTAGCTACTACAGTCTTTTTTACGCACAAAGTTATTACATTGTGGGATTCATAAATGTGAATATTGCATCTACTCTCCGCCGTGTCACTAATTTCACCAGAGACCAGTGGCAGGAATAAAAATACCAACTCTATGTATTTTCCACCAAGAGAATTTTCTTTCCACTTTAGTGTTAGAAACAGATCAGTACAAATGTATTTCTATTGCCAAAACAGGTCCAAAGTTGTCCTAAAACCATACCATACTTCTACAGTAACACTTTGGTTTCATTACCTGTACGTTGTTGCGTTTTTTAAACCAAAACTTCTTGTTTGTGTCATCTAAACCATGTATTTAACCATCTATTGTGCTCGTTCTTATCTTCTTCTACATTGAGGATTACATAGAGGCCTAAAACAGACACTTCCTTTAGAGCGAGCATATAGTAATTTTCACACAAGGGGAAAGCACAATGCACATTTGGGTAATAAAAAAGCCATAAATGCAATTTATAGCACCTTTATGTGGGAAACAGCAGTAACATTTGGACTATAGCATCACTTTTAATGGATTCTTCTTGATAACAGCTCCATTAAACGAGCTCAAGAGCCACCTTGTTGATTTCTGACTGGAGGAGGTGTTTTCGGGTTTTGTGAATGGAGACGTAGCTCCTGTCTCTGTGGCATACGCTCAAACTCCACACACTAATGACTCTGTGTACCCATACTCAGCCTAATTGGGCGGGCAGAGGGTCCAGAGCAGGAGATGGTGCCAAACCTGTGTAGACTCAGAGGCAGGTAAGTGTCGTCCATGTCCTGCTCAGACCCAGAAGACTTGTTACACAAAGGTAGAGCAAGTACAGCTGGCGGCAGGGCTTTTCTAAACACGTTTTAAGACTACGTGGTTTGATTCGATGCGAAACAATCTATATTTACCACAGAGAATAAATGTGTGAGTGTACATCTCCAAGTGTTATCCCTGCAACGTAATTGTCCAGAGAGTCCCCTTCCTCGGGCCCAAAGTTTCTGATTACCGATGGTCTGGGGCTGCATTAATACTTGTGGCCTGGGCAGCTTACATCTGGAAAGGCACTATCAGCTGAAAAAGTATGTACATACAGTATTCTTCGATCAGACAAGCATAGGAAGATATTATAAGGTGTAAAAATATGAGCTGTTGAATCTCTACCACTTTCGAAAGATTGCTATTTTGTTCTCATTTTGTTCAGTTCTGTGCTCAAACACAGACGCATGTAGTTTATGTTCTCTCTAATGGTATGTCTGTGTCATGCTCTGATTGAATGATAGACAGAATTAATCACAGTGAAGTGTGGGAGGGGCTCTGCACAGTGGCACTCAGTCACAGCCAAGTCATGAGCCACTTTAGACCTAGTTGTTGATGTTGTTAAAAACATCAGTCGCTCACAACATGCTTCTGAACTTGCAGCACCTTGGAAATGGCTGTATTTGTTTTAGAAGAATAAAATTGAACACAATAGTATTTCTCATTGTAATTAAATATACTAAGCACTAAGCAACAAAATTTACCAAAATCTTGGAGTTGCTGTTCCAGCAAGACAATGCTAAACCACATACCACATCCATCACAACAGCATGGCTTCGCAGTAGAAGAGTCGGTTGTCACGCCTTCGCCAACCACCTCCAAACTTACCTCCACAGTCACACACATTCAGAAACCAGAGCTGTGGCCCTGGAGGCAAGCAGGGTTAAATGTTTCAATTGAGGGTTCTCCATCACACAGACAACAGATTGCAGTGTATGGCTTCACTTTCGGAACATCCTTCTCAGCAGAGAGCTAACCATAGTAAGGCACACCTATGTTGTACCTGTAAAAGCTCACCAACCCCATCCACACAGCACTGCTCAATAGGACTATAGAAACCTACATAGAGATGCTTACTCAAAGTATTTGAAGCACTTTATAAGCCATGATGTCCCCAAGCCTCAGTGCACCCCAACCTGAAGGCTCCTCTAACTTGAATTAGTGCTGTGGAATCAGCTGTGTCCTGGATTGGGAGATAAAACCAAGAGGAGCGACCATTCCTGCCTCTACCCTCGCCTCCAGCCAAAATCTGGACTAACGATTAAGTAGGATTACGTGGTGTGCAGCGAGGTTTTAGTGACAGAGCGAGAGGGTGTAAGTGTGTGCGTGTGAGCGTGCACGTGAGAGAGACACACCGGGAGAGTGACAGTGCAAAGGAGAGCGAGCTTTTGTTCCAACTGAGCCCCTAATTAGCCGGGCTAATTGAGCTGTTAATTGATCTGTTGTCTTAATTAAACATCTCCCGACGCTTCTTTGCTCCTGTAGTCGGGATTCGGAGGGATCTGCGAGTGGGTGTGGAGTGCTGAGGTAGCTGCCCAAACACATGATGATAATCTGAGAAGGCTGATGACTCCATTAGACACTTTGGCTTGTTGTACTCGCAGGCTAAAGCCATCATTACAGATCTATTTGTGCCACTGAGAAAACGCCTTTAACATCCAATCTGATTATATTAATCTATGCAAGATGTACTTTGATAAAGCTGCCAATTTCAGTCAAATCCGTGGACTGACAGCAGAGGATTTAACTACACATTATCCTCTCCTCAGGAAAACACCCAGCAGTTTCTTTGTCAAATTTAACAGACTTTAATTATTTTTATCTGGAGGCAGGTACTGAATACTGAATGTATCGGTCACAAAAAGAGAATAGATGAGACAGAGTACAATAGATGCTTTAAAACAGGGGTCCTGAACCTTTTAATACCATGCACCACTTTCGAAACCAGCAATCTTTTTACAAACCATTTCGGAAAGAGGAGAATGATCAAAATACTTTACTTAATGTAAATCTAATAAAATTTGCCATAATGTTGAGCCCTGGGCTTCTGTTGTGATCTTTATATATTCTGCCTTGACTTTAACCAGAATGTTGTAATGTTTGAAGTTGTCTCGAATATAGATTTCAGGCTACTCTCATTTGTGATGTCAAGCATTTGGTCTTCCTCACGCATAGATAGGACCAGTTCACCTGGCTGGTTCACAAATGGGTTATGAATCCATTCATTCTGAGTTCGAGGGTCTTTTGTGGATAAGAAAAGCCTCATTTGAGAGTTGTTAGCCACATACGTATTACATAAAGTGGGCTTGGACAGTGTTTTATCACCTGCCATAATTTAAGTAGGACTCTGGTATTTTCTCTTAACTGCAGTTTTCTTATTGTTTCTCATCATTAGCATTTTTCCACTTATCAAAGAAGCGCTTATTTATTTATTTTTGCTAATTACCTCAGTTCAGTGTGTTGGCTAAATTGGCAGCACACAGAGCTGTAAGTTAGTCAAGGGCACTCTCACTGGGAAAGAGCATCCGGCGGAGGTTTTAAAAATTAAACTGGACAATTGCAAAAGTACAAAATCCATAAAAATTTATATTTTTACCAGTAGAAAATGAGGGGGTTGTAGACCCCTGCAATAAAGGGAGCACCAGCAAGGATTTGCTGTGCACAAATTTATAAAGTTAAGTGATGTCATGTGTTTATAAAAGAAAAAACAAAAGAGAAATAAATATTGAAAAAGATTGTGGTATGGAGAAACACAACAAATGTGCCGAGAAGCCTTGTTTCCATTGAGTGGTACAATACAGGTTGTGTCAGTATGGCTCCGTTTTGAGTAGTTTCCTCTGAAGAGGCTCATGTTTTGCACTGCTAATAATAATATAAAGAGTAGAGTAAATACTAGTCTGTAGTGGTGTGAGGCTGATAACCATGCACAGTACAAGAGGAGTTTACAAACTCAAAATCTATCTTGAACTGCTCCAAGCATTCATAGCCAAACCTAACCTGCTGGTGTGACCAATGATGTGGCAGTACTAACAGGTCCAAGCGTGTTTTAGGTTTGGGCTCACTCACAAATCCTAATTCTAATCCACATATTCATCTAACGATTTAATGTTCTATATTTCTTTTTTATTTTAATCACATTCAAATACTCACTATGCCCTAGTAAAAAAAATCATATACTAAAAATAATATCATCATCATGAGGATGTTGCATGTTTTAATTACATCTTGAACAGATGGCCAAGCAAAAACACTTGATTTGATTTTCTCTGGGAAATTTGGGGAAAGGAAAATGAACAAATGACCTAAGCTGAGAATCTTATTCCTGTATTGTACATTATAAAATTTAAATTATTGCCTGGAGTTAAAAAAAATGCATGTAAATGCCTGTGTAAGGCGCTCTCAAACAGAGTAAATTAGCCGAGTTTATTATCATTTGCCGCTTAAAAATATGTCATCTTTAACATCAGCTTGTTTCCTCTGTTTTAACAAAGGCTGAATGCTGTTAAATTCAACGTGTGAATGCAGCAATTAACTAAAGGGTACTGTGGCCTCAAAAGCTTAATTTTCTACTGTTCGTAAACCTGGACAAAGACAGAAGTCTGTGCACTGTGAACCAGAATTTATTTTGTTTTAACCTGACCACATATCTTAGGTGTGACACTAAAGCTATGCATTATTTTAGTTTTTATTTTTTTCAAAAGCCAACAAGCTTGGCATTGCAACATGATAACGCTGTACAATGGGACTCTTGTGGAATAAAGTCATCCATTGAGAATGTTGTATATCACTAGTAAAGGTTAATGCTGCTCTGGTTGTTTGCTGAACCACTTCTTTGATATATTTTCTTATGAACAGTGACAAAAGTCATTTGTTTTCTTCTAATTACAAATCTACTTATTCGCTGTTTGTATGTTTAAAGTTCTCACGGTCACCTTTTCTTCTTCACTGTGTCTTTGCTGTCTGGGCACACACACACACACACTTGCATGTTGCTTTTCCTTGTGTAGGTGTGTTTGTGCGTGTTTTTGTCTGTATCCAGGGAGAGGATGCAAAGCAGAGACGCTAACTTTATCATCTGCTCAGAAGGCCGGTGGCAGATGGTGTTCTGGGGACTGCTGTTTTTCGAGCCGAACAGCACGTTAAAGGCGGGCTTTGTGCACCGTTCGACCAGTGGGTGTCATCGAGGATGTGGTGAGATAAGAACACTGGCATGAGGTAAAAAGAGACGGGCTCGGTCAAATACTCATGTCAGCTCTGAGAATGATTAATTGACGGTGCTAATGGTTAACCAGCGTCTTCCTGAGAATGTCACATGAGTTAATGGAAGCGCTTCACTGGGTTGACCTGTGAGAATAGGCACATGCTAAACTTTCTCCTGCTTTTGATTTTGCATGACAAAGCAGAAAAAGGGAAAAAATTACCCAATGTTGTGTTTTCTCTGCAATATTTATGTAAATTTTATTTGGTATGTTGCATGTATTCCTCAAAAAGGTTGTTTCTGTAATATGGTTTTGTTTTTCTGTGAAGGTTCTCAGTCATCCAGTTCATCTAAAAAAAAGGTTAAAATAATGTTTGTTTGAACTTTAGACTTATCCCTTCTAAATGTTAAGAAATTAAACTTTTTGTATTTGTATAACTTTGCTGCAAATTTCTTTGCTGTGAAAAATATGTGGACATCATAAAAGACATTATACTATATACGTATTATAGCCACATGGCATCATAAATGTCATAAATAAACCTTTTACTTTTTGCAACAAAATGCCACTGTTATATTACATTATACATAGTATATTTTTCATAATCCATACAAAGGCAAGGCATGTTTATTTATATAGAACCATTCATACATACAGCAATTCAAGGGCAGTACCAGTGAAGTCATTAATGTAAATACAGCATTAACTGTTATGTGATATTATAGTTGTATAGTATAATATGTTGCATTAATGGTTATAGTATATCATTTCTACTTATCATATACCTAAAAATAAAGCTCATAACTGTTTCTTGATTTAATATATTGACTATGGGGATAGACAATTTTCTTTTAACAGTGTAAGGTTTCACAGGAGAATCACAAAAGAGCCAAATTCATTTTATTTTGGAACCTTTGAGTCTCTCTGTGTGTGTCATACAATTGTGCTCATAAGTAAATACCTTGGCAGAATGTTTTTGGCCACCTTTCAGACAAAATTTATGTTAACTCAAAATCTTTTCAACTTGGCAACTCTAAAGTGTTCCTAGTGAATGAAAGTGAGAGTCTGTCTCTATACGTCAGCCCTGCGACTAACTGGCCACTGTCCAGGGTGTACCCCGCCTCAGGCCCAAAGCTGCTGGGATAGGCTCCAGTCACCCGCGACCCCTAACCGGACAAAGCGGTAGAAAAATATTTTCTTTCACTCATAGTTAGTGGTTGGGTAAAGCCATTTATTGTCAAACAATTGTTTTTACTCTTTTTAAATCATAATGACAACAGAAACTACCCAAATGACCCTGATCAAACGTTTACATACCCAGTTCTTAATACCATGTATTGCCACCTTTAACATCAATGACAGCTTGAAGTCTTTTGTGGTAGTTGTGGATGAGGCTCTTTATTTTTTCAGATGGTAAAGCTGTGCATTCTCCACAGGGACTTTCCACTCCCCAGACACTTCCCCCAGCTCTTCCGGGGGAACACCAAGGCATTTCCAGGCCAGCTGAGAGATATAGTCCCTCCAGTGTGTCCTAGATCTTCCCCGCGGTCTCCTCCCGGTGGGACAGGCCCGGAGCACCTGCCCGGGGGCATCCTAGAAGCATCCAAAACAGATGCCCGAGCCACCTCAGCTGGCTCCTCTTGATGTGGAGGAGCAGCGGCTTCACTCTGAGCTCCACCTCCTGACCAAGGCTCCTCACCCTATCTCTAAGGGAGCACCCAGTCACCCTACGGAGGAAACAAATTTCAGCCTGTATCCGTATCCCCCACATATTCTAATAGATTATTAAAAATATGTGTAATTTTTTTGTAACTTTTACAATAACAAAAAAGCCTCATTATTTTCACAAAATGGGCCTCTTGACTAACCTACACAATCATCTGTTTGTTTTGGTTTGTTATGTTCGATGCTGTTGCCCCTGCCTGAGTTTTCAATAATCAAACACGCTGAGCACACCATGGCAGATGTCACGTCCATACTCTGTGGACTATTAAAGAGGTTACCATGGCAGCACAAGGTGGTCACGCACCCACAGATCTACTACAGCTGTAGCACTGTATGTCACGTAGGAGACCAGAAGTGGATTTTAATTGGAGTTTTCATGTGTGTTTTTTAAATAGTTCTGTATGTGGTCATTGGAAATTTACTTTAATGAGCCCCAGGAGCATCTGAGATACACTATTTGACAGTAATGTGTGTTGAGTTCTGTGTTTCAAGAACTAATGCAAACAGAAAGCATTAAAGAAAAATAAAAAGTCTATGACAAAGGATACTGGGCATTACAGTTCAATTACTGTTTCTTTGTCTTCCTTCATTTAAAAATTGAATATGACCAGATAGCTAACTTTATGAAATTAACTTATTTAGCGAACTTTACTAAGCATTAGCACAATTAATAAATAATGTGCACAGAAATTAAGGTAAAAGTAAAGATATAGGTCCGGATCTCCAAAAGCCTTGTGCTATTGCAAAACCCATTTTTTGCCTAGAAATTGCATATTTCCAGTGCAGTTTAGCTCAAGAAAAGTGTGGGCACTAATAACTGTGTGACTGGCCTCATGTTTGTGGCATTCCCCTGACATGTTGCAGAAATTGAGGAGGAGAGCCTTTAAAGGAAGTGCCTTATTTACAAGTTTCCAACTTGCAAAAATTGTACAACTTAAAAAACATGTTCTAAGTGAATCACTAAATTAATCAGAACGCCATAGATACGAGATGTTATTCACACTGCCACTACAAAGATATCTGCTGTTAACTGTCCACATTTGTGTAGTTAGTAAAACAAATCAAGCTAGTAGTCTCATAAACTTGCAAGGTTATATTTTTTATAAAGTTTCAAAAAACTTTACTGTCCATTTTCACAGGTCTGTTATTCCAGTCAAATATCCACACATTCCACTGGAACTCCTTCAGAAACTATGCAAGACTTCATATTTACTGTTTAAAAGTTTGCAATAACCCTAATATTAATTATTTGCTGAATATAGATAATTTAATATATCTATTGTGTGTGCCTCTCTCCTCCTGCTGCAGGTTAATGGAGCATCTATGGGATTCTATGGGAAGGTAAATGATAAGAACGATTTATGTCGAATGACTCAACATGCTGTGGGATGTATACATTGCAGATTTTCTTAGTTTCAGGCCTCCATCCGTCATAAGTAAGCATCCATGTGCTTTCTAGACGAGACTGTCACTCAGTTGTGTGTTAACTTGACTTGGCAGTAATTATTTAACTGAGCTGGAATTTAACACTTGCACAGTTTTAATAAAAAAAATAAAAAATCTAAATAAGCCACTTCCTGCAACGCAATCGCAAATTAGCACCTTGTGTAAAATTATGCTGCTAAGTAGATCTGGCCCATTTTCTCATACAGCCTAAATTTTCTGCTGCCTTAAAAACCATATGTTATAGTAGCATGTTTCTAATGAAATATTCATTTGTAAGACCTTTGTGTATAAAATGATTCTTTATAGCAACTGATGAAGAGTGAATTTCTCTATTGCCCAGCTGTTCCTACTGCTTGTTACAAAGACTGCAGTAACAGCCATAACACTCACCACCACTTTACCAACCCCTTTAGTGTGGATACTTCCTATTTTTGTGAAGTCTGCAAAAACATTGTATGCGTTTTAAGTGGCTGTTAGAATCATGGTTTTACTGCAACTTCCCCTGAGTTAACTGAAGCCACTTGGCCTTTTAAAGAAAAATAATATCTACTTCACTTCTGTGTTCAGCAGCGATACTAAAAGCAGAAAAAGTTTTGTGAGCCACAGCATTCATCGTATATTATCAGCCGTGACAGCTTTTCAATCTTAATTGGATCTTTGTCAGGTCGTAAAAAACACCAGATTCCATAGTGTGATTTAAAACTGCGTCTGTGCCGTGCAGCGCGTACAAGCCAATGCGATTTAACATCAGACAGAGAAGTGCTATATATCAACTTTCACATCAGTACAGAGGAAGACTGTGTGGCAGACTGCTGGTGCAACGCCTAAGTGTTATGTTTTATCGACACTGACGCTTGCACGGCACTGTTTATGAGAGATATGACCACAACTGTAAGTCAAAGCCTTCTGGTTTTCATCTTAGGTGTTGCAGATAGTAAATGTCAGTGTCACTCGTATTTCTTTATGTCACACAGTAGACGGCTTACTTCCTACTTGTAATAATTCATGGCCACGGTGTGTTGTGAGTGCTGTGATATCAGCTGTCCTCTCGCGTAAGGACGTCAGGGTTCACGCTCGGACATTATTCACACTTTACCTAAACAGATTCGCTTGGCACAGGATTTGATCGGACATCTCTGGAACATGTTACGTCTGTCAAAATAAGGATTTGCTAAAAGGGTTTTGTTCTTGTTTGAGTGGCAATGGTCTGAGAGAAGACAAAAGTGCAGATTAGATTGAGCAAGGTTAAATGAACACTGACTGATCTCCGGGTTAAAGGTCAGAGGTCACCGCAAGTTCAAGCTCATCTCCAAATAGGTCAGGTGTCATCCAAAGTAGGTCAAGTGGGTCAAAGGGTAGAAAAAGTGCATACAGACAGTCAAGACCAGAACAAATGGAAGGATATTGACATTTTATAACATTTGTATAGTTTCTGCTATTGTAATTAGCTTTTTTAATTATATCAAATATACTATGTTGCCAGTAGAGTAAATCCAATAACTGTCTTGACCTGGATGACTGAGAACCTTCACAGACATGTTGCAACAAAAGAAGTGATCAAAAGAGTCAAGGGACAAAAAAAATACATAAATTACTAATTGTAAATTAGTTGGAGTTTGTGGCCTAACATTAAAATATTAAAATTTATCTAGGTTTATATACATCATAAAATAGCTCTTTTGTATTTGTGTTGTCTATAATAACTGTAAAACCCACACACCAGCGTCTACATTAATACTGCATATCCTTCTAGCAAACTGGTTTGTTAAAAAAATGGTCAACGGGAGAATGAAGCAGTGCATTGTGGACTCAAGTTATTTATTGACTTCAATCTTTTTTATTTATTTATGAACAAACAAATTCAACAATAAATTAAAAGTGTAAGCATTCAACACAGGAAGACAAAAAATTGATGACAATACATAGAAATACAATACAAGTTATTTTTTTAAATCATTATTACCATCTTTGTCTTCTTTCTTTTTTTACTTTTAACTTTGCCCTCCCTCATTTTTTTAGGGTCCAGATATTTGCCATTACCTCGTAGCTATGTTAGCTCAACCAAGTATTTTACAGTAATAATTTCAGTTTTCCTTGTGTCATGAAAACGTGGAGTTTGTCAGGGGCTTGAATACTCTCTCTCTGTATCATGAGCTACTTTGCGTCCTGTGCCAGTCCATTAGCGGCAGACCACATGGCACACTGTAAGAGCTGGGTGGGAGGGAGGAGGCGGGAGTAAACAGGAAGTCATTATTCCACTTCCTGCAGCTGCTTTACACCTACTGACCACATGGACAGGCAGGAATAAACCAGTAATAAACTGAATATTAACAGGTGTTTTACCACATGCCTGCTTTTCTCTCTCCACTAAACTATTTCTGGGTGTGAAGTCTCCAAAATGACACGCTTTCCTCAGATGAGCCCATTAGAGCGGAGAACAGAGCGCGGTGTGGGTGTGCGTCTGTGGCCGTCTGCCTGTGCGCGTGCTGCTGGTTGAGTCAGGGAGCAGCTCTCTGTTTGAGGGAAACTTTGACAGCCTGGCGTCTTTGTTCTAAAGTTCAGACAGAGAAGCAGATGGCTCTTCTCAGTGTGACTTAGTGCTCGCTATAGCTGCGGAGTGCAACTTCACCGCCTCTGGTGGTGCCGCCGGGACGGTATAGACGGCAGGCAAGCTCAGAGTCAACTTTACTGAAACTGAAAAGTCAGATAATGTTATTTTGCTTTTTCTGACCTTGGTAAAAACTTGTATTTGTACATTTAGTTTTATTTATTTCGGTCCCCATAAACAAAATAAATAAATTCAACTATACAACACTTTGTTGGGACTGCAGATGGAATGTAGCTTGTTGCTAAATCGGGTACAAAGCATCTCTTTTTTTGTGAGAGTAATATATTTGTACTTAGTCCCTGAGAAATAAAGAGTAAACTAAACTAATGTTTCATACACATAGACCAAAAGGGTGTAGGCTGAAGTCGAGACTTATTTTTTGCCTACACCTTTCAACATCCAAACCAAAATAGCAATGTATCACAACAAGAAAACCCAAAACAACTACAATGCTCAAAACAGAATTTAAACATCACCAGTACCATCATAACACCAGTTATGATTATATAACCAGTTAAACCCCCCACATTCCTAATTTAAGGCCCCAAAAATGTTTCATGGCATGTTTTTGAGAAAAGGGTTATAGGAAATTTGTAATTAAATCTTACTATGCACATACCTCATAGTTTTGAACCTATTGCCATCCCAAATTTTGAATGCAAAATCTCGAGCAAACACGAGCAGAATGAGCACACAAATCTTTCCTCACATGTGCAGAATTTTACATCGAGGTCGCAGCAGAGCGGCGAGAAGAGAACTTGAGCAAACTCATGATCAGAGGACGTTCATGTGCATTCGTAGCTTTTAAAGTGAGTTATGATTTACACATGTGAATTCAAATAAACTGCTCGTGGTCATATTCATGTCGCCTTCGAGTTTTGTCATTATTTTGACGCCATAGATTTACCTCAAGCTGAGAGCCGGGAGGCGTGTCAAAAGTTGATGCACAAGTCCCGTTTGAACTCAGACACGATTCAGGTTAAACTGAAAACTGAAAACTGCATAACCTACCTCATTGTCTTCTACTATCTTAAACCACTTTTTGTCTAATATTTTAACCATTGCTTATTAAATTTGCAATACCCTGAGCTGCAGTAGCTTAGCTAACAGATAAAAGAGCAACCAACTCACCCACAGCCTGTAACGGCTTTATGGGTAGGTGCCGTTAAACTGATAATACCACCGCAACTACAGTATGTTGTAAACAAATATTTGTTAATATATTACTCGGTCTAAAATTCACGGTCTTCAAATTTAAGATGATTTACAACAAATTTAAGACCTTAAATTTGATCAAACTGAACCCTGATATTTGTGTGATCAAAATATCCAACCTTATTTATGATTCTAACATTTTTTATAAATTAAATAGAACAAAACTAATCAACAATACAATATATATAGTGCATTATAATCCAGGATGTGTTTGATGTGGTTTCCATCTTAAACTACTGTCAGTTGTTAATCCTAACACACTTTTTCTACTGCAACCATCAATATTTATTAATACTTCTGAGTTTTCTTTACAATGACCATACATTATTACTTTAGTTTTATTTAAATTTAGAAATATTTTATTTATACCCATCCATGTTTTTAGTTTAATTAATCCAATATTTACTATATTTATTAGAGTATTGTAATTAGCACTAAAACAGACTACGTACATCAGTGTCATGTGCAAACAGTAAGAGTTTCAATAATGTAGAGACATTAAATATGTAATTTATAAATAACTTAAATAAGGACCCAAATGATCCTTGAAGGACTCCACAAGCAATGCTCAGTTACTGTGATACAAACTTCACAAACTGTTGTCTCTCATTGAAACAGCTTTTGATCCAGTTAAAAGCCACTCCCCTGATGCCATGCCTTTCCAGTTTATTGAGTTAGATTTAATATTTAAGTGTATTAAATGGATTTCTTAAAATCATTAAATATTCCGACTGCACTCTTATCGACTTCGGCCTTCTGCAGGCTGCAGGAGGATGGTTGGAGAGAGACTGAAATATCTTCTGCACACTCTTGGATTAAGGAGATGGCAGTGTGTGTCAATTTAGAGAAGTTAACATATATTACAAGCGGTAAAGCGCAGCAATTTGGAGACATGTGGGCACCTTTAATTGATTTCCTTAAGCAATAAGAAGGAAAATGTATTATATTGCTTTGAATATATTTGGAATGTTTTTGTAACTTATTTTTCTTCTGGTGTAATAATTGTTTGTTATTTGGTTATTGTTTGTTTAATTGGAAAATCAATAATAAAAATGTGAAAAAATAAATAAATATTCCGACCAACCATACTGACTTTTTTTTATTAAATCATATTTTTTCATACATTAGTTAGTACACTCATTTTGGTGAATTAAAAACATATTGTCAGGATCTATTTCATCTTCCAAGTCGTGTGCATTATGCTCAGTGTAGTCACATGATTTCAGTTCATAGTCCACAATCCTTTGTTGTAGCCCTCTGTCATTAAGTAAATGAAATGTGATTGGATGTCATTGTATGAGTTGCTTATTTGAATGAGATTGTATTTATGTTTTTAGTATTTACTCTAGAAACCTTAACATTCACTGTCATTGACATTAAAATATGGTTTATGTTAAAAGTCTAAATACCCAACATGTACCATTGTGCTGTTGGGAGACTGGTCACTTGCTTGACAGAGGATGGCAGCTGTGACAGGGGCTGTTTAATTCTCATAACATCAGCCTCACTTCATTTTGGTTACTAAATAGGGATTTAATCATATCAAACTCTACGGTGGCCAAGAGAGCTCAACAAAATAGAAAAGCCAAGACACACTTTACAAAAAGAAACTGCCAAACTCTGTAAAAAACTTTGCTTCACTAAACCAGGTTTAAATGTAAATGGTGCAAAACAACGCTACTTTAAATTAATCTGGTTAAAGTAATTTTAAACCCAATTTTACTGAAATAGCAATGTATATTTAAATTAAACGTTGACAGTGGAATCTGACCAATGTTATTTGCAAATTTATCATAGATGTGGATTTAATCAATGACTTTTATTGTATTTCGTTTCTCATTCTAGCCATCTTACTTTTTAACTGACTGTTAAAAACACTATAAATGTGTTCCACTCATAAAAACAACCCTATTTAAATCCAGTCCAGCCTGAGGCAACAGTCCTGTACCCCTCATGACTCCGATCAGCTGACTCACGCACCCCCTACAGAGACAACAAGACAACCAAAGCCTCACATATGAACAAACTTTACCTACAGCGCGTTCTCACTCCTCTCTCTTTTCGCAAGATGTTTAGTCTTTAATGTATTTCAGAGAACATCTGCTAACTATCACTGAACCTCGTGGGATTTCCATTTAGCCCAGTTAATTACTCTATCAAGCAGGTTCATTATCATATTTCTCCTTTTAAAAAATGCAGCCGACACCGTGCTACGGCGTGTGCGTGCGAGCAGATAGGTGTAAGGCTAAGTGCGCTGTAGACACACTTGGGGTTACAGTGGGTGTGTGTGCTCGTACGTCTTGAGCACATTCCTAATTGCATGCGGTTGAGCCGTAATCCGTGCGTTAATGAAGCAGAGCCATCTTCGGGAGTGGGCCGCGGAAGTCGCAGAGGAGCTCTCGAGGGAGGACAGGGAGCTGGTATTAATCTTGATGAACAACAGGCCGGTGACTCGTGCTTGTCGGCATCATTCCCCACAGAGGTTATTCCAGGTGACTGATGGCAAGGCCCGCCACTCTCTCGAGTATTACGGCTGAAGTTTGAAATCCCACTGCTCACAACATTTAGGGCCTCAAGACTGAAGAGATCCATCTCCAATTCACAATCTAATTCACAAAACTTTTATTCTCTCACAAAGAAAAAACACAAAAAAAACAACTAAATTACATATTTTTCAAATAAAATGGCCAGTATCTGGAGTCCCTTTTTGCAGTACACTGAGAGCTGATTGCTCTTGTACCATCTTAAAGCTGTAGTTTGTATCTTAATCCAAATCAAGGAGAGTGAGTGCAGGGGCAGGGTCATTTTGAATGATCACAGTTACTGCTCCCTCCTCCTCCCTCTCAGAGTTGCTCCATGCCAGGCCATCTTCCGCGCTTGCGTGTGAGTGAGAGAGAAGCATCTGGGATGTTTACTGCCATATCATCATAACTTGTCAGCTAATTCAGAGTTAAGATTGTCTTTTAAAAACAACTTCATACCTGTTAATCTTCTCTCTCCCGCAGTTATACCATTTATGTTATCAGTTTCAAGTGTGTGGAAATAGCAGGTTAGATTTATATTGCACTCTTCTCCCGAGGGACCAAGGGACTCAAAGCGCTTAGAGTGAACAGTAAAGCTTTCAGGTTTATTTGTGACAAAATCACTCTACAGCCAAAGTTACTGAACAGTGGGACATGTTGACTTCTGCTCGCGCTGTATTTCAACTCTTTCTCAGCATTTCCTTATGGATCTTCTTCTGGTGTAAATCTGAGTGAGTAACATAATATGTTTTGTTTTTTATTACAAATCCGATTCTAAAAAAGTTAGGACACTGTTCAAATTGTGAATAAAAACAGAATGCAATGAAGTGGAAGTTTCATGAGAGCTACAAATTCCCAAAAAGTTGGGACAGGTAACTATAAGAGGCCGGAAATATAAACATATAAGGAACAGCTGGAGGGCCAGTTTGCAACTTATAAGATCAATTGGAAACATGCTTGAGTATAAAAAGAGCCTCTCGGAGTGGCAGTGATTCTCAGAAGTCGAGATGGGCATTCCCCCAATACTGCGTCAAAAAATAGTGGAGCAATATCAGATTGGAGTTTCTCAGAGAAAAAATTGCAAAGAGTTGGAAGTTATCATCATCTACAGTGCATCATATCATCCAAAGATTCTAAGAATCTGGAACAAGCTCTGTGCATAAGGGTCAAGGGCGGAAAACCAGACTGGATGCCCGTGATCTTTGGGCCCTTAGACAGCACTGCATCATAAACAGGCATGCTACTGTAATCAAAATCACAACAACAACATGGTCTCTACTTTGTACTTACCTGCGAAGTAGAGACATCTGAGAGACCTGTGTGCAATAAATAAAATTGGATTAGATTGGATTGTGTATGAGCCTAGAACAACAATTGATGAGCTGCTCAGGGCCTTTTACCACTGTTTAGAAGATCACAGTAACTTGGGGCGTTTTCATTCCTGAAAGTCATCACCAAAGTCCGCACAGACAACTCACTAATTGCTACACAGTATTTGTTAGGTTCAGTCAATTTTGGTTTTACACTACTCTGCTCTGCCATGATGAATGTCTAAAACTGACAGGGTTTATGTGTGCAGTGTTGTTAAGCAATTTGTTTCATATGCGACCCAAACCTCCCGTGAGGCTTCTAAACTTGCAAGGATGGTGGATTTAAATCACTATAACGCTCTTTAGGAAATGGTCAGATTCATAGGAGGCATCTGTCGTAGCGTGACAAGAAAAATAGAGCCATAGTTACATAGTTAATGCTTTGTATGTGTTTTTTAAACCCGACTGATGGGCTATTTTTCCCGTTTCCCTCTGTTCACTCTTTTACTTGTGTTTATTTGACCATGACTTCTGCATTTGGTCCAAAGGTCCCAACTATCACGCGCTTTAAGACTAAAAACTAACTCGACCTAAATATCACAACAAAAAATGCCTCAAAGGGCTTTACAAAGAGAAAAAGCGGCAAATAGACAAGTCCTTAGAGTCTCCATCTAGCCTCATACACCAGACCGTATTTTAAAGCAGGACAATGTGGTTCCGTTCTTACAGTAAATCCCTTCTCTCTGCGATTTTGTGGACGGCCCAATCACAAGCTGTTTGTTTACAGCAGGGTGTGGTTTTCTGGCCATTTTTGTCCGGTTTTCGTCCTTCAACCGGAAGGTAGGCGGTTCAATTCTCACTCTCCCCACAGTTCATACTGTCGTTGTGTCTTTGGGCAAGACACTTAACCCACCTTGCCTCCAGTGGCTGTAACACTGGTGATTACTGTAGAACTATGTAAGTCGCTTTGGATAAAAGCATTGGCTAAATGAATAAATGTAATGTCTAAAGAAGCCTGTAACTCATTGTCAGAAGAGTCAGTTTGTTAATCTGTAAGAGATCAACAATGAATCAAAATCTGTGTTCACAAATTTATTTTACATCAGATTTTGCGCTGCTTTGATGTATGAAGAACATAAAACTATAGTTACAACACAAACATAAATTGATAATATTATATAGTTTGGACAAATAAAGCGCATGGCTCTGAGCTGTGCCTCTTTTTAATGGCCAAACCCTGGTCTGACCTGCTCAACCAAAACCGGCACAGCCATCACATCTGCTACGAATCTAAGAAACCAGCAGCTGTGGGAAGTATAGACAGCCAGCTAATACAACAAAATGCAACAGCCATTGTGTCCCATTTATGCACAATGTGTGACAGAGCAATGAGAGGAGCCATGTCTCTTTTTATGCTGTAATGGCTTTTCTGGTCTTGACTTGGTGTCAACCTGGTGTCTTGAGCCTCGTCACCACTTTTGAGTTAGGTACAGGTTGGGCCAGTGTGGGTAACCCATAAAGAGGCACTTGTTTCCACTCTGTAGAGAAACGTCTGCTATGAAAACAATGACGTCATCGAAGTGCAACAAAAGTCATGTCTCTATCTGAGAGATCTATTGTCCAATCAGCTTGCAGCAGTGTTTAACTTAACTGCTCCCAAAGCGTACCACCAAACCGGACAGAGCTGAGGTGTTTCCAAAAGTATGTTATACCATTTGGGGACTCTTTTGGTGACTTCGCCAGAACCAACCCTTACCGTCTCAGTAGAAACAAGGCCTTAGTCTTGACTAGGTCTAGACTCCCTAAAAGACTTGGTCTCGATCAGTGTGCTCTTGACTACAACCCTGGACAGTGGAAATAAACTTTATTCGGTCTTTGGACAGAAATGGAGCATGTTCTTGTTTAGTTTTCAAATTGCAGTAAGAAGTGTTTATTTTGACGGCACCATTAGTCTCCAGAGCCACTAACCTTTGCCTGTCTGTGAGCTGCTGATCCTGACGCGCTGCCAGCTCATACATTTTACTTAATGGATTTTTGATTGTTTTGCTTTTGGTTGTTGTTTAGCGGAACAGCTGGCAATTTTTTAAATCCTGTGACCTCTAGTAACAAAACAATAGTCAGTCACTCCAAAGCTCTTTATAAATGATCCCACAGCAAACTCATTATGAAGCCTTTCACTCTTAAGTGCACGCCTTCCACATTGGAAAAGACAATGTTTTTCTTGATGGATTATTACATTCTGTTGTCAGTTGATCCTTGAAGTAGAAATGTGACCTTCTGCTGAATAATATCTATTTGCTGCAGCCTTCTGCTCAAGTACTTTCTGTAAAATGGCTGATTTCATCATGTTTGGTCTTTACCTTGTTTTAGAGCCTCACAGAAACATGCAAATTGTTGTAAATATAGTTATTAGTATTTGATATGTGATAATTAATGTCCTGCTTTTAGTTTGGCCAAATATTTCAACTTTTAAAGCATAGCATTTCAATTATATACCATTAAGAGAAAAATACACTGCCCATCCAAAATAAAAGTCATGGTAGTAAGCTTCTAGTCATTTATTGTGCATGCTGCCTTATATTTACCAGTTGTTGTTTTACCTTAATTAAATTGAGATATGTTATGCATAGGCTTGGTACCATAGGGTTTAACCAAAATCTAAATGTTGCTATCAGCAACAATAACTCAATTAATAAAGTTAGCAAACACTAACCAGTCTGTTAACATTAAGCCTCCAAGTTTGGTAGCAAATCTATGCATTCCATGGTAAACCAGAGATATTGCATTAGTTTTTTTTTCCAAATTTTTGGAATGTTGTTATAAGTCATTATATGCACCCACCAGAGATACCTTCTTCAGTTGAATAATTGGGACACTATCAGTGAAAACAGAGGACATGCTGGCTATAGTTTTGTCCAAGGGTGATGCTTACTTTTTAACACATGCACCACATTTACATGAGCCCGGTCTGTAGCTTCATGTGACGCTAGCACTTAGCTGCATTTAGCTGCAGGTTAATTACTGCAATTAACTCCATAGATTTAAACTCACTGTAGCTTCTAGATGCATTACAGGATTATGATGACAGAGTCCATAAGATGAAATGATTTCTGAAATCAGTCCAGGTTTACTAGTTGACTTAGCGTGACAACATTTGTCTTTAGTCTGACACAAAAAAGGATACATAAAAATCATAAACTCAAATGTTATTGTGAAAAAAAAACAAAAAAAAAAAATGACTATTTTATGTAACAGAGCGTAAATCAGACATTTTTGTAAAGCCGAAAGTTTAAACAAAAATTACGATATTAATGGCAATCATGTGATTGTAGTATTTTTGCCGCGCCCACAAAAAATCAATCACTCCTTTACGCGCGCGGTGCACCACTGTCCTTCTCGCGGCTGCAGCATCTTGCGCTCTCTTCATCAAGACGTAAAAACAAAAAGGGGACAAAAGGGTTGTATTGTTTTTGTTTATGTAGATTAATTCGATAAATGAATAGAAACAATAAAACATTAAATTCACACAGCCTACCATAGGTTGTGGAGGCCCGACGTCAGCATATTTCATGAAGGTTTTCACTGTTTCCAGCACTCCTTTTGAATAAGCAGCCGGCGGCGGGGGATGGTTGCAGGACGGCTCAACCTCCGCAGACAGTTTTTATTCAATTAAATTTATTAAATAATTATTATTTTTAATGTTTATCAAACAATAATTTCTAAAGCTTTTAATTTAGTATAATTTTTGGGACAATTAGGGCCAGACCATCCGGGCTGGATTCGAGACAACAGTTAAAATTTCGGGACTGTCCTGAATTTTTCGGGACTGTCCTGAATTTTTCGGGACGTCTGCTCACCCTAAGTTGACTTGTTGGTTGGAAAAAGCAGACAAAAAAACTTCTCCTCTTTGATTTGCATTTCTGGTTATTACTTTACTTATAACCTCTTCAAATCTTCACGAAAAACAAATGGTTTTAAACTAGCTGTATCTAAGTCTACTGCAGTAACAATATAATGATGGCACTAACTAGTGGTTAAAGACACAACTTAGGACTCCTAAGCATCTGACATGTGACTGTGACTTAAGCTCTGATTGGTTAATTCCCCTGTTAGTTCCCACAGAAACACAGATGCCCTGGATTCATTTTGACCACTGAAGGCCTCACCAAGGAGAGCAGCTCCAACTCCACTAAATATGACTGGACAACTGTACTTTACTGTTCTAAAGTCATAAAAATACAATAGAAGAATTTGATTAAATAATAAAAAGTATATGAAATATAAAAAATATGCAGTATGCAGTATAAATGTTTAGAACATTTAAAAAGTTAGGCCTTCTCTGAAGGAGTAGAAGTCCCTGATGGTTTCCCTTGTGTCAGGCCCAAACAGCGGCTCTTTGTTTCGGCTAAAAGAGGTGTTGGTCTGAACCAAACATACAATATATATATATATATATATATATATATATATATATATATATATATATATATATATATATATATAATTTGAATTGAGGTACACAGTGGGAGAAGTGCAATCTCACAGTAGCAGAATCCTGGGATCTTCCCCATGAACTTCTTGCTGTGAGGTACGTGGGCTTTACTCATATTAATTATACATTTAAATCAAAAGTTACTGGAATCAAAGTAATATAATGATTGATGGATTACTGTGTCTTCTTGTGTTGGATGTAAAATTGGTGGAGGATAATACCAGTTCTTCCACTCGGGCTTTGTGCACGAGTGGGGTCTATACAGTAGTGGGTGTTCATGGAGAGCGATGAAATCTACTTTTTGATGAAATTAGCTGAGTGCTGTACTTGAAATAACCTTTCATGCGCTGCCATTATTGTATTAATCTATTCTAAAACAATTTGGTTGAATTAATTAGGCCCTACATATTTCACCGCCGCTCGCAGTGCTGCCTGGAAACAGATGGCTGTGAGGGCGAGACACTCCGGCGGGTTTGTACGGCACAGGAACCACCGGGAACAAGGAAATCAGATGGAGTGGTAGAAAAAAAAGAAAGGGAGCGGGAGCAAAAAATGCACTATGAAAGGCTGTATTGTATGTGACAGAATGGGAATAATAAGACAGTAGTGACACTAAACAGAAGACAAAGGCTGCATCCAAAATCCAGCAATCACCATCTAGGGTTGCACTTTAGAATCAGTTCTAAAGTGCACTCATGTGTTTATTCACACCTGCTGGACTTGATATGGTGGCCTCACAGCAAGAAGGTCCTGGGTTTGATTCCCATTCAGGGCACAGCCTTTCTGTGTGGAGTTTGCCTTCTGTCTGTGTAGGTTTCCTCTGGGTACTCCGGTTTCCCTTACCACTAAAACATGTACAATAGTCCACCCAGATACACATGGGGCCAGGACTCCCCTGCAAAAGACTTTTGTAATCTCAGTGGAACTTTAAAATAAGGTTAAAAGTTAAAATAAATAACAAACTTTGGTAACAAATGGGATGTTTATGGTTGCATAATGGCTACTGTTATTCTCTATTATATATATAAAAAAATTTGCCTTAACAAAAGGCAAGCATTTATATATAGAGCTATATGACTGTAATGGCCAAACACACAGTATTTTACTGTCAGGATCTGTTTTACTGTCAGGTCTCCCCCTCCCTTCTTTGTCTGTCTGTTTGGAGCTGGGTGTAGTCTGGGCGAAGTTCCTGGAGTCTGCAATTACTCCAGCAGCTCATCAGACTCATCACTACTCACCTGCCACAGCATAAGAAGCCTCTTCAGTCTTCCATTCTTCGCAAGATCGCCCATTACTTTTTGTGGTACTCTGCGTGGCTCTAACAACTTGAAGTTTGGATATTCTTGTTTATGATAACAACCTACTTTTTTTCTCTGCACAGAACTCCGTCCCAGCTCCTAGCAGGTTTGATCTAAATACACTAGTCTAGTCAAGGTTTTTGCTGTGTTGGTTGAATTAATCACAGCAGTAAGAGTGGGGCAATACCTCACTAATCTCCAACAAGTACCTTTCAATAAAATCAGCCACTTACAACAAACTTACATAACACTCAACTACAACAAACCTGAACAAACTAAATGGTTGTTGCCACTATGTGACACAGTACAGATGGGTCAGTAAGACGCATTTTGGTAAAGGTTTGGTACCACTGCTACATAAAGTGACATCACACTTTATGAGATATAAAAGTGAACTTGGATGGAATAAATACTGAAACACATAAGTGTGTATGTAAAAGTAATAAAAGTATAAAAAGTGTAAAAAAGTTCTGCAAATAAAAGGCGATGTGAGGCTAACTTTAGCAAACAGACATTTAGAAGGAGGAAGAGAAAATGCATCAGTGCATAAACAAGTTCAAAATTTAAGGAACATAAAACAGAACTGTTGTAATTATAATTAATATCTTTATTTTTGACTAAATTAGTTACATTTTGCATGTTCCCCTTGTGTAGTCACCAAAAATGTCCATTTGGAAGGGTGTACAACCTTACCCCTTACCCCTTTTTCCTTGATCCAAATGAGTATTGGTACAGCAACACGAGGGCTAAGGAGTAGAATTTGGATTGGGCTTTTAAGTTGCTTAGCTCTGTGATCCTAAGGACTATCACTTCCTGTGCAGCTGACAGCAGACTGGAGCTTAACAACTGTTGGGGCGAAGAAGACCATTATCTGAATGGTACAGTGCTGGATGGGTTCACCCTTGAACAGCTTGTAGATGATGAGCCTATCCATATGGTGCTTAAATCGCTCAGCGTTTCCTGAGCCATTAACCTTCAGGACACCTTGCTCTTGTCCTCCACTTTGACTGACAGCTACTGGTAGATTTTATAAAACAGCCTCTGTGTTAAATCAAATGACACATACAATACAAATACAGCTGGAAACAGTCTGTATCTTAACAAAGAGCGTTTTAAACTCATTTTTGTATCCCGTGTAGGCAGTAGAAAACTGGACGGCAAAAAAGGGTGAGCTACTGAGACATTTTTAATAGAATTTTGTAAAGATTAGGACAGATCAGGGCCGACCATCTGCATACAGAGTCTTTATAGAATAATACAAAAGCGATGGATAATGCAGTAAAACTGAAAGGTAACTGGACAATTTGGTTTGGCAAACTAATTTATATGTGGGATTTACATGACTATGACCAGTGGAGACACTCTAGAGAAAGCCAGAATGTTTGAGAACCTACATTAGCATGGTAACCTTTCTGAATTTCTGGGATTTATTAAAAAAATTGCATACATTTTTTTTAAATATACAACACAGTGCAAACAAAGAATCCAACAAGAGAGAGACAATGACTAACCTGAAGGGCTTCCATGAAGTTGCATAAGTAATGGTCAAACACTTGCTTTATTGTGGAACCTGAAACACACCTGTACTGACATACCATTGTATATATAAATACAATAATTAGATTGGAGTAGGGCCTTTAAAGACATGTTATTATTAATATAGAGTTATTACAAACAGATGAAACAGTTTTAGACATCTGAATGATATCTGTTTTCCCCGTTTCCTTCCCTCTGTTGTGTGTTTAATTGGCCATGACTTCTTGCATTTGGTCACAAAGACCAAACTTTCAGCGAACGCACTTTCACAAACTGGACCTTGGTTCAATTTGGACAGTGCAGGTGTGAAAGCACCCTTAGTGAGTTTATGAAATCACAAATCTGGCGAGAATCCAGCCGCTGCAGAAGGTAAGACAATGGTATACATTGAACAAAAAATGGATGAAACTAAGTAATGAACAATATTGCAATAACTAAAGGTATTAAAAGTGTCTTCATCAGTACATTGTTGCATTGTGTTGATTATGATGTATGTAGAGTCATGGCCTATTATAAAAATGGAGTATATTCAAGGGAGATGAGGTGGTGTGTAGGAGAAAGACAAGAAACTGTGCAGAAAATCTCTGACTATACAGCTTAATGGTATAAGGGAGGAAGTAAACAAAAAATATAATTAAAATACTATGTGGCATGACACATTTGTACTGTCCACATTGTAAAAACTAATAGTAGAAAATATGATTCAGCTCACTGCCATGACAACATCAGGTAATATTTAAAAAAACAGTTTTTGAAATCTTCTCTTTTTGCTTTTTAATCTGGAGAATTTGACCATTTCCATACACTTCCATGCAATGCCCTCACAGGCCCATACTCCACTGCTCGCTCAGGTGAAAGATATCCTATAACACTGCTCCTGCCAAGTCCGAAGTTGGAAAAGTCGAATTTCCTCTGTTCCTGATCCATTGCCAGAGGTTTGAAGTCCATTAGCCGAACCCTGAAACAGGAGCTGACGTGGACTTGGATTGAGCGGAGCACTCTGTGGCTCCATTAGTGAAGCCCACAACCTCAGATCGTCTTTCTCACTGTCTGCCCCCTCCTTCTCACTTTCCCTCCTCAGCGTGTGTCCTCTCTGTCTGCATCCTAATCAGCAAGGTTGAGATTCTTGTTAAAAAAGTTAAGACGAAGCTGGAGCAGAGCCACGAAGTGCATTATGATCCGCTGTGTTCTGCCGGCCGTTTACGAGGTGGCAGGGGCTTGTAAACGCCTCAGCACTCGCTTGCCTCTTAACTCTGAAACATCTCCAGTGTCCTCACTTTGGACCACTGAACATCCAAAGTCAAAGTGCTGTGCTGAGTGAGCGTGGCTTGGTACATGCATCTCTCACTCATTAATAACTATTTTGATTGTCAGAAATATCAAAATATAATGGCAATTGTCATCGTACTTTGGTATTTCTGACAATTTTTGTCTTAATGTCTTATGAACTTATTATGAATGTTAAAACTGCTCAGAACACAAATAGAAACATAGATAGATTTTTTTTTCCTGAAGACAAAACTAGTGTTTATTATCAACAGCTGTTTCCATATGTAAACAGAGTCAGTGTGAAGGTTCTGACACAAGAATTTAAACAATTTATTTATTGTAAACACTGCATTAACCACAAACAGAACCTGGGCCACAATGTTTGTGGCACTTCAATGACCTCATTGTCTCATCCACTCTTCAGGACCCTGCAGGCCCTGCCTCTTCTGAGGGTCACCACACACTGACCCAACCCATACCCCACAGTGGACAGTGCCACCCCCCCCGTCTCAGCGATTAAACCACACATCAGACCCAGACCCCTCCCTCGTGCCCCCTTTTATTACCTTGTTGACACCAGCTGCTAGTTTTAAGCACTTTTAAACGCTGAGCCTGAGTGGTGGCTCAAATCACAGAATTAATGCCGTTACTCCTGCCCAGCTTTCTTTTTGGCTGTGCCTTTAAGCCTCAGACTTAACAACAAGCCTGGGTTTTATGCATTCAGACAGCTGGTGGGAATAAGGCTGTTGCCAGTGGCATAAAACTGTGTGTGTGTGTGCCGGCAGGGGGTGGGGGCAATCTGAATATTAAAAACTGTCTTTTAAAAGTTACTTGTCTCTAGTCCAAATATAAAAAATGCACATTTGTCATATTGGTCAGTCTTTGTAAACAGGGATTATCTAGCGCTCAGTATTTGGCATTTACTAAAGGTGATTAAAAATGCGGTGGAAACCAAATGTAGCAGATTCCGGCTTCCTCTTCGTCAGTTTTGACACTTAACTCGGCTCCCTCCACGTTGGCACGCTCCTTTACTAAAGTGCTCGCGTGAAGTCACTCAGCTCAGAAAAGTGAGTACATGTGCGCAGCCTTCCCCTGACTTCACACTCGAACCAAGCAGCTGTAGCACTCCTTATGTGCACAGAGTGTTGATCCCAGCTCCACTCTCACACGCCGTCAGCATATGTCAGTCACAAACAAGGCACACGCTCGACGAGTTTGCTCCTTTTTATTCTAATTCTCAGTTTTCTATTCAGTGTAGTCCAATATTCAAAATCAGTGTGTAGAGGGTGGGTCATGTTGTATAATATATCATCCATTTTCACATCCAGAGCTACGTTTTCATGACGTGAAACATAAAGCAGCGGCAAACTCATTTTCACAATGTGTCCAGAGCTAGCTCATCATTTAAAGAAAGTCTGGACATGGCAGACATGGGCAGAGATGTTTTTTTTAGATTGACCAATCAAGTTGCACATGCCACTGGTGAAAACACAGTTAATATTTTAATATTTTAGACGTTTTAATGGCTCATTTCACCTGTGAACTCAAGGAACATGTTAAACTTATAAACTAAATAAACACACCTTAAATAGAATATAAGTGGAGGAGACAGAGACTCAGGTTGAGACACCGTCAATCAGACTCTCACTAGAGTTTATACAAACACACTGTTCAGAAAGGACTTGTCACGCTTGTGTTTTACTGAAATAAATGAAGAGCAGCAGTGTTGTATATGAGTAAAACAGGGCATAACCTGACACGAGAAGCAGCATGTGGATGGATGAATAGATAATAAATTATAGAACAAACTGACAAAACCTTGCAGAATTCAATCATGGATCTACTGCAGGAAGCGGTCACAGACACGGAGGTGTGTAAAGGAGAGTAAAGCCGAGCGCATGCTCGTTTTGGATGGACATGACTAGATGCAAGATGCTATATGTCATTGTCTGTGCGTAAAAACAGCCGTTATGTCCATCGTGCAATTAAACAGTGTTCATTCGCTCCATCCTTTGATAAATCAGTCCACAATGACAGTAAACTAAATACAACAACAGTTTAGCTGCGAAACATGGCTTACTTCTTCTGTTATTGTTCAAAAGGTCCACGCTGCTTTTTGTGTCTTTTTGTGCCTTGTTCTTGTAATAAAAGTAATATTTCAAGAGAAAATATGCTAAATGATTCACTTTTCTTGAAAACAAGCTAGTATTTATTAACTTATTAAACATTAAACACAAGTGGTCACTTCTTTGTGACACGACAAATAGCAAGTGTTTGAAATATGACATTTGTGTAATTTTTCACATTGTGCAATATCTTATTCAAAGTTGTCTTAATTGTTAACCTACATTTATAGTGGGGATGACTGAGAAGAAATTACTCTGAGTATCATAGAAAGAAGCTTAAAAGTGCTTAAGTCTCAGTAAAGTGGTATGTTAAGGCCCAGAGAGATCCTGTTCTGTAACCTTGTAGCACCTGTGCTAGCGTGCATGTGTGTGTCATCACAAAGCCAGGATCTGAGGCGCCGCAGGCAAAACAAATACTGTCTGAGATGGATGCCAGCAGCACCTGTCTGATTTACATTTCATAATTGCAAATGAATCACCAAAGAAGCCTTTTCACTAGCGTTGAGTGCAACACAGAACAAGTTCTACCTGAAGGAGAAAGTGGATTCAGACAAACTTCCATGAGCTGAAACTCCCCTGGACCAGGCCTGAATGTAAACAGGAGTTAAGAAGCTGGCCTTGTACTCAGCAACTTTGTGGAATTATTGTGGAACACATTCAACAACATGTCCAACTTTATTTGAAGAAGACAACATGCGTAAATATGAATCATCTAAACAGCCAAACATTGTGTTTTGGGACTATCAAAAACAAAAAAAAATTATAAATGGGATGTGTTTGTGGAAGTGGGGGTCAGGACCCCTTGGGGTAGTCGCAAAACACTGACTGCGTCAGTATCATTTTACAGCACCACCGTGAACCATGAGCAGGTATTTTTCTTTACTGACAGATGTAGGTAGTATAAGACATGATATAGTTTGAGATGTTTCTGTTTTTGTACCTGCATACTGTGTTCACATGTGAGTTAAATGTGAGTGTTCACCTCTCTCATATTACTAAAATGATAATATGGTTGTTTGGTTGTGTTTTTTGTTTTGTTGCCATGCCTGTTTTTATATAGACCTTGTGCACTGTGCGCAGCTGTGCACAGCATTTGTATGTTTCAACCATCTCAGGGGACAGTGCAGGGGTTACGGGGCTCTTGCATTGTTATTTTGTGGATCGCAGTCTGAAAGGTTTGGGAGCCCCTGCTTTAGTCCAAACCTTTTCAGCTGGTGATGCCATGCCAGGTGATGCCACGGTCCTTTATATAAACTTCTTCATAAGGTGCTTCTAAACCGCTCTTACTCTGACCGCTCTTACTAGGACCTGTTTGCCTTGGAAGACCCTACCAGGGGCATAAGGCCCCGGACAACATAGCTCCTAGAATCATTCGGGTACTCAAACCCCTCCACCTCAATAAGGAGGCAGTTCATTGAAGAGGTCCCATATTTAAAAAGAACCAACAATGTGTCACCCAACTACCTTGTTATTTTAGCCTAATTTTAGATTTTTTAAATAACAGTTTTGTTTTTTTTACACAGTTTTGTTCATTTTTAAAAGTAATTTTGATGTTTTGGAACCACAGCTTTAGAAGATTATCAAATTTCAATTAGATTAGCTTCAAATGCACTCATTAACAGTGAACAGTGGTAGAGGGGTCGTCCTAATAATAATAATGATAATAACAACCATTGATAAACATGGTCAGATTTGGCCTAGGGGCCTTGCGTTTCCAGTCTTTATAATTGTTCTTTCTGTACTTAAGCAGGATTCCACATTCAGGCCACTCTCTCATGTTCATCTCTCCACCAGTTGTGGAAAGAGAACATTTTTACTCAAGACGGTTAAATTACTATTACTTGGGCCAAGTTATGCTCAATTACAAATACTAGTTACACATATTTTATGTAATAATAATATTTTTTTAAGACATTGACGCTTAATGAATTATCACTACACCAGAGGTCTCCAAATGGAGGTGACACTATTAATCTAGATTATTAAATAGAAGTGCTTCACTTACGAGCTTACAATGTTAAGTACCCAAACAGGGACTTTAAGTGGCACTAACCAATTTTCTTTTTGCCGTCCCTGTCTCAGACACTGCTCGCCCCCAACAGCAGCCTAGGTTAACTTTTAGCTCCAACTTTAGTGCCAGAAGGCCAACTCTTCCTTGTTAAACATTCTGTGATTAAATTGCCATTATTTATCCTTGTTTTAAATTGCCTCCCTTTTCTCTGTTAATGTTTTTCTTTTGTGAGCTGTTTCCCTGTAAAAGTCATATTCAGCACTAACTATAAACTTTCTCTGTTTCATTGGCAGTCATTACTTCTAGTCCAAAAAAATTCATTTGGTCTTCCTTGAAAGCTAAGTTGTTTGGTTTCTTATAATCAGACAGTGTTTTAGATATCTACCTTGACATGTTTTAACTGCTAAAATTCCTGCAGTTTTCCTCAGAAGAGTCACGTGATGTTACTGTGACGTGTCTTGTCAGCTCATTTATACAGGTTTTGTTGTCCTACCGTTTGCCCCTGTTGTCTAACTTCCTATGGACAGGGTCCCAGGTGTGAGCCAGCATATACTGTATGCCCCTTCTACCCGGTTCATTGTCCTTGTGGGCTCGTTTCCGGATATTGATTGCCTCCTTAATCCACCTGCGGTGTTAGTTTACCTCTGCTGTTATGATTCTGGCTCTGTCCCAGATGGTTTTCTTTCTTGCAGTGGTCTGAAATTGCAGACCTCAAGTTTTCTTGTTGTGTTTTACGCTCAGTTGTTCATGTGCATGCTTCTGCTGCAGAAGACTGCAGGAATTTTATCAGTCAAAATATGTCATGGTAAACACCTAAAACATTGGTCTAATTATAAGAAAACAAACAAGTTAGCCATTACTTCTGTATTGGCAAGCAATGTTGACCAATGGAAGTGCTCCGTTTTCCTGAAGCGAGCTGTGATTGGCCAAAACGTTTAAGAGGGAAAATTCCATTTATCCCATAATCCTGGGCAATAAAGTTTAGATGACGTCTTAAGATCTGTTTTTTTTTTTTACAGATGATTCCTGTAAAAATATGCTGATGAAAAAGGTATTTTATTCACAAGCATAAAAAAACTATGACAAAAGCAAACTAAGACTAACCTCCCAAAGGGATTTAAGGTTCAGATTGCTAATGCTCAAAACAACACAGTGGTGACTCTGTCCCTACTGCTTAATAAAGTTAATCAGTATGTAAACCTTTAAACAAGTAGAAAATTATGCAATATATTATTGGATGGCAGTAGCTCAGTGGGAAGAGCAGTCATCTTTCAACCGGAAGGTAGGTGGTTCGATTCTCCACAGTTCATACTGTCGTTGTGTCCTTGAGCAAGACCTTGCCTCCAGTGGCTGTAACACTGGTAATTACTGTAGAACAATGTAAGTCTCTTTGGATAAAAGTGTCAGCTAAATGAATAAATGTAAAATGTAATTATTGCACAGTGGATCAGGTTATCCCATAACCATGAGGTTAGCGGTTCAATTAGCCGTTCTCCCCAGTTCATACTGTTGTTGTGTCCTTAGGCAAGACACCTTCCCTCTAGTGTCTGTGGCACTGGTGTATGAATGTGTGAGTATGTTTAGAGGTCAGAGAAATTGTAGGTGCAAAATGGCTTCCACGTCTCCACCACCAGTGTGTGACTGTGGAGTGACTGAATAATGGACTCTGTAAAGAGTGACATTATAAAATAATACAGAATTTAAATAGCGTTTTTCAAGGCACCCAAAGTGCTATATAAATTCATTATTATTATTATTATTATCATATGATTTCTCCTCAGTTCTGTCTTTAATCCAGTGGTGACTCATGCTGAACTCAGTTTACTCACCTGCAGAGAGGTAAAAGTCCAGAGGCCCTCAAACAGGTTCCACAGGTTTACATTAGCCTGCACATGCCGGAGGTAACTGGCCCTGTTTTTAGAACACAGCAGCAGCGTGTGATGAGCTCAGCCTCTCACTGCAACAGTATCTCACTTAGATCATGAAATTACCTCCTTGTTCTTCACCCTTTTAAAGATACACTTTCTGTTATAGTCACTTCCAAAAACAAGCTGGAAAGGGCAATTTCTTTAAGATTTTAAGAGATGTTTTGAGAATGTTCAGGAAATACTGTAAGTTCACTGTAAGAAATTTTCACAATTAGTCCACCATGGCGCTCAGTACAGAGGCCACAGCAAACCAGCGAAGTGGACATAAGAGACCAACACCTCCATGAACTGTCCTTTTTTCAAAAGTAAAGTGGACAATAGTATTCCATTGGGAACAATTCCAGGACAAGTTTGTGTCAGTCAGATTTGTGACTAATCCAAGACGGGAAAATGTTTATGTGAGGATGTTGTCTGCTGGAGCTGAACCAACAATACTGTCACCAAGCTTGGTAAATTAGCTCTTGTGTCTCTTTGAAGTTGTAAATAGTGGCATAATGCAGGTATAGGATATAACAATAGCTTCAGGTCAAAGGTCAGCAGATGGATGCTTATAATGTGATCCAGTGAGTCTCCATAAACTCACTGATTCTTTCCAACTAACTTTACCTGAGTGTGATCACAGGTGCGGAGGTAGTCGGAAGCGCCTCTCTTTGATTTTGTGAGCAGTGCGCCGTCACAGCACAGTGACACTCACACACACAAACAAAAGCACACAGCCGAAGCAGCGGGAAAGGAGCGCGGAGCAGCTGTGAGCCGCACTCATCAGTTCAGATTGAGGCAGACACCGCAGCCTGGTAAACAGACACAGATGTACGGAGCGCAGCACAGAGGAAGGTCACCCTCTCACAATGGGAAGGTAGTCGCAAAGTCAACAACACTCACAGCGTGACTACTGCTACTAAAAAAAAAGCCTCGAGAAAAGCCTGGATTTATTTCATTGTTGAGTAAGAGGGAGTTGGAGAGCAGTAGGGACCCACTGTACAAAATGGTTAATAATTTAAACCAACTTTACACAGAAGACTTTTAAATTTTCTTTTGTTCCTATTTTGTCAGTTGGTTTTACAATGGGCAATGCAGCAAAAAAAATCTTATGCTACTGCTCCTAATAAAATAAATACATCTTGGTTGGTTGGTTCCCTAAACCCTTAGGTAGTGTGGGTGTGATAGAGCAACATTATACTCCTCCATCTCTGTCGATCAGGGGTGAGACTCTGGGTTGTGGAAAGTTCAATGACGTCCACTCAGCAATGTTCTATACTCACTTCTTCCTTTGTCAGCCTCTTCTTCTTCCTCCCTGGACTGTCCCTGAAGGATTGCCTTGTCATACTGTTGTAGTTTTCATCATTTTACCGTGGTCAGCAAATTCTCATAGCCACATCTGATGCCTTGGTTCTGTGTTGGACTTCTTTGTTTGTAATATGGTCCAGATATGAGATACCTGGATTCTTCAAAAAAAGTCTCATCTCAATGGAGATGACATTGTTGAAGGTCAGAGTTCAATGTCCATGTCTCAATTGCATGTCTCAATTGCATAAAGATGTCTCCAGATTGGTCTTGCAAATGTGACTGAACATACCTCATACATGTAGATGAGCAATAGATCCTTGAAGCTATTCTCCCCACCATAAATCTTTAGGAGCATTTTTTTTTCATATTAAGCGTATCAAATGAATTTTGACTGGTAATGAAACTTTTGTGGCAATAGGAATTAAATCTAAAGCCACTCACCAAAACTTTTTTATTAACTTTATTAACTTAACATTTTACTGAAGTCACAAAGTCACCTCTCAAAACAACCTAGCTAAAAAACTGTGCCAAAATGACTAAATGAATCGTATTCACAGCACTAAAACCTGAGGAAATTCACCTGCCAGGGTCCTCTCAGGTGTCGTGCACACACCTACGCAGCTTTTGTCAGAGACTGTTGCCTCCCCCTGGGGGTGTCATTCCGCCTGAGAGCTCTGTCCCGTCAGTGCACACCATCTTAGTTTCCCTCTTTCTGTTTGTTCTCCTGTTACACCACAGGCCGCAGTTGCTCGCTGCCAAAGGTTAACAGTAACATGTCCTAGTGGCAATAATTAAAATAAGAAAAGGTAGTGGACTGAGAGGTGAAAGGGCAGCAACACCTCCAGAACTTGTTTTCAATGTGGCTGTCGCTGCACAAAACAGCTCCTAAAAAGGAATTTTTACTACTGCTGTACAATAAACCCTACACTGAATAAAAAGTAAACGCAATAATAATATAAAAAGGATATCAAGTGCACAAAAAAATCAAGTACACTAGATAAAAGAAAACAATTAAAATGGAGATAAAATCAAATAGATTAGTTAAACTGTTTTTTTAGTAGAGAAACTGTAGAAGAAAAAGAAAAGGTTATTTTTTTCAAACTGAAGAAATCTAATCTGCTTTGACATACTCCTTTAACATGAATATTACACATAGAGGGAACAGTGCATTACAAGGTTTGTTAATAATAAAAGATTATTTAGGAAGCCTTATCTCAGCAAATACTAGATTTAAGAGGTTTGGGCCTTGAGCTAATGACAGGGATGTTAGGCTACTTGCGCAATAGAAACAAGCTAAATAGACTGTAAGGGAATTTAATCTTGTTATATGTAATAGTGAAATCTCCTACAATAGGCTATTTTTGGCTCTATTTAAGACAATAGGCTGTTGATTTTACACTGTGATATCTTGTCACTCATTTAAATGACCTTAAAACTTGCCCCTACTCCATTAAACTCACCATATAAACACGAGGTACTCTTTTACAACACACTACAGGTCTTGTTTGCAGATTTTCCAGGTCTTAAAGAAATTGATATGGCATATCACGTTCTTCCAGTCGTTGTCACAAAAACATTCCGTGTGGTTTCAATGCACCTTTGGCCCGGGGCTACAGTAATGTCTAACTAGTGCGAGGTAAACATTTACCTGTGGAACTGATCGGACTTTAATGACTGATCACCACCTGGAGCTGCGGCATTGTGCAGTTCCTGACTCGACATGCTAATCAGTGGTATCCAGGTGTGTGTGTGTGTGTGTGTGTGTGTGTGTGTGTGTGTGTGTGTGTGTGTGTGTGTGTGTGTGTGTGTGTGTGTGTGTGTGTGTGTGTGTGTGAGGGGACGTTTGTAGCCCGCAGGAGGTAGAAGTGAAAGACCACCAACCGAACATCAAACCAGGTGGTGGAATCAAAGACAAGACAAGACGGTCCAGCAACTGTTATCCTCAAACAGCAAACTTCAGCTGTCCTCCCTGCAGCTGCTGGGGATAAAAAAGAAAAAAACATCTGAGCTTTACTTTTAGAAACACACAGCAGAGACAACTTTCACAACTGCTGCAGAGTTTTATCATGAATATATTATGTCCAGAAATAATGCCAGTGTTTCACATTGGAGCTCACAGTAATTTAACATCAACAATACAGGACAAACAAAATACACAAAAAATATAAAAATACAGTGTATGTTCACACACTCCTAAGGCCAACAAAACTTTTTTTACAAATTCCTATTCAAACATGTGCAACTTGACCAAACAGTTTAAAGTGAAGAACAAATAGCAAAAGAGAGTACGAGGCTTCTGTTCCAGATGCACAGTGTTTGCACCACCGCCCCGAGAGTTCCTGCTACAATAGTTCCTCTTACAGTCCTTAGTATTTCTCGAGCTTCTCGTGTTCCTTCTTCCTGATGTGGGTCTCACTGAGGATCGCCAAGTCAGTCAGCTAAGGCCTCTTTCGGCTGCTTGTACACCACCTTTGTGTCTGTTTGGTTGGTCATCACCTGGTTGTCTGTCTGGATCTGGAAGTCCATACTCTGCAGATGTTTTTGTAGAAGTTTCTGTATGCAGCTACTTGTTTATAGCCTTCCATTTACTCTCTGCCTGTGAGCATCTCACATCCTGCTGTTTTGTTCTGCTGGATTGTGTCAGAAGCCACTTCAACCTCTGATGTGGTTGACCCCCTGACCCCCTCATTTCAAACCAGAAATGATTTACAATTTCATCCTGTACCCAGTGAGTTCATGTAGAACTGTTTATAATTTTCCAAATCCTGCTGGTTGCTAAACTAACCAGCAATAACACATCCTTGAGATTGTGACCATCTCAGAATGTGTTGCCACATTTATTCTCTTTTGTCAAAGTGGGACGAGTGAGTCGGCTTCTCCTTCTCCCCTCCTACATAACCTTGAAAGCATAACAAGCACTGAGACTTCCCTGAACCCATGACATATTCTCATTTAGGAGCTCCTCTGTTGTGGGATGTCATGGCTATTAATTCAATCTGAGCTCCATTAATCCACATTTTCCCATCCACCTCCCTGTCCTTAATCATCATTTCAGCTTTTGCCAGCGTGGCCTCTGGTGGCCAAACACAACTAGGGTCACAATGTGTTCCCTCAGTGCTCTGGGAGTACATCCACACGTACACATTTATATCAAACACTCATAATAACGTGCATCATTCATCTTAATCATGCTGCATTGGACCCATGTCCTTAGAAGCCTCTCGTAAAAAAGTGTTCACTCACAACAGTTGGATCTACATTAGTTTGTTTCGTCCCTATTCACCTTATTCTCTTGGGAACAGTGGGCGGTGCCATCTTTGTTAAGTTTGTCTCACAACTTCTGGCTGTTACACAGCGTGCAACAATTTAACTACTTTTTTTAAGAGAACAGTACCTCTCAGAACAAAAAATTATCTACGTTATCAGATCCTTGTGTGGCCATTTGAGAGAGGCTATGAAGTTAAGCCAGTGGTACCCTGTTAACAGCTGCTATCATGATGCTGTCATTTTTTAAACAATGCAGCGAACACAACAAAATGTGCTGAGAAAAATCTAGAGGATATAAACATTAAAAAAAGTCTACCATGTCATACTAGCCTACTGTGTTCCTCTTTACAGCTAAACAGTAATCTTAGCTTAGTGTAGCGCAGCACGGGTAGACTTGTGCTGTTATAAGCAAGAGAAAGCCTGACTAGCTGTCAAAATAGTGCACATGAGCGTCACATAATTAGTCTAGATTAACATACCTTCCACAATATTGTTGCGGCGTAACTGCAGGACCTCCCACAGCTCCGTTGATTGTTACCAACACCCACCCCAAACGACCTGGAGTGCTACTAGCCTGACTTGGGCAAACATGGGCTTTTAAAAGGATATATTCTTGTTCCTGATGTACTAATACACAACCAACTTTACTGCTGGTCAAGTACCGGTAGGCTTCGGTACTCTTGGAGTTTCTCATATACAAACCATCAACCCCGAGTGTCAAAACGAAGTAGTAATATACCACCGTACCTAATCCAAGACCACCTTCTCATATGGTCTACCCACTCGGTTATGTGTCTCAGGTGAACCAGACTTGTTGTTGGTTTCCTCTCATGTTATTCTACCAACGATTTCCATGTTAAAACAAACAGAATCCCCCCAGAATCCCCCCGGAAATGCTTTGACAATCACAAAAGAGGGCGTGGTGGAATAAGGTGAATAGACTACTCCTGAGTAGTAGTACTAGTATCTGACTGGAAGAAAAGCTTAAGGTCGATTGGCAGACAGAAGAAGATTCAGGTTGGTTCAAGGGGGAGGTTTTTGAAAATGATCTAAATGTAAGAGAACAGTATAGGATAGGGAACACTGGAGCAATACGGGCCATGCTGGTAAGTGTAGTTAATTTTCTAAATTCATTTCTTAATTTTCTTGCCAAATAGAGTACAAAGTGTTCCCAAAACACTTTCTACTGATCTTCCTTGGGAACACCTACAAACCCTGGCTCCTGGAAATCAAACTTGAATCAAAAAGCACCCGACTAATGCGTTGCGTAGAAAAGTATTGAGCATGGCTAGGAAATGGGTGCAACACATCCAAGTTTTAAAAGGCAACTTCAAATATGATTTATATCTGATATAGGAATAACTTGTGGCTCTTGTGTGACATCACTGTTTCTCTCTCTCGCTGGAGGGGCTCAGTGGCTCAGTGGTAGAGCAATCGTCGTTTGTATGGCAGCCCCCAGGTGTGAATGGGGTGAGTGGAAGCACAATGTAAAGTGCTTTAGGTGCCTGAGAAGGGTGCAAAAAAGCGCTATTTACAGAAAATTCATGCTATTTACCATTTACCATCTGGATACAGTGCAGTGGAAACACAAGCCTCTGCTACAATAGTGATACAACAAAGAAGGCCTACAGTTGCAGAGGGGTTGGTCTGGTGTAAATGTGAATCTTAGTTTAGTTTATATTCAGACTACAAGTGTAAATTAGCATTTTTTTCTATAACCTGTCACCAGACATCTTTCTTTTTGACTCTGTCTTTGGTTAATGTATTGTTGTGCACTGTCCCGTACAAATAAAAATTACGCCATACAATACCTAGCCTGGCAGGCCAGACTCCTCGCTGTATCAGGATGTGTGAGCTACAAAGGCACAGAAAAAAAATAAATGCAGCATCTTATCAGAAAATACTGGAGGAAAATTTGCACCAAAAACCTCTGTATGCTTCATATTTCTGGCTGTCCTTGTTTTTTTATTTTTCAAGAAAGCTGTTAAATCACCCAATAGTATATTGCATTAAGATGCTATTTTGGGGTAATGTAACAAACTTTAACAAATTATGTTATGTAATAGCATAATGCCTTCCTTGCTTAAACAATACCAAGTTGAAAGCATCCAGCTTCCAAAAATGAAAAATGTCTTCCAAACTCCCAAACTGGGACCATCTGAGGATACTGTAAATGCAGTATAAGCCTTAACCTCTATAATACAGCTTTGCGTTGTCTGTTACCGACTCTCTGTGAACCAAATCTGCCTCCTGCTCCCACTCATATAAAAGCCATTTCATCTCTGTACTGCCGATAACAAATAAAGAGAAAAGGCAAACGGCTGGGGGATTGTGTGTCTGCGTGATAGCACTGTAAGCACGTAGAATAACTGTTGCCGCGCGCAGCCAAAAGCTCTTAGCATTGTGACAGAGCAGATGTTAAGAGTAATGACAGTGGAGATTACCCAATAATTGTGGCAGCGTAAATCATTTCAGAAGAGGGGGAAAAAAGATGAGGAGAGAGGGGGAGGGGGAGAACAAAGGAAAATGAAGCAGAGAGCACCTTAGTGTTTGAGAAAATTGCAAGCACTGTGTTGTTTCATTTTTTCCAGGTGTTTATGGGCAGAGCAGAGTTGTATGTTAGTGTGAAGTATGTGGTGGTGAAGGTGCCCATTATGACAATATAACTCTAGTGTTATTGTCTGAGCTAAGAAACCAATCGTTGTGATGCACACTGCTGCCTGAAGCCCACATCTCTCCTTAAACCTGTGTGGTGCGCGCCCCACTAGTGGGGACAAGAAGTATGACGCAACAGTCAGCGGTATGCTTTTCTTATTTGAAAATAAAGTTCATACACTCAAAGCCACCACTACCAAACACAGATGATTTCCTCTTGTAACACGCCCAAATGAAACATTCAGAGTGTTTCTCCTTTAGATTTGCGCTGCTGCAGCTCCCCTGCTCTCTCAGAGCTGCTCACTCGTTGCTGACGCTGTGTCACGTTAAGACTCATGCTGCTACTCTGTGTAAAGCCCCTGCTTTGTGCTTTGTGTGTGTGCCCTCCTGTTTACATCAGCACAGACTATAGTACGGGTTGGCAATTACCTTAGGGGCTCGTGTCATTGTTGGCACACAGTGGTATAAGTGGCACGTGGGGCAAGAGCAGTAGGCCTACCGTCCCATGTGAAACAAGACACTGCCTGTGGCTACTCTTGTGTGTGTCCTTCGTCAACATTTCCCTCAGTGTGTTATCTGCAGTGTCACACAGGTACAGTTCACCTGCATGTCTCCCGCCCGGACCTCGCGCTACAGAGGCCGTTAAAGCTCACATGTGAACACCTACCAGCCCTGATTTATGGAACACACACAACACAAACAGCACTAGTAAAAACATTACTAGTAAAATTACTATTACTAGTAAAAACATAAACATTACTAGTACAAACATTTGTAAAAAGGGTATTGCGATTTCTTCAGTCGGTTCAAAGCTTGTGAATATGAGCTCCTTCCTTTGAACCGCGCAGTCTTGTTTAGCTACGACTTAACAACACAGCAGCAACAATCCTACGCTAAGAAGCACATCTAAAGAGTTTGCTGTTGGTTGAGTCCGGTTCAGGACGAAGGAGAACTGCACAGGAGCAGCTGCTGCTTTAAGAGAGCGCCACAGGAGACTTACAGTATCAGTAGGATTCACATTCACGTGAAAAAGTTATGATGGCAAACTGGAAAAGTAACATCTACTGCACATATAATGGTTTGTTAACATCCCAGCGGTAAGTGCTCCTCCATTTCCTCGCAAAGTTTGTCCCATGCGTAACATCCAACTCACCCTTGCAGATAGATTTACCTTGAAAAAAAAACCGTTTTAAACAGCATTGAAACAATGACACTAGGGAGGTTTTTATGTGACAATGTACCAAATAAGTAGAATGTCTTTATAGACAGGAAAAGTGGTGCGACAGTTATTTCTCCAGTTTCATGCCTTGTGCAGTTTGTGCGTGAACATGAGCTTCAGTCCCGTTTGTCAGAGACGTGTCGTGTTCAACAACACTGCTGCATTACGGTTTTACTCTCCACTCTACAGTTCTTACTACTCTTTGTCGTTACGCGCAGTAATTATTATATTTAGATGTGTTCTGTATCATATTACATTTCTGATAGGCCAAAGAATTAAATTATTTATTTTTAACGTTCACATTTATCTGTGCTGTCTTTACTGGGCCTATGCTTATTGTTGATATGCATCTTAAAATATGTTTATGCAAGTGAGCAACAGTTTCTAAATCACTTTGTGCTTCTGTACCAAAACTTTTTGTAACAAAAACAGAAAATGTTATCAACTTAAACTTAAACTCTTAACATTCTCAATCATTTTAAATTTTCAAACAACTTTTTAATTAATATTTGATATAACTTTTCCAATATTTTTCTTTTTCTTTGATAGTTGTGGTTTAGAACATTAATACATTAGATCTGCTGTTGTGGGGGGAAGGGGGGAAGGTGGGGCTTGAACCACCTTCCAAAGTAGAGAAAGGCAGAAAAAGTGCACGCCCCAGGACTGGACACAGAGGTATGGGCCGGAAAGGCATCCTGGTGTGTAATGATGTGAGAGGCTGGAGCTGTAGAAGAAGCTCAAGGGTTATTTTCAGCTTTCTAAACTCTATTAACAGCCTTTTTTCCACTGAGCTGTATGTTACAAGTCGGTTCAGAACGACACAGGGATCTCTTGAAGAGGCTTGTGTTTCCACTGAGCTGGGTTTAGAGAGAGACCTCTGCTGCAGAAACAGAAATGTCACACAATTTAGAAAATTTTTAAAGAGAGACTCTTTCATTCTATTCATTCTATTTGGGATTTTAATTGTGTTTGAAGTGGACTTAAATGTGCTGTCAGTAAATCTAAAGAGGAGAGTAAAACCTGTAGGAAACTTAAACTGTTTCTGCTTTATTCACAGTTTTAGGAACATTGAGTTCAAAGAACTGAGCCAATTTCCTACATTTTAGGGACTCACTATTTAATGTCACAAGTTGTTTCTGTTCAAGTTAAAAGAGGAGTAAATGCAATTTTGTAATTCACAACACAATACCGACATATTTATGGATATTAGCTTTGTCTTTGAAAAAGAAATATTTTGCATGTTTTCTCTCAATACATTTTATGTTTTTCCTTTTGCTTCTTGTTTTAACCTAAATAAGGATTATTTATTGTCCAATCAACAGAGTGTGGTGTTCCACCTTTTGATTGACTGGAACCAAAGACCAAAGAAAGAGTTCACACAGTAGGGTTGACTTTACCCGTACTAACCCCATCCGTACCACTACACAGAAAACAAATACAGCAGCGTGGTTAGCGGCTTTCTGTGTGGAGTTTGCATTTTCTTCCTGTGTTTCCTCCGGATACTCCAGTTTCCTCTACTACCAAAAACACGCATCCTCTTATGGGGTCATCTTAGTAAATGAGAATTGGTTCTCACCTACCTGGTTAAATAAATAAATAATAAAGACTGCGTTAGACACTGACTCTTTCTAAAACAAGAAGCAGCATGTGAAGGTACCAGGACTCTGGAAGAACCGCTTCTGAAGTAAAAACACGTCTTGTGCTTTTGGATGGTGGTGCTTGTTGCCGCCTCAGGAGAGAGGACTGGGGGTAATCAGAGGAGCATGTGACACATTTCTACTTTACATCCTTCTCCCGACCCACCCCCAGCCCTCAACCTCGAGGTTAGACACTTACTAGCATCATGCGCCTCACATAAACACACATCGGTCACCAGATCTTATTTAACGGCTGCTAAGAGAGAGCATGTCCCTCGGCCTTGCTCTGTTGTCAGCCTGATTGTGTAATAAACTTTATTCAGTTAAGCGTGAATTATTGTTAATTGGACTAAAAAGTCATTTTCTTAATTGAAACGCGGGGGGAGGGGGAGCGCAGATTAACGACGCAGAGGCTTTCTCCCACTCTCTCTGCCACCATCTCCAGACTTTTATCTCGTCTAATTCTTTTTCCCATTACTGCGCTCGCCATAATTTTTTCCCATCTTGCAACAGCAGTAAAAAGCCTGTAATCTACTTAGCCTCCGCACGTCCTAAAATGGAGACTGGGATGTGCCACAGCGTTTCTAAAAGAACAGAGATGTCTGGTGTGCAGTAACAGTGTGCTGTTGTGTACATGCTCTAACAATTCACATTTATTACTTTCGCTTTTCTTTTTTTTTTGTGCCACAAAATAATATTGTCAACCCAGATTATGCAGTTAAGACTTTGATTCATGACAGTTGAGAGCTCTGGGAAAGTGGCAAATTTCACCTTAAAGTCCTTAATAGTATACAATTATGCTTTTGATTATAGCCGCCAAACTGATCTGATGGACTGTAAACACTCATTGAGCCAAACATACTCTGATGAAGGTTTAGTGGAATGTCTGGTTATTTTAACCTACATCTAAATATATTTGTCTTAAATCGCGTTATTTCTAAACTAAAATTTAAAATAGCTTGTATGGGGATTTCTGATTATGAACCCTGTTGGAGTTTGGACAGTTTAATTATGGTCTGCTCAACTTGAAATGTCCACTGTCCCAACAGAGCCCTCCCAAACTCTGGAATACATTACCTGTAGACCTGCGTGTTATCACTGACCTGGACAAGTCCAGGTTAAAAACTCACTTGTTAAGACTGGCTTTTAAAACTTTCACATTTTTGGTCTTTTATTATTGGATTGTGTCCCTT